>CM061233.1:94695614-95143892 GCA_030844895.1 Ambrosia x helenae | reverse complement strand
AGATGATTGGAAAGCCAAAATATGCTATCTATTTGATCCTTGAATAAACAGTCTTTACAACTTACTTCTCCCAAAGACTGCTGACCCTAACTACTGTTCTATCCAAACAATGCTCAACAATGCTGATACAAAGAAGAACTGCTAAGGAAACAACTGATGAAGAACAACTGCTGACCAAAGGTCTGAAGAGGAGCAACAGCAGATACAAGTACTGAAGACCAAAGCACTGCTGAAGCAACAGCACTTAGGCTTCAGCAGTGGATACAAGATCGTCAGAGTTTATCTTTAACAGCTGTTTACTATCAGTGCTTTCAATGTAACAGTAGTTTGTATAGCAGATGTTTAAGTTTGTTATTCTGTTAGAGGTCACTGTCTTAGGTAACGTCAGCCTAGGTCATCAGTGGTTTGAGTCAGTCTATAAATAGAACGTGTATGTACTGTTCTATTGCATCACACACAAAACATTCTCTCTGACAAACAACTGTTGTGATCAGGCTGAGGGGGAGTAACTTGTACGATTGTAAATCTTTGGATATATTAATGAAAGCATTCGATCGAAAAACATTTACTCTCTTGTTTTGATTTACCGTTATTATTCCGCTGCACTTTCATTCTACTTTCATTTCCATTATTGTCATTATTTAGTTAAACAATCAAAACAAACAAACTCAGATCCTAACAATTGGTATCAGAGCTTGGTCAATTAAATTCGATCTAACAAATCAATTTAATAATCAGCTCACAATTATTGATATCGTTTGTCAGTTTGATTGAAAACAGAGTAATAGTTTAATTTCGATTCAACCGTTGTTAAACAGACTTTGTTTTTGAAAAATCAGAGAATGGCTTCTATCAATCACGATCCACATAACACTGGCCACGAACAACAAGCCACCGATGCTTGTCAGATCTGAATACAATATCTGGCAACGTCGGATGAGCCATGTTCTAGCTCAACAAAACACTGGGTGTTGGAAGTCGGTTATCTTCGGACCACATGTTCCGACTGTGCCGAGTACTGAAGATCCAAAGTGTTTGAGCCAAAGAAACTTGAAAACTACTCCCGACCAGGATTTTCAGAAAATTGAGCTAGATGCTAAGGCCTTCAGTATGTGGCCATGGCTCTACCCAATGATATATATGCTGGGTTGTTACACTGTAACAGTGCAAAGGAGTTGTGGGATGCACTGAAAGAGCAGTTTGGTGGGACTGAGGCGGTTATTGAAAAACAACCGTGAAATACTTAACCAACAATATGAAACATTCAGTCATGTCAAAGGAGAGTCATTAACTCAACAGTTTGAGAGATTTAACTGCTTAATTAGTGAACTAAAATTGGTTGGTCTTACTTACCCTCATTCAACTTTGAACCATAGGTTTTTAAGATCATTACCAGACAAATGGGACACTATTGCAATTGTTATGAGAAACTCAATAGGATTTAACGACCTATCACTGACCCAGCTTCATGGTAAGCTCTTGACCTATGAAAGAGAGCTTACCCAGAAAAAGAAGCTCCAGGACTCTGGAAAAGTGTCTGATGACTATGTGTTTGGGAATACAGCACTTTGGGTCATGATGAGGTGCCTGGAAACACAAAGGATCAGAGTTATGATCATTTTATTGACATAACTTCAGGTTTTAACTCAGGTTTTAACTCTGATTCTTATTCACCTAACTATGCTTTCACAGCAAGTGGTGGTGTGATATACAGGCATCTGATAACATATCCTTTGAGTATGATGACCTGAAATACTTTGACCCTGATGAGTTTGGAAGAAATGGACATTATGCACCATTGGCCCTTCTCAGTGTAAGAACTAATAATTTTTACAAGAAAACAGGGAGAAGGTTTCCAGGGTTGACTGGCAGATCTAAGGTGGGGTTGGATAAATCAAAGATCAAGTGTTATAAATGTCATAGGTTTGGTCATTTTGCTAGGGAATGTAGGGGTCAACATGGTACAACCTATGATAAACCTATCCAAATCAAAGACCACAGACCAACACTTATCAAAATTCCTATAATACCCCTGGACCAAATGTGCAAAACATGCTCATTTTGCACAGTCCTCAAACACTGTTCCATGTCCAGTATGTCCAAACCACTGTTCCTCAGATCCATTATGTGCAAACACCTGTTGCTCCACCACCTGTTCAAACGGCTGCTTGCACCATCCTCTGCTCCTGCAGAGACCAGTCAACAGAGCTTCTTTACACAAGGCTTTGTTGATTGGAGCAGTCTACCTGATGAGCTAACAGATGAGAATTTTGCACTGGTTGCCAAAGCTGAAAATGAAACAGAAAACTTTTGTTTCATGGCTGTGGTTGATGAGATTGAATCTGAGGAAGTGGAACTGAATCTGATGTTGTGACTGATGATATTGTTAGTGAAGTTGTTGCAGGTGAGAAACCTGAAGAAGAGGATGTTGTGAATCTCTCAGATCCTGGTGGTGCATCTGATGAATGTGAGTGCAAGTGTGATTGTGCATTGATGGCTGCTGCTAATGGTATCTCCTCAAATTCTCAAAGAGTTGTGTTCTGACAAATGTGTAATAGCATTTGCTAACATTAAAGAGGTGAATGAAAACCTTAGAAAGAAAATTTTGGATGATGAGGTTAAATTTGAAAAACTCACTAAAGATTTGAAAACAAATTTAACTGCAAAAGAATCTGAAATTAGTAGTCTAAAACATGAAGCAACTATTGTCAAAGACCAGCTCCAAACTATGATAACAAAAATATCAAAGTTGTAAAAGTGAGCTTGAGTCCACCCAAGTTGAATGTAAAAAAATGGGTGGAATCATGTAGAGGTTTTGAGATGCTACTCAACAAACAAACCAAAAGTCATGTGAAGTTTGGCTTTGGTTTTGCAACCACTGCTCCAGCTTTTGAAAACACTGACACAAAGGATCAAAGGTCTGTTGAGATAGTTCCAACAAACCTGCAGGGTCAAGAGATTAAAATCACTGAACAAATGGTAAGAAAATTGTTCTTGAAAAACCAGAAGGTTCCTCATCTTTTGCTGAACTTGAAAAGTATGATTTAAACCTACTTGGTTCTGATGAGTGTGATACTCTTGAGAATTATAAACCTGTTGATTTTAAAACCCCTGAGGGAAAAACAGCTCCTCAGGCAAGGGTCATTCCCTTGGCAAAAGTCATTCCCCTGAAGGATTCTCCAGCAGATGCTCAAACATCTGCTGAAAAGAAGCCTGAAAAAGGGGAAAAAGAAGGAAAAGACTGTTAACTTGTTTTGTGATTTCTGTGAAAAGAAGAATCATATCACCAAAAACTGTTTTCTTCTAAAAGCATATGATATCAACAAAGGAACAAGTGAATGTGATTCAAAAGCACCATGCTCAATATGTGGGAAAAGAATCATAAGACTAAAGAGTGCTTGTATCTCAAAAATTTTGATGTAAAAATACAAGAATACAAAGCAAAAACTCTTGCAAACCCTGTGGTTAGTACTCCAAAAGGAAAGCCCAAACAGACCTTTACACCTGTCCAAACATCTGTTACAAAAAGGCTTTGAAACATCTGCTTCTAGAGATGTCCAAGTAACAGATGCTCCACCCACAAACAAATACCCAAGAGGTTATGGTCAACCTCCATGTCACAGTCTGCCACATGTTTATGAGGAGCCAAAAAGACCCTCTAAACCAAGAGTGAACAGAAATCCATATGGGTATTATCATCTGTCAGGGTGGTGATCAAACAACTGCTGCCCCAAGTGCTGACATACAAGCACTGGGCAATATGGTCAGCAGCAGTAGTTGTTGACCCTAATTCAAAAATTGGTCCAAACCACTGATCACCTTCCAAAACTTGAGTCTGAAAGGTCTGAGGATCCATCCAAAGCCAATTTGGCTTTGGGACACTCACCAAAACTAATCATTTACTGATGTGCAGGGAGCTTCTGCTTGTTTAGATAGTCTTTGGTATGTAGATAGTGGAGGTTCCAGGCACATGACAGGATGTAGAGCCCTACTTCTGGACTTCTTGGCTCATGGAGGGGGTGATATATCCTTTGGTAATGATTCTAAAGGTAAGGTGTTGGGTTCAGGGACTGTACAGGCAGGAAAACTCAAGTTTGAAAATGTCAATCTTATTGATAATCTCAAGTTCAATCTTCTGAGTGTTTCACAAATGAGTGACAAAGGTATGGCTCATTTTTCACAAAGAAAAACTTGTAAGATTATTGGGCCAGAAGTGGTGAAAAAGATTGATACCATTATTGCTGAGAGCAAAGCACAGCTTGTTGCTCATAGAAGGGCAATGTGTATGTTGTTGATATGTTAAAGGATAATCCTATGGCAAATGTCTGTCTGTTTTCTGCTGCCTCCACTAAGGAGACAGAATTGTGGCATAGGAGACTGGGTCATACCAACCTTAATACTATCAACACACTCTCAAAACAAAGCCTTGTCAGAGGTCTTCCATCAAAAGAATTTAAATGTGATGAGCATTGTGTTTCTTGCTTAAAAGGGAAACAACATAAAAGCTCTTACAAATCCATTGATGAGTCCAAAACTAGTCAGTGCTTACAACTGTTGCACATGGACCTGTTTGGCCCTGTTAAAATCATGAGTCTAAGAAGAAAAAGATTTTGTCTTGTCATAGTTGATGATTTTTCTAGGTTTACATGGATTACTTTTTACACTCTAAAGATGAGACTGCAGGTATATTGAAGGACTTTGTCACCAAGGTTGAAAAGCAGTATGACTTGCCAGTAAAAGTTTTCAGGAGAGACAATGGAACAGAGTTTAAAAATAAGGAGTTAGATGACTTCTGTGTGTCAAAAGGATTGTGAGGCAGTTCAGCATCCCAAGAACACCAGAACAAAATGGGGTAGTTGAGAGGAAAAATAGAACTCTTATAGAAGCTGCAAGAACCATGCTAGCAGATTCTGGTTTGCCACTGTCCTTTTGGGCAGAAGCTGTAAACACTGCTGGCTATGTTCAAAACAGAGTTTTGATCAACCCCAGACATCAAAAAAACTGCTTATGAAATTTTGTTCAAAATCAAACCATTAATTTCATTCTTCAAAATCTTTGGCTGCCCATGTTTCATTTTAAATCTTAAAGATTCCATTTCAAAATTTGCAGCCAAAGTAGACTGTGGTATTTTCTGGGATATTCTTCTACTGCTAAGGCCTACAAAGTGTTTAACACAAGGACTAAAACAATAGAAGAAACCTTGAATGTTAAGTTCAATGAACTTTCATCTCTGAAAATCCCTGCAAAACCCTGCTGAATTATTTGATTTAGATAAATTCAAATTGAAGATATCACTGTTAAGACTAACAATGCAGGTATTCCACAGTCTCCACAGCAAGATTACAGAACAGATGTTGTGATTCCCAGTCACTACAAAGTCTATTCTGCATCAGAGGGAGCAGTTGTTCAAAACAGTTGTCAAAACTCTGCCACAGCTGTGTCAACCACTGTTGGCCAGTCCTATCCTCAAACCTCTGCTTCACCCCTCATTACCACTGACCTATCATCTGTTGACAAAAGTCAATCATCTGTTGACAAAAGTCAGTCAAGTTTCACACCACTTGGACCCATTCCTCCACTACCATTCCAAACATCTGTTGACTCTACAGAAGTACCAACAGATGTTACACCAACAGAGTCACCAAACCTCTGTCCATCACCCCAAAATGCCATGTTCCATATCAAGGAGATCTTATTTACTTAAGAGCTCATCCACCAGACCAGATCATTGGCAACATCAGAGAGGGAGTGCTCACAAGAAGCCAATCCTCAAATATCTGTCTTTTTGCAGGTTTCCTATCCCTCACACAACCTGTCAAGTACCAAGAGGCACTGAAAGACAACAGTTGGGTAGAAGCCATGCAAGAAGAACTCCTTCAGTTCAAAAGACAACAAGTATGGAGCTTGTACCACTTCCTAAGGATGTTTGTCCTATAGGAACAAAGTGGGTCTTCAAAAACAAGACTGATGAAGGGGTATTGTTGTCAAGAATAAAGCCAGGCTTGTGGTTCAAGGCTTCAGACAAGAAGAAGGAATAGATTATGATGAGACCTTTGCTCCTGTAGCTAGACTAGAGGCCATCAGACTCTTTTTAGCCTTTGCTGTCAACCACAACATAAAGGTGTATCAGATGGACATCAAATGTGCTTTTCCTTTATGCAAAATTCAGGAGGAGGTCTATGTATGTCAGCCACCTGGTTTTGAAGACACATTCCATCCTGACTATGTCTACAAGCTCAACAAAGCTCTGTATGGACTCAAACAAGCACCAAGGGCCTGGTATGAAACTCTCTCCACATTTCTCTTATCCATTGGCTTCACAAGAGGTAAAATTGACAAAACTCTATTTCTTAAATGGAAAGGGAAACACTTAATGATTGTTCAAATATATGTGGATGATATCATCTTTGGATCCACATGTAACCAAATGTGTGAAGAGTTCAGAAAACTCATGACAGCAGAGTTTGAGATGAGTGCCATGGGTGAGCTTCAGTGTTTCCTTGGTCTTCAAGTGAAACAACTGCAAAATGGCACATTCATTCACCAAAACAAATATGTAAAGAATTTATTAACCAGATTTGAGATGAATGATTGTAAGCCATGTAGCACACCCATGAGTACAGTCAAGCTGCTCACTATTGATGACAAGGATGAACTGGTTGATCAAACACATTATAGATGTATGATTGGGTCTTTATTGTACCTAACTGCATCTAGGCCAGACATTATGTTTGCTACCTGTGTCTGTGCCAGATCCAGGCTTCACCCAGAAAGTCAAACCTTATTGCTGTAAAAAGGATATTCAGATACCTCAAAGGTGCTCCCACACTTGGTATCTGGTATCCTGCTAATGGAAACATTGAGCTTTCAGGTTTTTCAGATAGTGACTTTGCTGGCTGTCACACCACAAGAAAATCCACTTCAGGAGGGTGCCAATTTCTAGGGAATGCCTTAGTTTCATGGCAAAGCAAAAAGCAGGCAGCTGTTTCAACTTCAACAGCTGAAGCTGAATACATTGCTGCTGCAAGCTGTACAGCCCAATTGATGTGGCTTCAGAATCAACTACTGGATTTTGGGATAACTGCACTTAGGACTCCACTCATGTTGGACAGCCAAGCTGCTAAAAATATCATCAAGAATCCAGTCTCTCATTCCACTACCAAGCACATTGACATAAGACATCATTTTGTCAGGGACAGCTATGAAAAAGGTTTGATTTCTTTACACCATGTTCCAACAGAGGATCAGTTGGCAGATGTGTTAACAAAAGCTTTAGACACATCTACCTTTACAAATCTGATTTCCAGAATTGGCATGTTAAACATGGATTAACCAAATAAATTTTTTTTTAATAAATTGTTCAGAAATCAAATATTTTCCTAAAACTGCTGTTTGGTTGAAAAATCTGTTTATAACATCTGATCAGATAAAACAACCACTGTTTCATTCATTTCCACTGGTTGAAAAGTCTGTTTCCAAACATCTGATCAGATAAAACAACTGTTAGTTGAAAAATCTGTTTCAGAACATCTGTTCAGATAAAACAACTGTCCACATCTATATATATATATACTATATTAATAAAAAAAAAAAAAAAAAAAAAAAACCCAACGGTTGGATCCATCAGCTGTTTGTATCAGTTGTTTACCAAAACAGCTGTTCTCCACCAGATGTTTAGATCCATCAGATGATTGCCACGTCTGCTCATATAAGCAGATGTTTGGCCACATCAGCGGTTTCTTTGAGCCTATAAAAACCCTGTTTTACCACAACAGATGTTACACTGTCTCATTGTATTCAAAATACTGTAAACCGCCTTCTTCACTCTCAAACCCTTCATCAATCTTCAGTCATTTTCCCCGTCGAAATCCATTACAATGGATCTTCAAGCCAAAGCTACACACAATTGTCTCCCCTATCTGATTAAAACAGATGACAACACTCCATTTCATTCCACCATCGACATTTTCCTCAATTCCAAATACTTACCCATTCTAACCGCCAACGCCCCCATTTATCTGGATACACTCCAAGAATTTTGGTTGAATGCTGAGTTTCTATTACAAGATAAAAAGCCTACATCCATTATTTCCAAAATTGGAGAAACCAGTATCGTCATTACCCCTGATATCATATCCACAACCTTCACACTGAATGACCTGGCAGGTAAGGATTCCTTCACTAAAACAGAGCTTCACACTGAGTTCCAAGAAAGAGGGTATGATGGTCAGATGACTGGATCAACTCTTTTCAAAAAGTTTTTCCCTCCAGTCATGAAATTTTTCTTCCATACTCTTCTTCTTTGTGTCTCTGCTAAGTCCACATCCTTTAATGAAATACCATTAAGGATGCAATATCTGGGATATGCTATGTTGTCAAACTCTGACTTCAATCTTTCCCAGGGTTTGTTCATGGACTTGGTATCAAATGTGAAAGCAGTCAAATCTGGGTCAAACAATGCTTTTCTTATTTACCCACGAATTCTTAGTGTAATTTTACAAAAATTATTACCTGAAAAAGTTTTCAAAAAGGGTGCTGCTATGCAAATGAAAAGCTTAACTGATGAAACTTTCACAAGAATGCTGGGTGGAAGCACCCAAGAAAAGGTGTCAAAAGTGTCTAAAGTTTCTAAAACACAAACAAAGAGGACAAAGGCAACAACTGTTGTCAAAACCTCTGTTGTTGAGCCCACTGCTCCTGGTGATCATGGCACTACATCCAGTGCTGTGAAACCCACACCAGCCACTTCCAAAAGGAAACATTCATCCACAAAAACCACCACTCAACCACAAATGAGGCTTCTGGATGTTGAGGTACCAGAAGAAACCTCTGTTGCACAACAAAAGCAACATGAAACCACTGTTGTTACTTCCTCACAACAGTTGGACATACCTCCACCTGACAAACCTCCTCATGACTCCTCTCAAAAGGATCATGTTGTAAACCAAGGGGACACACATCATGATGCATTTGAGTCACTTGACCATATGTTCACAAGCCCCTCTCCCAGGGCTAACTCTCTTCTTACTCCACCACTCTCACCATCACATGTTCCACAAACAATGCAACCCCTGTTTGAAGCAATTGAATCTCAGGAACATCCCAGTTCCTCTCTTCCACCTGTCACTGAGAGTATACTCCAACAAGTGACTGAGCCTGAGAATATTCAATCTGCTAACCCCCAAACAGAAGAGGAGGTTACACCACCAGGGTTTAATGAAACTCTAGGTGAGTTTTCAAGTGGAGCAGCCACTACTGGTGTAGAGACCATTGTCTCACATCAGGACAGTGATTTCATAACTAAGACTCCCTTGAAGGCAACAACTGTTGAAGCCACCATAGTGTCTCCAAAAACAGTTGGAAGTCCCCAGTACCAAGAAAAAGGGCATCTGATTCCCCTATTAGGGCTGAATCAGATAAAACTACCACTGGTAGGGACTCAGATGATCCTATTAATTTAGGAGATGAGTCAAAATACCAAGAATTGACGGCCAGAGTCTCTGCTATTGAAACATCTGTTGCTGACATCAAATCTGATGTCAAGCTTATCCTAAGCTCAATTGCAGGTCTCTCCAAGAGTCAACCATCTACCACTGATATAGCCAATGAGTTATGGAAATCAGTTTCCCCCATCATCATAGCTCACAGGAAATTGGCTGATCAGACACATGAAACCTACATGGCTGAGATCAGAAATATGGTTGATGCAAGGTACAAAGATACCCATGCTGACATCAAAGCCATCAAGGACCATCTGCTGAAGACTACTGGCTCTGCCCCTACCACCATCCTCAGGGATGAAACTGATGATGATTTCACGGCTGATGATGCCAAAAAGGGGGAGAGTGGCAGAGATAGGCTTCCAAAACTAGATCCTTTTGGTTGCCCACCTTCTCAAAAAGGTCAAGCCAAGTCTGCCAAGAAACCAGAGTCTACCAAATCAGTTCCACAACAACAACATCAAGCACCACCACCACAAACCACTGAAAAGAATAAGGCAGTAGATGACTCTGCAAACATAGAAGCTGAAAAGGCTGCTCAGTCCAAACAACAAAGGGCTGACACCTTGGAAGTAAAAGCAGAGTCATTGATTGAACTCAAGAAGAAACAACAAAGGGAAACTGAAGATGTGGGATCCTCTAAAAGGATGAAAAGACCTGCCAAGCATGTTAGAAAACCACCATCCAAGTTACAAACCTCTGTTGCTAAAACCACTGCTGCTGAAACCACTGTCACTGAAACCACTGCCACCCAAACCACTGAAACCACTATACCCAAACCAACACACACTCCTGAACCAACAACCACCAAACCTATATCACCAACCAAAACTCCAACATCTGCTGGTTCTTCTAAAAGGCCAACAGATGTTAATCCAACCACTGCTGCCAAATCACCTTCACCAAAAATCATGTACACAAGGAAGAGAAAATCAACCTTTGTTGTGCATGATGAAAACATTCACACATCACCAACCACCATTTCAACTGCCCAATCCACTCCTCCCATCACAGCCATTCCACTCACCTCATTCTCACCACATACATCCAAATTCACAACCCATAGACCACCACCAACCATTACACCATTGGTTGTTCAGTATCCCCTTGAACTTGATCTACTCAAGGGGAATTACAATCCTTCTACAATACTGAACAGCCATCTGAAAGATCCTTCCCATCTCTCCCAAATTTCCCTGTTCCCCTCAACATTGATACCTATCTAAAATACAAGGGTGAACAGGTGGATGCCATCATCAGGGAGAAATGCAAAGGGAAGGATGACAGGACTGCTCAGGGCATCCATTCAGCAGAGCTTAGCAAACTCAGAAGGATTGAAGACTTTGCTAAGACCCTGAGCAATTCCATGTCCACCATGCCTCTCAGTGTAGACCTGGAGAAGGAGGTAAGGGAATCCCTGCTTGAACAGATAATGGCTACCAAGCCCTACAAAGCCAACAAAAAGCAGTTCAATGGCTGGACTACTCATGCTTTGAGGGAAGAACTGATCAGAATTGAAGAAATGGCTAAAAATCCCAAAGCTAAAGTCTCCATTCCCAATTTTGGCAAAGGCAGAGACCCAGTCAGAGCCTTGAAGTTCAAAAGAATGAGGCAGGAGATTGTAGCTGCCAATTATGGGAGATGAGGTCTGTTTCCAGATGGTCAGAGCTTAGATTGGTTGAAACCTATAAAAGTCTGGAAGAGAATAGAAAGAAGGATCCCAGCCTTCCAAGAAAACCAGTCTACAATGATGAGCCTATGATGAAGAGACCCCAACAAACTTTCAACCTAGACAGCCTACTTGAAACCTCTGATCTCACTGCTGCTGCAAGTAGACAGTTCAAAAAGCAGAAGGAGATGTCAGAGGAAGACCAAAGAAAGTTTGCTGACACTTTCATAAAGGAAGGGCTCTTCAATCAAATCCATTATTTCTCTGATCCCACAACAGAGAAACTAAGAGAACTCATAGGAAGACCACCATCACCCAACTCATCAAGAATAAAGGTTCATCTCAGCAAATCCACTGACTCAAAAATTCTAAAGTGGAAGGTCAACAAAGACAACCACGAATTGACACTGCTCAGGTCAGATGGAAAGGTTCAGAAGATCAGTATGGATGATGCTTACAGCCTTTGTGCAGAAGATCACCAAGCACTGCTAAATCTGGATCTGGAAAGAGATGAAGAAGACCTATTTGCTTTGAACTTTGAATTACAATTCAAAGGTCAAATCAGAGAAAGTCTGATGAGGAATAAAGATCAATGAATAAAGCTGAGTTTTGGCATCATCTGTTCTAGGGGGAGATTGTTGGGTCTGCTGACCTGGAGAAGAACAGATGATTGGAAAGCCAAAATATGCTATCTATTTGATCCTTGAATAAACAGTCTTTACAACTTACTTCTCCCAAAAGACTGCTGACCCTAACTACTGTTCTATCCAAACAACTGCTCAACAACTGCTGATACAAAGAACTGCTAAGGAAACAACTGATGAAGAACAACTGCTGACCAAAGGTCTGAAGAGGAGCAACAGCAGATACAAGTACTGAAGACCAAAGCACTGCTGAAGCAACAGCACTTAGGCTTCAGCAGTGGATACAAGATCGTCAGAGTTTATCTTTAACAGCTGTTTACTATCAGTGCTTTCAATGTAACAGTAGTTTGTATAGCAGATGTTTAAGTTTGTTATTCTGTTAGAGGTCACTGTCTTAGGTAACGTCAGCCTAGGTCATCAGTGGTTTGAGTCAGTCTATAAATAGAACAGTGCATGTACTGTTCTATTGCATCACACACAAAACATTCTCTCTGACAAACAACTGTGTGATCAGGCTGAGGGGGAGTAACTTGTACGATTGTAATCTTTGATATATTAATGAAAGCATTCGATCGAAAAACATTTACTCTCTTGTTTTGATTTACAGTTTATTATTCCGCTGCACTTTCATTCTACTTTCATTCCATTATTGTCATTATTTAGTTAAACAATCAAAACAAACAAACTCAGATCCTAACATTGGACCATCCCAATCCTCTGAGACCCAAAGGTGCTTATGGTTTTAACAAGATCCAAGGCTGACATGTCACCGAATAAAAATCTTTGGATGGTGTGATGGATTGCACAATATGTTTCGGTTCTACCAATTCTTGCATTGTATATATCATATAAAATTTGTCAAACACATTTTGACAAATCTTTAATGTAAATATAATTGTGGAAATAAGATCAACCTACAGTGCACCATAATTGACCCTTTTGATGATGGAATGTTACACAATCTTCTAAAAATCTCTTGAATTACCAAGGTGTTGTACGGAACTCCATGATCTGGCCATTCAGGATATTGAATATGTAAGACAGGTAGAGGTGGATCCTCTGACTACATGCACACAAATTCTAATTAGTTAGTGCTATAACATAACTTTTCTATTTATATCAAATAGACACACACATACACACACATTATTTAGCAACAGGTAATTGGACTATGTATCACACTAGCGAAAAATAATTGATCTCCACGAATTTTGTTAAGGGACAATCACATAAAAGAAGGAAAATTATTGAAGAAACCCCATGGAGGTTTGTTAACATTATACATACATCCATGGACTTTATTTTTGCATGATTAAGTCCTAAAATTTATGAGAACTCAATGAATGAATGAAAGGTCCTTTATATAAAGTATAGGAACTTAATAATGTAAATTCTTAGGTCCTTTAATATAAAGTATAGGAACCTAATCAAGTAAAATACTAAGGACCTATTGGTTGAATTTTTATAAGATTAGGTCTGGATGACGTATTCATTCAGTTTTACAAATTAAGAGATTTGACCCTGTACAAATGGATTCCAGCGACTTATATGAGAATTCAGGGAAGTCCATAGGGTAATTTGTCATTTTCCCTGAAATGATAGTGAATTTTGGTTGGCAATATATATATATTTTACTTGCATTTATAATAAAGCGCACACTTTTAAAAGTTCAACATGATAAAAGTTAGCTAGTGAAAAATAAAATTGTATTTTGACCCGTTTTCAGGTGCCACATAAAAAAGCCAATAGGATAAAAGTTCATATGCCATCATTTTTAAACCAGGTAACAAGGCATGGTTACATTAAATCAAACTTTTATATCAAAACAAAGAGAAATTGGTTACCTTAGAGGAGTGAAAACAAAGATGGTTACAAATCTCTTCCATCCCCCCTCCATTTATTTATAAATGATTCAATCTCATTTGCTGCCTGTTACCGCCAATTGATTTTGCAACCAAGTTTTCATTAAGTTGGTCTTGAATTTCAATCATTTATGAAATTGAATACTTGTCACAAAAATATGTATTTTTCAAATTATCACAAGCCCAAGTTATTAACTTCAATAAGTTAAGATCTATTCTTTAGTATAATGGACCATCTTTTTTTCTTAAGAATGAAATAAAGGATTTTTTTGAAGACAAGGAATATTTGATTCTGAAGTAAGACAGAATAAACTTTCAAATTATGGAAAGAATCCATGGAAAAACTGGTTACGAGGTCATTGTCAATACTATTTATCTCAAATTACATGGTCTAGATTAGTCCCATAAAAATAACCAAATGGAAAAAATAAATGCCAGCCATCTAAAAATAAGGGAATATATAACCGATGGAATTTCAAGTGTACGCCATTGAATGTTCTTCATTGTGTCCTCTGAATCACACACAAACCCCACCCATATTTAGGCTTTGTTTAGGCATGCGAGTGGTGAGGCGGGTCTCATCGACATGGCAATAGATACATGATGCATTACACGTTAAATTTGGTGTCGGCAGTGGCAGTGGGCTATTTCATCTTATTTTCAAAAGGTAATTAGGAATCTTTTTTCTTTTGATAAATTGTGGCCAAAATCTTCGTTCACTCAGAGATGGAGTGTTCTTTAATTGTACCTAATGACTAAGGTCAAAATTGATGTGGGTTTTATTTGTCTACTTACAGGTTGCAAGTGTATAACTTGATGAATCTAAAGTTCAAGACGATGGTAACTGCAGGTCAGTAATAGTTATATAAAAATTATTTTATGATTTGTGATTGTATTTTAGATTTTACCCTAATCATTGAATTCCATCACTTATGGGGAAAACTAAACGTAGGTTTCAACAGTTTTAGGAAGCTTAATCAGGTAATCATGGCTTTTGTTAAGTGGTATGTTACGCCTACCAAGTGTTTAATTAAATGTCCATGATAGTTTTTTCTAATTTTGTTTGCAGCTCTTGGCCAGAATTGTAATATTTCTTTCCATATTTTAACTTAGATTATAAACAGTGTACATAACCAAAAATCGCTCAGTTAATTGTTATTCATGTAGGATTTACATGGAAACAAACTCATTAGTCCTATACCTATGTTAGCGGGGTCATTACTTCGATGCTAATAAGAAAGTTCTTTGTGTTTTAACCAAATCTATAAACAAAAACCGTTGCACTTGAAGAAGAAACTGATGAGATGAGGTAGTTTAAGATTTTCATGTTTTACCATTTTTTCCGACCTTATATGAAATGAAAACTCAAACATCTTTATTTAATGTTGATGCTATAAGCATGATTTTTTGAAGGATTCCTTTCTGGTGGTCATCTTCATGTAAGCCTGCATTCATAACTAAACATGATTAATTTCTCATTATGCAAACTATATTTATAGTTGCATCGCAAGTTCTTATTTAATGTTATAGGATGTTGCCTTACTATTGTGAAAGTAATCATTTGAAATAACCATGAATCCAATGGAGTGCAGAGGATATCCGCTTCATGGCCCATGAGTAAAACTCATTGAGGATGCCCAAAATCTTTTTGTCGAAACCAAGAAAGTTGTTTTTGAATCAATGGTTGCTGAAGATCATGCAAGATTATTGAGAAATGAACTATTTACAATTCGGACGTAGCATGAACTGGAATCAATTACAAAGCAACCTATATTTGTTGATTCAAGTATTAGTAATACAATTCGGACATGCATAGTGTTGGACAAGAGATCTCTATGTGAATACAGGATTATTCGAGTTGATACAGTGTTGTATAATTTTTTTAGGCTCATATTATCCCAATGATCTATATCTATACTATTATATAATGCATCCTAGATGAGCATCAAAGTAATTTCACCATCATTTTAAGATGGCATATGAAGAGTTTTATGCTTTACACCTAAAATATCATGAAAAACTTTCCAATACTATCCCTATTTGCAAAACTCACTTGTACATGTCAATTCAATTGAAGGCATAATTTCACATTTATCTTTAGTGGCAGAACATTAGTGTGCAGACCCCACAACTCTTTAAGATCACTTATGTTACCAATTATTACAGCTTTTTGGCGTTAAATATCATATTCCTGTATGTGCACCAAGTTTTTAAATCAACTTTTTATACTACATACTTAAACTATACATTAACTTGTCTCAGGTGGATAAGTTTATCTATAAAGCAGGTGTAGAACCGGCTTAGGTTTTCTAAACCCCTTGCAAAATTTTTACTTTTTTCTTTCTTTAGTTTTCTTCTTTTCAAACTAATTGGTGAGCATTCTGTTTAGGTTTTTAGTAACAAATATCTAATTTATTGTTTTGCCATTGATAGTGCTTATCTTTTAAGGTACGGATTTATGTTTTAAATTTTATCTTTAAATGCAATGTTTTCGAGATCGAATCGGGTCGGGATTTGTCAAGGGTGTCGGTTCGGCTACATGAAGTTCATTTTTCCTGAAAAAAATATATGTATCTTATGAGTCCATGAGGTCATTTGACTAAATACATGGTTGAGACCATATCTAAATGCGTTTTGTCTAACATGATATTATTTGCAAGCTTTATGGGTCAAGTGCGAATGAAGAACAAGAATTAATGAAATCAATTTATTGATATCAAAGACACATTGATAATTGTTGAAAATTACTGATAATGGCAGAAAAGGATGCATTTATTATGAGAAGCTTTCGATGTTAAGCAAATAAACTGTTACAATCATTATGGAATGGAGTATAACTATGTTTTAGACCATCTCTCTATGACATGAGATTTTGCTTTTCGATACACATGTTTCTCTTGTACCTTATTATTAAGCTTAATTTTACAGTTTATATGATTGATTATTACTTTCTAAGTGGTTTGGTTTGTTAGACAGGCGAAGAAGTTCATTAAGAGCATGCATAGAGTCTGCTTGAATACAGTTCATCTGTTGGAAAGTACAAAAATGCCCTTCTGTTCAATTCGAAGTGTCAAGCATTATTCACTCTATTTTATAAGTTTCTTGTATTTTGGCAGGGGTTTTGTTGACCGTGGTTACAACATTTTGGAAGTTTTCACAATACTTTTGCTTCTAAAAGCCAGGTAATTAATGTTGGGTATACATTACAGAGGGTATTAGTCCTTTTTACCTAGCATATGCATTGAAGTCTATTTCTTACAGCTTGTGCATCTACACACACCTTAACACGTTGTTAGGGATTAAGTTTGTGGCAACCGGAAAATTTTTCTTCTCTTTCGTCTCTTCCTTTTTGGGCCTTGGGCAATTTTCGGGACAAAAATTCTTTCAACAGGGGGATGATGTGACACCCGGCAAACTCAGGTTAGTAACGTTGACTAAACTAGTAAGTCTACCTTAGCAAGTCATGCATATTACGTACTTAACGGAGTCAGTCGAGTCGGTATGATGATTCGGGGGAATCATCGGGAGTCGTTACGATGATCCGCGGGGTCATCGGGAGTCGATCCATAACTATGGGTACAAGGATCGGCGATTCGTGGAATCGCCGGGTTTAATGCACACACGAGTCTCGAGTCCCGGGAATTGGTGAACGGATGTAAACGTGTTAGTTATCATGCATTATATGTTTGAAATCATTATGTGACTTATCGGTATGTGAATACGTGTTTAAATATGTTAAAATAGTGTTTAACGCGCCAAAAACTCGTTCCAGCATCATAGGGGCGATTAGGAACCCCTAATCGCCTATATGTGGGGCGAGTAGCATAAATAACAGGCGATTGGGACCTAATCGCCTGATGTTTCATGCGATTAGGCCCCCAGTCGCGTAACATGTACTGCTAATCGCATGAACAGCAGAGTCCGGGTCAAAACACCTATAAATAGAACCCTTAACTCCCCAAACACCTCTAGAACAACCCTAGCTGCTCCCAAGTCACCCACACACTTTGAAACACCTCTGGAACTCTTTTTGCTACAAAAATCACCATCTCCAAGCTTACACACCTTTCTTTAACAAAACCCAAGGTGTGTTCTTCATCCCTAACCTTTGTAAAGTTGTTATTTTGGGTTCCCCAAAGGTCCAGACCTTGTTTTACTAAATTGTGTCTTTAAAAAAACCTTTCAAAAGAGTTCTAAACCAAGTCTACACCTTAATGCTTGTTATATGTGAAGTTTACATGCATATGTTGGTCTTCTTGGTGATTGTAACATGATTGTTTCCAAGATATGATTGTACTTCTGCTATGTAGAGATTATTAGGAAGGTTGTCTTAGAATTTTAGCCATTATTGTGGTGTTTTGAAGAAAATGTGTATTTTGACCCATTTGTATGTTCTTGAAGATTTAGGATGATTATGGTATGATTGTTGATGCAATGTTGTTAGAATTCATACTAGGAAGATGTTAGATCAGAGGTTTGATGATTTACATGTTTGTAGAGATTGAAATCTGATTGTTTCCATTTAAGGAAAGGTAAGGTTGGTTGGTGAAACCTAGTACTTTGCCATTTTAGGAAATAATTGCTTAGAACATGATAGATCAGTGATATGTTGGGGGTTTTTGCTTGAAATGGGTTGGTAAATGAATTAGGTTTGATATTGGGTGTTGTTGCATGTTTCGGATATGATTTGGAGGGTTAAACGCGCGAAAATCCGTTACACAGCAGCAACAGGCGATTAGGAATCCTAATCGCCTGATGCTATGCGATTATGCAGACAAAAGGGGCGATTAGGACCCTAATCGCCTCAAACTTCATGCGATTGGGCCCCTAATCGCCTGTAGGCTGAAGCCTACTCGCGTGTGACCTTCCTAATCGCATGTACTGCTGTCGTGAACGCGTTTTGACATCCCGGAACACGATTTGACACCTAGGAACATGCTAGGAACCCCGGGATACACCCAATGACTTAGTAAGACGTATTCGGACCTGATTATGCGTTAAACGGACATTATGCTAGACTAGGTGAATTATTGCGCGTACTAAGTGTTTAATTGCATATGTTGCATGATGTCTTGTATTTATTTAACACGTGGAATGTCGGGTCACCAATGGGATGTCGGGTCTTGTCTGGCACGGTCGGTTTAACAGTTAAAGGTGTTTTCAAACGTTTATGGTCACGGTCTGGACATTCGGGGACTAGTTAGCCTGCGGGTTATTAGTCCAATACTTATACACATCTTATGATAGGTCGCCGCTATTTGGGGCTATCATAACATAATTACTTAACTGTTTTCAAGTAACGCAATCCAAGGTGAGTTTCACAGCCCCACTTTTACTGTCTTGCTTTCGGGGGGAGAAACATGCTTTGTACGAACTATTTAAAGGTCATGTTATACTATGGGCACCTTATGTTACTATACGGCTTTTATGGAAAGTCCCAGGGGGAAACCATGAATGTGCTGGAACGCACAACGGGGGAAATGTGGATAGATCTATTGGGCCTCACAAGCCCCACTCGACGGCGGGGCCGGGCGGGTGCATATTGTCTCTACCTATCGGGTTACCGAGGCATCGGTAGCCCAGTCGTCTGGGCTGGTATCATCTTTTGGTTCATGTTTAGTAATGGGTTCCCAACCGTAGTAGTAAAAACACTTAACGTCTAGCTAACGTTCTTATGACATAGTATTAACGGAAATGATCTTTGTAAACTTGTGACAACACTTTTATAAAAGAAAACCTGTGAACTCACCAGCATTATATGTTGACATTTTTGGCATGTTTTCTCAGGTCGCTAAGGTAGCAGTCAATGGGCTAGGCGCACGGAGTCATGCACAGCGTCTAATATTTTGAAGCATATTAAACAATGTTTTGTAAACAATGATATGTCTTTTGGTTGTAAACAAGAATGCTTCCGCTGCTGGTTTACAGCTCAAAGCATGATATTTTGGTTTTAAATATAATTGAATGCATGTTTGTTGTATGTTTATTGTGATCGTTGACTGAGATCCTGGTGTGTCACGCGCCTCGCGGTAAAACCCCGCACGTGGAATTTGAGGGTGTGATAGATTGGTATCAGAGCCAACGGTTATAGTGAACTAGGACTGCATGTAGAGTCTAGTCTATAACTGAGTCGCACACACTAGACGGTCACAATTAGTCGAGTCTTAGCAAGTGGGTAACACTATGACTTGTCGGGGGTGTCGGTGTCATCATCTTCTACGCTACATCATCTATTTACTCCATATCATCCTATTTCTTGACTCGTCCTTACTATGATCCGACGGCGAACGATATATTATTGAACTTTCTTGACGGTGGTGTACATTGGGGTAGCTTTGGCGTACTCTTGAGATCTGTCCAGGGATTTGGACATCTCCCCTCTATGCCCTAATGAACACGCTCGTTCTTATGCATATTACCTTGTACTTATACTTATGATAATACCATGATTGGGCGCTAGTGTTCGGTGACTTGAACTTCAAACTTAAAGCGCGCCTGGAGGACCATGTGGAACAGTTTATCATGTCGGGTGCACACGAGATCATAAACTGTGATGCATGGGATCCCTGGCGGACTTTGGGCTTGAACGGATGGACCCGAGCTGGGCTCGGTCTAGTTTCTTGAAATTCCTAATGGGTTATACCACGGGCAAGCCTAAATCTTTTGTTTCATATGGTGACAGAAGATGTCGGGAGCTCGTGGAGGTCGCAGGGGCGGCCGTGCTGGCGGTCGTGCTGGCGGCCGTGGTGGCGGCGGTGGCCGCGGGAATATTAATATGACCCAAGCTGAGTTGGATAACTTGATGCAGCAGCACGTGAATATTGCTCTGGCTGCATTCCAAGCCGCTCATAATGCTATGGGTGGTACGTTGATTCTCACCTATCCTATCTTGTTCTAGGGTACTGTACCTTTTTCTTGATTCTCACCTGCGTGTCTGTTCCAGGTGGTGCTGTCAATCCTCCTCCACCCCAGTGTTCCTACAAAAAGTTTATGGATTGCAA
This sequence comes from Ambrosia x helenae, assembly GCA_030844895.1. Lineage (NCBI taxonomy): Eukaryota > Viridiplantae > Streptophyta > Magnoliopsida > Asterales > Asteraceae > Ambrosia > Ambrosia x helenae. Next base: position 95,123,216 of record CM061233.1, on the reverse strand, counting down.
GCCCCACAACTTTAGTGGCACTGAAGGGGCAGTGGGACTGCTCCGCTGGTTGGAGAAAATTGAATCTGTTTTCTCGATGTGCAACTGCCCGGAAGGCGACCGGGTGAAATATGCTTCTGCGACCCTGGAGGGTCAAGCTTTGACTTGGTGGAACTCCACCACCCAGACTATGGGTATTGGGGAAGCCCACGCTATGCCCTGGGCGGGGTTCATTCAGTTGATGAAAAATGAGTACTGCCCGAGGGATGAAATCCAGAAGCTTGAGCATGAAGTCTGGAATCATAAGATGGTGGGGTCCGAGATTGAAACCTATACTGCTAGGCACAATGAGTTGGCGGTGTTGTGCCCCGACCTGCACGCACCCGAATACCGAAGGATTTAGCATTATGTCGCTGGGTTGGTACCGGAGATTGCGGGGTTAGTTGCCGCGGGTAATCTCACTGTTTATTCTGAGGTGGTTCGGTCGGCTCATAGGCTGACCAACATGAAGGTGGCTGAAGGGGTCTTGCCTCCTCGAGGCGCTACTGTGAAGGCTTCTGATAGTAGTAAGCGGAAGTGGGAAGCCGTGGGGAAAGGCTCGAGCTCGGCTCAGCCTCAGCAGGTGAAGAAGTCTGATACTGGGGGATCGTCGTCTGAGCAAAAATCGGGGGGTTATATTGGGAAACTGCCGAAATGTGACTGGTGTGGATTTCACCACAACGGTCGTTGCGAGGACCGGAACCGTTGCCACAGGTGCCATAAGCTTGGGCACCAGGCAAAGGATTGCAGGGTTAATCTTTAGGGTAACCGAAACCCGCCTGCTACACCTACTCCGACTCCTCCTGTCGCTGCTCCCCAGGGAAATCAGGGCAAACAGGGGTGCTACAATTGTGGTGAACTTGGTCACTACAAGCGGGAATGCCCCAAGTTGAAGCAGGGCGAGGCTGGGAAGAACGGGTCGGGTAATGGAAACAATGGGGGCGGAGGCAGGAATGCTCGCGCCTTCGTGATTGGTTCGAGCGGTGCTCGACAAGACCCTGACACTGTTACTGGTACGTTTCTTCTCGATAATCGCTATGTTACGGTTTTATTCGATTCTGGTGCCGATAAGAGTTTTATATCCCTTGGGTTTAGTCAATTGCTTGATAGGGTACCTACACCTTTAGAGGCTAAGTACTTGATAGAATTGGCTGATGGTAAGAAAGTCGAGGCGACGCATGTCCTTAGGGAGTGTCACCTTGAGTTGTCGGGTTATTCCTTCCCTATTGATCTTATGCCGGTGTCCTTGGGTAGTTTCGATGTTGTCGTGGGTATGGATTGGTTGTCTCTGTATCATGCTGAGATCGTTTGTTTTGATAAAGTCATCCGACTTCCTCTCCCTGATGGAGAAATTCTGTTGGTGCACGGTGAGAAGAGCGGGGTCCCATTGAGTATCATTTCGTGTATGAAAGCCTATAAGTATCTTCGGAAGGGGTATTCTGCCATTCTGGCAGTTGTTTCGGTTTCGTCTGATGAAGAGAAGAAGATTGAAGATATTCCTGTTGTCCGTGACTTTCCCGATGTATTTCCCGAAGACTTACCTGGTCTTCCGCCTTATCGTCAGGTCGAATTTGGTATTGAACTTGCTCCAGGTGCGGCCCCTATTGCCCGTGCCCCTTATCGTCTTGCACCTCCCGAAATGCAGGAGTTATCGAACCAGTTGCAGGAGCTGTTAGAGAAGGGTTTCATTCGACCCAGTTCGTCCCCGTGGGGAGCCCCTATTTTGTTTGTCAAGAAGAAGGACGGAAGCCTACGGATGTGTATCGACTACCGGGAATTGAATAAGGTTACCATCAAGAATCGCTATCCTCTTCCTCGCATCGATGACTTATTTGACCAGCTTCAGGGTTCTAGTTTCTATTCGAAGATTGATTTGAGGTCGGGGTACCACCAGTTGAGGGTTCAGGAAGCTGACATTCCGAAGACCGCCTTTCGAACTCGCTATGGCCATTTTGAATTCCTGGTCATGCCTTTCGGTCTCACCAATGCACCTGCCATCTTTATGGATCTGATGAACCGTGTTTGTAAGCCTTATCTTGATAAGTTCGTGATTGTCTTCATTGATGATATTCTAGTCTATTCCAAGAACGAGGTGGACCACCAGGAACACTTGCGTCTTGTCTTGGAACTCCTGAGGCGGGAACAGTTGTACGCCAAGTTTTCTAAGTGTAGCTTCTGGTTGCGTGAAGTCCAATTCCTTGGTCATGTTGTTAATGAGAAAGGAATTCACGTTGACCTAGCTAAGATTGAAGCCATTAAGGACTGGGAAGCACCAAAGACGCCATCTGAGGTGCGGCAATTCCTAGGCCTTGCAGGTTATTATCGTCGTTTTATCGAGGGATTTTCGAAGATCGCTCAACCCCTCACCTCGCTTACCCAGAAGGACAGGAAGTTCGATTGGGGTGATTCGCAGGAGTCGGCCTTCCAGATGTTAAAGGCTAAACTCTGTTCTGCTCCTATCTTGTCCTTGCCTGAGGGCACGGACGATTTTGTGGTTTATTGTGACGCTTCCATCCGGGGTCTCGGTTGTGTACTGATGCAGCGCGAGAAGGTCATCGCCTATGCTTCTCGTCAGCTCAAAGTTCATGAGAAAAACTACCCCACCCATGATCTGGAATTGGGTGCGGTGGTCTTTGCTTTAAAGATTTGGAGGCATTACTTGTACGGTACCAAATGCACTATTTACACCGATCACAAGAGCCTCCAGCATATCTTTGATCAGAAGGTGTTGAATATAAGACAGCGTCGCTGGGTCGAGCTTCTTAATGATTACGAGTGTGCTATTAAGTACCATCCTGGCAAGGCGAATGTGGTCGCAGACGCCTTGAGCAGGAAGGAAACGGCTAAATCTCGTCGTGTTCGAGCTCTTCAGCTCACTATCCATTCCGGCTTACCTGATCGAATCCGCTCAGCGCAGCAAGAAGCTTTGAAGGAGGAAAACCTTAAAGCCGAAACCATGCATGGTGCTGATAGCCACCTTGAACTCAGGTCCGATGGGTTACACTATTTCGCTGAACGTATTTGGGTTCCCTTATTTGGGGGCTTGCGGAGCTTGTTCTTGATGAAGCTCACAAGTCCCGGTACTCTATTCACCCTGGCTCCGATAAGATGTATCAAGACCTAAAGATACTTTATTGGTGGCCGAACATGAAGGCGGACGTGGCTTCATACGTGAGCAAGTGCTTGACCTGTGCCAAGGTCAAGGTCGAATATCAAAAGCCATCCGGCCTTCTGCAACATCCTGAAATTCCTGAGTGGAAGTGGGAGCGGATTACGATGGACTTTGTGACCAAACTCCCGAAATCGCCCAGTGGTTGTAACATGATCTGGGTGATTGTCGATAGGTTGACAAAGTCTGCGCACTTCCTCGCTATCAAAGATACTGATGGCCTCGAGCGTCTGGCACGGTTATATCTCAAGGAAGTGGTCTCTCGGCACGGGGTGCCTGTCTCTATTATTTCTGATCGTGATCCTCGGTTCGCCTCTAACTTCTGGAAATCCTTGCATAAGGCTCTGGGTACTCAGTTAGACATGAGCACAGCGTATCATCCGCAAACCGACGGCCAAAGTGAGCGGACAATCCAAACGCTAGAAGACATGCTTCGGGCATGTGTGATCGATTTTGGTAAGGGGTGGGAGAGTCACCTACCGTTGGTGGAATTCTCCTACAACAACAGTTACCATTCTAGCATCAAGGCAGCTCCGTTCGAGGCTCTTTACGGGCGGAAATGCCGGTCTCCTCTTTGTTGGGCCGAGGTGGGTGAGAGTCAACTCACCGGCCCGGAACTTGTGTACGAGACTTCCGAGAAGATTGTACAAATCCGTAACCGCTTGGCAGCAGCTCGGGACCGTCAAAAGAGCTATGCCGATCGTCGTCGCAAGCCTTTGGAGTTTGAGGTTGGCGACAGGGTTTTGTTGAAGGTATCTCCGTGGAAGGGCGTTATACGTTTCGGGAAGCGGGGCAAATTGAATCCTCGGTATGTAGGACCGTTCGCAATTCTGGAACGGATTGGACCGGTGGCATACAGGCTTGATCTGCCAGCTGAACTCAGTAATGTTCATAATGTCTTCCATGTCTCTAATTTGAAGAAGTGTTTGGCGGATGAATCTTTGGTTGTTCCTCTCGAAGAGATCAAGGTGGATGATCGTCTACGTATCGTGGAGGAACCGGTTGAAATTCTTGACTATAAAATCCGTAGCCTTCGCCGGAGTAAAATCCGCATTGTTAAAGTCCGTTGGAACTCTGATCGTGGACCGGAGTTCACATGGGAACGGGAAGACCAAATGAAGGCTAAGTATCCCCATTTATTTCCTAAACGCGCGTTCGAATCAAGACATGTCTCTGCTAAAGCTGAATGAATCTCGGGTCGAGATTCCTTTCAACAGGGGGATGATGTGGCAACCGGAAAATTTTTCTTCTCTTTCGTCTCTTCCTTTTTGGGCCTTGGGCAATTTTCGGGACGAAAATTCTTTCAACAGGGGGATGATGTGACACCCGACAAACTCAGGTTAGTAACGTTGACTAAACTAGTAAGTCTACCTTAGCAAGTCATGCATATTACGTACTTAACGGAGTCAGTCGAGTCGGTATGATGATTCGGGGGAATCATCGGGAGTCGTTACGATGATCCGCGGGGTCATCGGGAGTCGATCCATAACTATGGGTACAAGGATCGGCGATTCGTGGAATCGCCGGGTTTAATGCACACACGAGTCTCGAGTCCTGGGAATTGGTGAACGGATGTAAACGTGTTAGTTATCATGCATTATATGTTTGAAATCATTATGTGACTTATCGGTATGTGAATACGTGTTTAAATATGTTAAAATAGTGTTTAACGCGCCAAAAACTCGTTCCAGCATCATAGGGGCGATTAGGAACCCCTAATCGCCTATATGTGGGGCGAGTAGCATAAATAACAGGCGATTGGGACCTAATCGCCTGATGTTTCATGCGATTAGGCCCCCAGTCGCGTAACATGTACTGCTAATCGTATGAACAGCAGAGTCCGGGTCAAAACACCTATAAATAGAACCCTTAACTCCCCAAACACCTCTAGAACAACCCTAGCTGCTCCCAAGTCACCCACACACCTTGAAACACCTCTGGAACTCTTTTTGCTACAAAAATCACCATCTCCAAGCTTACACACCTTTCTTTCACAAAACCCAAGGTGTGTTCTTCATCCCTAACCTTTGTAAAGTTGTTATTTTGGGTTCCCCAAAGGTCCAGACCTTGTTTTACTAAATTGTTTCTTTAAAAAAACCTTTCAAAAGAGTTCTAAACCAAGTCTACACCTTAATGCTTGTTATATGTGAAGTTTACATGCATATGTTGGTCTTCTTGGTGATTGTAACTTGATTGTTTCCAAGATATGATTGTAATTCTGCTATGTAGAGATTATTAGGAAGGTTGTCTTAGAATTTTAGCCATTATTGTGGTGTTTTGAAGAAAATGTGTATTTTGACCCATTTGTATGTTCTTGAAGATTTAGGATGATTATGGTATGATTGTTGATGCAATGTTGTTAGAATTCATACTAGGAAGATGTTAGATCAGAGGTTTGATGATTTACATGTTTGTAGAGATTGAAATCTGATTGTTTCCATTTAAGGAAAGATAAGGTTGGTTGGTGAAACCTAGTACTTTGCCATTTTAGGAAATAATTGCTTAGAACATGATAGATTAGTGATATGTTGGGGGTTTTTGCTTGAAATGGGTTGGTAAATGAATTAGGTTTGATATTGCTTGAAATGAGGTAGTTTAAGATTTTCATGTTTTACCATTTTTCCGACCTTATATGAAATGAAAACTCAAACATCTTTATTTAATGTTGATGCTATAAGCATGATTTTTTGAAGGATTCCTTTCTGGTGGTCATCTTCATGTAAGCCTGCATTCATAACTAAACATGATTAATTTCTCATTATGCAAACTATATTTATAGTTGCATCGCAAGTTCTTATTTAATGTTATAGGATGTTGCCTTACTATTGTGAAAGTAATCATTTGAAATAACCATGAATCCAATGGAGTGCAGAGGATATCCGCTTCATGGCCCATGAGTAAAACTCATTGAGGATGCCCAAAATCTTTTTGTCGAAACCAAGAAAGTTGTTTTTGAATCAATGGTTGCTGAAGATCATGCAAGATTATTGAGAAATGAACTATTTACAATTCGGACGTAGCATGAACTGGAATCAATTACAAAGCAACCTATATTTGTTGATTCAAGTATTAGTAATACAATTCGGACATGCATAGTGTTGGACAAGAGATCTCTATGTGAATACAGGATTATTCGAGTTGATACAGTGTTGTATAATTTTTTAGGCTCATATTATCCCAATGATCTATATCTATACTATTATATAATGCATCCTAGATGAGCATCAAAGTAATTTCACCATCATTTTAAGATGGCATATGAAGAGTTTTATGCTTTACACCTAAAATATCATGAAAAACTTTCCAATACTATCCCTATTTGCAAAACTCACTTGTACATGTCAATTCAATTGAAGGCATAATTTCACATTTATCTTTAGTGGCAGAACATTAGTGTGCAGACCCCACAACTCTTTAAGATCACTTATGTTACCAATTATTACAGCTTTTTGGCGTTAAATATCATATTCCTGTATGTGCACCAAGTTTTTAAATCAACTTTTTATACTACATACTTAAACTATACATTAACTTGTCTCAGGTGGATAAGTTTATCTATAAAGCAGGTGTAGAACCGGCTTAGGTTTTCTAAACCCCTTGCAAAATTTTTATTTTTTCTTTCTTTCGTTTTCTTCTTTTCAAACTAATTGGTGAGCATTCTGTTTAGGTTTTTAGTAACAAATATCTAATTTATTGTTTTGCCATTGATAGTGCTTATCTTTTAAGGTACGGATTTATGTTTTAAATTTTATCTTTAAATGCAATGTTTTCGAGATCGAATCGGGTCGGGATTTGTCAAGGGTGTCGGTTCGGCTACATGAAGTTCATTTTTCCTGAAAAAAATATATGTATCTTATGAGTCCATGAGGTCATTTGACTAAATACATGGTTGAGACCATATCTAAATGCGTTTTGTCTAACATGATATTATTTGCAAGCTTTATGGGTCAAGTGCGAATGAAGAACAAGAATTAATGAAATCAATTTATTGATATCAAAGACACATTGATAATTGTTGAAAATTACTGATAATGGCAGAAAAGGATGCATTTATTATGAGAAGCTTTCGATGTTAAGCAAATAAACTGTTACAATCATTATGGAATGGAGTATAACTATGTTTTAGACCATCTCTCTATGACATGAGATTTTGCTTTTCGATACACATGTTTCTCTTGTACCTTATTATTAAGCTTAATTTTACAGTTTATATGATTGATTATTACTTTCTAAGTGGTTTGGTTTGTTAGACAGGCGAAGAAGTTCATTAAGAGCATGCATAGAGTCTGCTTGAATACAGTTCATCTGTTGGAAAGTACAAAAATGCCCTTCTGTTCAATTCGAAGTGTCAAGCATTATTCACTCTATTTTATAAGTTTCTTGTATTTTGGCAGGGGGTTTTGTTGACCGTGGTTACAACATTTTGGAAGTTTTCACAATACTTTTGCTTCTAAAAGCCAGGTAATTAATGTTGGGTATACATTACAGAGGGTATTAGTCCTTTTTACCTAGCATATGCATTGAAGTCTATTTCTTACAGCTTGTGCATCTACACACACCTTAACACGTTGTTAGGGATTAAGTTTGTGGCAACCGGAAAATTTTTCTTCTCTTTCGTCTCTTCCTTTTTGGGCCTTGGGCAATTTTCGGGACGAAAATTCTTTCAACAGGGGGATGATGTGACACCCGGCAAACTCAGGTTAGTAACGTTGACTAAACTAGTAAGTCTACCTTAGCAAGTCATGCATATTACGTACTTAACGGAGTCAGTCGAGTCGGTATGATGATTCGGGGGAATCATCGGGAGTCGTTACGATGATCCGCGGGGTCATCGGGAGTCGATCCATAACTATGGGTACAAGGATCGGCGATTCGTGGAATCGCCGGGTTTAATGCACACACGAGTCTCGAGTCCCGGGAATTGGTGAACGGATGTAAACGTGTTAGTTATCATGCATTATATGTTTGAAATCATTATGTGACTTATCGGTATGTGAATACGTGTTTAAATATGTTAAAATAGTGTTTAACGCGCCAAAAACTCGTTCCAGCATCATAGGGGCGATTAGGAACCCCTAATCGCCTATATGTGGGGCGAGTAGCATAAATAACAGGCGATTGGGACCTAATCGCCTGATGTTTCATGCGATTAGGCCCCCAGTCGCGTAACATGTACTGCTAATCGCATGAACAGCAGAGTCCGGGTCAAAACACCTATAAATAGAACCCTTAACTCCCCAAACACCTCTAGAACAACCCTAGCTGCTCCCAAGTCACCCACACACCTTGAAACACCTCTGGAACTCTTTTTGCTACAAAAATCACCATCTCCAAGCTTACACACCTTTCTTTAACAAAACCCAAGGTGTGTTCTTCATCCCTAACCTTTGTAAAGTTGTTATTTTGGGTTCCCCAAAGGTCCAGACCTTGTTTTACTAAATTGTGTCTTTAAAAAAACCTTTCAAAAGAGTTCTAAACCAAGTCTACACCTTAATGCTTGTTATATGTGAAGTTTACATGCATATGTTGGTCTTCTTGGTGATTGTAACATGATTGTTTCCAAGATATGATTGTACTTCTGCTATGTAGAGATTATTAGGAAGGTTGTCTTAGAATTTTAGCCATTATTGTGGTGTTTTGAAGAAAATGTGTATTTTGACCCATTTGTATGTTCTTGAAGATTTAGGATGATTATGGTATGATTGTTGATGCAATGTTGTTAGAATTCATACTAGGAAGATGTTAGATCAGAGGTTTGATGATTTACATGTTTGTAGAGATTGAAATCTGATTGTTTCCATTTAAGGAAAGATAAGGTTGGTTGGTGAAACCTAGTACTTTGCCATTTTAGGAAATAATTGCTTAGAACATGATAGATCAGTGATATGTTGGGGGTTTTTGCTTGAAATGGGTTGGTAAATGAATTAGGTTTGATATTGGGTGTTGTTGCATGTTTCGGATATGATTTGGAGGGTTAAACGCGCGAAAATCCGTTACACAGCAGCAACAGGCGATTAGGAATCCTAATCGCCTGATGCTATGCGATTATGCAGACAAAAGGGGCGATTAGGACCCTAATCGCCTCATACTTCATGCGATTGGGCCCCTAATCGCCTGTAGGCTGAAGCCTACTCGCGTGTGACCTTCCTAATCGCATGTACTGCTGTCGTGAACGCGTTTTGACATCCCGGAACACGATTTGACACCTAGGAACATGCTAGGAACCCGGGATACACCCAATGACTTAGTAAGACGTATTCGGACCTGATTATGCGTTAAACGGACATTATGCTAGACTAGGTGAATTATTGCGCGTACTAAGTGTTTAATTGCATATGTTGCATGATGTCTTGTATTTATTTAACACGTGGAATGTCGGGTCACCAATGGGATGTCGGGTCTTGTCTGGCACGGTCGGTTTAACAGTTAAAGGTGTTTTCAAACGTTTATGGTCACGGTCTAGACATTCGGGGACTAGTTAGCCTGCGGGTTATTAGTCCAATACTTATACACATCTTATGATAGGTCACCGCTATTTGGGGCTATCATAACATAATTACTTAACTGTTTTCAAGTAACGCAATCCAAGGTGAGTTTCACAGCCCCACTTTTACTGTCTTGCTTTCGGGGGGAGAAACATGCTTTGTACGAACTATTTAAAGGTCATGTTATACTATGGGCACCTTATGTTACTATACGGCTTTTATGGAAAGTCCCAGGGGGAAACCATGAATGTGCTGGAACGCACAACGGGGGAAATGTGGATAGATCTATTGGGCCTCACAAGCCCCACTCGATGGCGGGGCCGGGCGGGTGCATATTGTCTCTACCTATCGGGTTACCGAGGCATCGGTAGCCCAGTCGTCTGGGCTGGTATCATCTTTTGGTTCATGTTTAGTAATGGGTTCCCAACCGTAGTAGTAAAAACACTTAACGTCTAGCTAACGTTCTTATGACATAGTATTAACGGAAATGATCTTTGTAAACTTGTGACAACACTTTTATAAAAGAAAACCTGTGAACTCACCAGCATTATATGTTGACATTTTTGGCATGTTTTCTCAGGTCGCTAAGGTAGCAGTCAATGGGCTAGGCGCACGGAGTCATGCACAGCGTCTAATATTTTGAAGCATATTAAACAATGTTTTGTAAACAATGATATGTCTTTTGGTTGTAAACAAGAATGCTTCCGCTGCTGGTTTACAGCTCAAAGCATGATATTTTGGTTTTAAATATAATTGAATGCATGTTTGTTGTATGTTTATTGTGATCGTTGACTGAGATCCTGGTGTGTCACGCGCCTCGCGGTAAAACCCCGCACGTGGAATTTGAGGGTGTGATAGATTGGTATCAGAGCCAACGGTTATAGTGAACTAGGACTGCATGTAGAGTCTAGTCTATAACTGAGTCGCACACACTAGACGGTCACAATTAGTCGAGTCTTAGCAAGTGGGTAACACTATGACTTGTCGGGGGGTGTCGGTGTCATCATCTTCTACGCTACATCATCTATTTACTCCATATCATCCTATTTCTTGACTCGTCCTTACTATGATCCGACGGCGAACGATATATTATTGAACTTTCTTGACGGTGGTGTACATTGGGGTAGCTTTGGCGTACTCTTGAGATCTGTCCAGGGATTTGGACATCTCCCCTCTATGCCCTAATGAACACGCTCGTTCTTATGCATATTACCTTGTACTTATACTTATGATAATACCATGATTGGGCGCTAGTGTTCGGTGACTTGAACTTCAAACTTAAAGCGCGCCTGGAGGACCATGTGGAACAGTTTATCATGTCGGGTGCACACGAGATCATAAACTGTGATGCATGGGATCCCTGGCGGACTTTGGGCTTGAACGGATGGACCCGAGCTGGGCTCGGTCTAGTTTCTTGAAATTCCTAATGGGTTATACCACGGGCAAGCCTAAATCTTTTGTTTCATATGGTGACAGAAGATGTCGGGAGCTCGTGGAGGTCGCAGGGGCGGCCGTGCTGGCGGTCGTGCTGGCGGCCGTGGTGGCGGCGGTGGCCGCGGGAATATTAATATGACCCAAGCTGAGTTGGATAACTTGATGCAGCAGCACGTGAATATTGCTCTGGCTGCATTCCAAGCCGCTCATAATGCTATGGGTGGTACGTTGATTCTCACCTATCCTATCTTGTTCTAGGGTACTGTACCTTTTTCTTGATTCTCACCTGCGTGTCTGTTCCAGGTGGTGCTGTCAATCCTCCTCCACCCCAGTGTTCCTACAAAAAGTTTATGGATTGCAAGCCCCACAACTTTAGTGGCACTGAAGGGGCAGTGGGACTGCTCCGCTGGTTGGAGAAAATTGAATCTGTTTTCTCGATGTGCAACTGCCCGGAAGGCGACCGGGTGAAATATGCTTCTGCGACCCTGGAGGGTCAAGCTTTGACTTGGTGGAACTCCACCACCCAGACTATGGGTATTGGGGAAGCCCACGCTATGCCCTGGGCGGGGTTCATTCAGTTGATGAAAAATGAGTACTGCCCGAGGGATGAAATCCAGAAGCTTGAGCATGAAGTCTGGAATCATAAGATGGTGGGGTCCGAGATTGAAACCTATACTGCTAGGCACAATGAGTTGGCGGTGTTGTGCCCCGACCTGCACGCACCCGAATACCGAAGGATTTAGCATTATGTCGCTGGGTTGGTACCGGAGATTGCGGGGTTAGTTGCCGCGGGTAATCTCACTGTTTATTCTGAGGTGGTTCGGTCGGCTCATAGGCTGACCAACATGAAGGTGGCTGAAGGGGTCTTGCCTCCTCGAGGCGCTACTGTGAAGGCTTCTGATAGTAGTAAGCGGAAGTGGGAAGCCGTGGGGAAAGGCTCGAGCTCGGCTCAGCCTCAGCAGGTGAAGAAGTCTGATACTGGGGGATCGTCGTCTGAGCAAAAATCGGGGGGTTATATTGGGAAACTGCCGAAATGTGACTGGTGTGGATTTCACCACAACGGTCGTTGCGAGGACCGGAACCGTTGCCACAGGTGCCATAAGCTTGGGCACCAGGCAAAGGATTGCAGGGTTAATCTTTAGGGTAACCGAAACCCGCCTGCTACACCTACTCCGACTCCTCCTGTCGCTGCTCCCCAGGGAAATCAGGGCAAACAGGGGTGCTACAATTGTGGTGAACTTGGTCACTACAAGCGGGAATGCCCCAAGTTGAAGCAGGGCGAGGCTGGGAAGAACGGGTCGGGTAATGGAAACAATGGGGGCGGAGGCAGGAATGCTCGCGCCTTCGTGATTGGTTCGAGCGGTGCTCGACAAGACCCTGACACTGTTACTGGTACGTTTCTTCTCGATAATCGCTATGCTACGGTTTTATTCGATTCTGGTGCCGATAAGAGTTTTATATCCCTTGGGTTTAGTCAATTGCTTGATAGGGTACCTACACCTTTAGAGGCTAAGTACTTGATAGAATTGGCTGATGGTAAGAAAGTCGAGGCGACGCATGTCCTTAGGGAGTGTCACCTTGAGTTGTCGGGTTATTCCTTCCCTATTGATCTTATGCCGGTGTCCTTGGGTAGTTTCGATGTTGTCGTGGGTATGGATTGGTTGTCTCTGTATCATGCTGAGATCGTTTGTTTTGATAAAGTCATCCGACTTCCTCTCCCTGATGGAGAAATTCTGTTGGTGCACGGTGAGAAGAGCGGGGTCCCATTGAGTATCATTTCGTGTATGAAAGCCTATAAGTATCTTCGGAAGGGGTATTCTGCCATTCTGGCACTTGTTTCGGTTTCGTCTGATGAAGAGAAGAAGATTGAAGATATTCCTGTTGTCCGTGACTTTCCCGATGTATTTCCCGAAGACTTACCTGGTCTTCCGCCTTATCGTCAGGTCGAATTTGGTATTGAACTTGCTCCAGGTGCGGCCCCTATTGCCCGTGCCCCTTATCGTCTTGCACCTCCCGAAATGCAGGAGTTATCGAACCAGTTGCAGGAGCTGTTAGAGAAGGGTTTCATTCGACCCAGTTCGTCCCCGTGGGGAGCCCCTATTTTGTTTGTCAAGAAGAAGGACGGAAGCCTACGGATGTGTATCGACTACCGGGATTGAATAAGGTTACCATCAAGAATCGCTATCCTCTTCCTCGCATCGATGACTTATTTGACCAGCTTCAGGGTTCTAGTTTCTATTCGAAGATTGATTTGAGGTCGGGGTACCACCAGTTGAGGGTTCAGGAAGCTGACATTCCGAAGACCGCCTTTCGAACTCGCTATGGCCATTTTGAATTCCTGGTCATGCCTTTCGGTCTCACCAATGCACCTGCCATCTTTATGGATCTGATGAACCGTGTTTGTAAGCCTTATCTTGATAAGTTCGTGATTGTCTTCATTGATGATATTCTAGTCTATTCCAAGAACGAGGTGGACCACCAGGAACACTTGCGTCTTGTCTTGGAACTCCTGAGGCGGGAACAGTTGTACGCCAAGTTTTCTAAGTGTAGCTTCTGGTTGCGTGAAGTCCAATTCCTTGGTCATGTTGTTAATGAGAAAGGAATTCACGTTGACCTAGCTAAGATTGAAGCCATTAAGGACTGGGAAGCACCAAAGACGCCATCTGAGGTGCGGCAATTCCTAGGCCTTGCAGGTTATTATCGTCGTTTTATCGAGGGATTTTCGAAGATCGCTCAACCCCTCACCTCGCTTACCCAGAAGGACAGGAAGTTCGATTGGGGTGATTCGCAGGAGTCGGCCTTCCAGATGTTAAAGGCTAAACTCTGTTCTGCTCCTATCTTGTCCTTGCCTGAGGGCACGGACGATTTTGTGGTTTATTGTGACGCTTCCATCCGGGGTCTCGGTTGTGTACTGATGCAGCGCGAGAAGGTCATCGCCTATGCTTCTCGTCAGCTCAAAGTTCATGAGAAAAACTACCCCACCCATGATCTGGAATTGGGTGCGGTGGTCTTTGCTTTAAAGATTGGAGGCATTACTTGTACGGTACCAAATGCACTATTTACACCGATCACAAGAGCCTCCAGCATATCTTTGATCAGAAGGTGTTGAATATAAGACAGCGTCGCTGGGTCGAGCTTCTTAATGATTACGAGTGTGCTATTAAGTACCATCCTGGCAAGGCGAATGTGGTCGCAGACGCCTTGAGCAGGAAGGAAACGGCTAAACCTCGTCGTGTTCGAGCTCTTCAGCTCACTATCCATTCCGGCTTACCTGATCGAATCCGCTCAGCGCAGCAAGAAGCTTTGAAGGAGGAAAACCTTAAAGCCGAAACCATGCATGGTGCTGATAGCCACCTTGAACTCAGGTCCGATGGGTTACACTATTTCGCTGAACGTATTTGGGTTCCCTTATTTGGGGGCTTGCGGGAGCTTGTTCTTGATGAAGCTCACAAGTCCCGGTACTCTATTCACCCTGGCTCCGATAAGATGTATCAAGACCTAAAGATACTTTATTGGTGGCCGAACATGAAGGCGGACGTGGCTTCATACGTGAGCAAGTGCTTGACCTGTGCCAAGGTCAAGGTCGAATATCAAAAGCCATCCGGCCTTCTGCAACATCCTGAAATTCCTGAGTGGAAGTGGGAGCGGATTACGATGGACTTTGTGACCAAACTCCCGAAATCGCCCAGTGGTTGTAACATGATCTGGGTGATTGTCGATAGGTTGACAAAGTCTGCGCACTTCCTCGCTATCAAAGATACTGATGGCCTCGAGCGTCTGGCACGGTTATATCTCAAGGAAGTGGTCTCTCGGCACGGGGTGCCTGTCTCTATTATTTCTGATCGTGATCCTCGGTTCGCCTCTAACTTCTGGAAATCCTTGCATAAGGCTCTGGGTACTCAGTTAGACATGAGCACAGCGTATCATCCGCAAACCGACGGCCAAAGTGAGCGGACAATCCAAACGCTAGAAGACATGCTTCGGGCATGTGTGATCGATTTTGGTAAGGGGTGGGAGAGTCACCTACCGTTGGTGGAATTCTCCTACAACAACAGTTACCATTCTAGCATCAAGGCAGCTCCGTTCGAGGCTCTTTACGGGCGGAAATGCCGGTCTCCTCTTTGTTGGGCCGAGGTGGGTGAGAGTCAACTCACCGGCCCGGAACTTGTGTACGAGACTTCCGAGAAGATTGTACAAATCCGTAACCGCTTGGCAGCAGCTCGGGACCGTCAAAAGAGCTATGCCGATCGTCGTCGCAAGCCTTTGGAGTTTGAGGTTGGCGACAGGGTTTTGTTGAAGGTATCTCCGTGGAAGGGCGTTATACGTTTCGGGAAGCGGGGCAAATTGAATCCTCGGTATGTAGGACCGTTCGCAATTCTGGAACGGATTGGACCGGTGGCATACAGGCTTGATCTGCCAGCTGAACTCAGTAATGTTCATAATGTCTTCCATGTCTCTAATTTGAAGAAGTGTTTGGCGGATGAATCTTTGGTTGTTCCTCTCGAAGAGATCAAGGTGGATGATCGTCTACGTATCGTGGAGGAACCGGTTGAAATTCTTGACTATAAAATCCGTAGCCTTCGCCGGAGTAAAATCCGCATTGTTAAAGTCCGTTGGAACTCTGATCGTGGACCGGAGTTCACATGGGAACGGGAAGACCAAATGAAGGCTAAGTATCCCCATTTATTTCCTAAACGCGCGTTCGAATCAAGACATGTCTCTGCTAAAGCTGAATGAATCTCGGGTCGAGATTCCTTTCAACAGGGGGATGATGTGGCAACCGGAAAATTTTTCTTCTCTTTCGTCTCTTCCTTTTTGGGCCTTGGGCAATTTTCGGGACGAAAATTCTTTCAACAGGGGGATGATGTGACACCCGACAAACTCAGGTTAGTAACGTTGACTAAACTAGTAAGTCTACCTTAGCAAGTCATGCATATTACGTACTTAACGGAGTCAGTCGAGTCGGTATGATGATTCGGGGGAATCATCGGGAGTCGTTACGATGATCCGCGGGGTCATCGGGAGTCGATCCATAACTATGGGTACAAGGATCGGCGATTCGTGGAATCGCCGGGTTTAATGCACACACGAGTCTCGAGTCCTGGGAATTGGTGAACGGATGTAAACGTGTTAGTTATCATGCATTATATGTTTGAAATCATTATGTGACTTATCGGTATGTGAATACGTGTTTAAATATGTTAAAATAGTGTTTAACGCGCCAAAAACTCGTTCCAGCATCATAGGGGCGATTAGGAACCCCTAATCGCCTATATGTGGGGCGAGTAGCATAAATAACAGGCGATTGGGACCTAATCGCCTGATGTTTCATGCGATTAGGCCCCAGTCGCGTAACATGTACTGCTAATCGTATGAACAGCAGAGTCCGGGTCAAAACACCTATAAATAGAACCCTTAACTCCCCAAACACCTCTAGAACAACCCTAGCTGCTCCCAAGTCACCCACACACCTTGAAACACCTCTGGAACTCTTTTTGCTACAAAAATCACCATCTCCAAGCTTACACACCTTTCTTTAACAAAACCCAAGGTGTGTTCTTCATCCCTAACCTTTGTAAAGTTGTTATTTTGGGTTCCCCAAAGGTCCAGACCTTGTTTTACTAAATTGTTTCTTTAAAAAAACCTTTCAAAAGAGTTCTAAACCAAGTCTACACCTTAATGCTTGTTATATGTGAAGTTTACATGCATATGTTGGTCTTCTTGGTGATTGTAACATGATTGTTTCCAAGATATGATTGTAATTCTGCTATGTAGAGATTATTAGGAAGGTTGTCTTAGAATTTTAGCCATTATTGTGGTGTTTTGAAGAAAATGTGTATTTTGACCCATTTGTATGTTCTTGAAGATTTAGGATGATTATGGTATGATTGTTGATGCAATGTTGTTAGAATTCATACTAGGAAGATGTTAGATCAGAGGTTTGATGATTTACATGTTTGTAGAGATTGAAATCTGATTGTTTCCATTTAAGGAAAGATAAGGTTGGTTGGTGAAACCTAGTACTTTGCCATTTTAGGAAATAATTGCTTAGAACATGATAGATTAGTGATATGTTGGGGGTTTTTGCTTGAAATGGGTTGGTAAATGAATTAGGTTTGATATTGCTTGAAATGAGGTAGTTTAAGATTTTCATGTTTTACCATTTTTCCGACCTTATATGAAATGAAAACTCAAACATCTTTATTTAATGTTGATGCTATAAGCATGATTTTTTGAAGGATTCCTTTCTGGTGGTCATCTTCATGTAAGCCTGCATTCATAACTAAACATGATTAATTTCTCATTATGCAAACTATATTTATAGTTGCATCGCAAGTTCTTATTTAATGTTATAGGATGTTGCCTTACTATTGTGAAAGTAATCATTTGAAATAACCATGAATCCAATGGAGTGCAGAGGATATCCGCTTCATGGCCCATGAGTAAAACTCATTGAGGATGCCCAAAATCTTTTTGTCGAAACCAAGAAAGTTGTTTTTGAATCAATGGTTGCTGAAGATCATGCAAGATTATTGAGAAATGAACTATTTACAATTCGGACGTAGCATGAACTGGAATCAATTACAAAGCAACCTATATTTGTTGATTCAAGTATTAGTAATACAATTCGGACATGCATAGTGTTGGACAAGAGATCTCTATGTGAATACAGGATTATTCGAGTTGATACAGTGTTGTATAATTTTTTTAGGCTCATATTATCCCAATGATCTATATCTATACTATTATATAATGCATCCTAGATGAGCATCAAAGTAATTTCACCATCATTTTAAGATGGCATATGAAGAGTTTTATGCTTTACACCTAAAATATCATGAAAAACTTTCCAATACTATCCCTATTTGCAAAACTCACTTGTACATGTCAATTCAATTGAAGGCATAATTTCACATTTATCTTTAGTGGCAGAACATTAGTGTGCAGACCCCACAACTCTTTAAGATCACTTATGTTACCAATTATTACAGCTTTTTGGCGTTAAATATCATATTCCTGTATGTGCACCAAGTTTTTAAATCAACTTTTTATACTACATACTTAAACTATACATTAACTTGTCTCAGGTGGATAAGTTTATCTATAAAGCAGGTGTAGAACCGGCTTAGGTTTTCTAAACCCCTTGCAAAATTTTTATTTTTTTCTTTCTTTCGTTTTCTTCTTTTCAAACTAATTGGTGAGCATTCTGTTTAGGTTTTTAGTAACAAATATCTAATTTATTGTTTTGCCATTGATAGTGCTTATCTTTTAAGGTACGGATTTATGTTTTAAATTTTATCTTTAAATGCAATGTTTTCGAGATCGAATCGGGTCGGGATTTGTCAAGGGTGTCGGTTCGGCTACATGAAGTTCATTTATCCTGAAAAAATATATGTATCTTATGAGTCCATGAGGTCATTTGACTAAATACATGGTTGAGACCATATCTAAATGCGTTTTGTCTAACATGATATTATTTGCAAGCTTTATGGGTCAAGTGCGAATGAAGAACAAGAATTAATGAAATCAATTTATTGATATCAAAGACACATTGATAATTGTTGAAAATTACTGATAATGGCAGAAAAGGATGCATTTATTATGAGAAGCTTTCGATGTTAAGCAAATAAACTGTTACAATCATTATGGAATGGAGTATAACTATGTTTTAGACCATTTCTCTATGACATGAGATTTTGCTTTTCGATACACATGTTTCTCTTGTACCTTATTATTAAGCTTAATTTTACAGTTTATATGATTGATTATTACTTTCTAAGTGGTTTGGTTTGTTAGACAGGCGAAGAAGTTCATTAAGAGCATGCATAGAGTCTGCTTGAATACAGTTCATCTGTTGGAAAGTACAAAAATGCCCTTCTGTTCAATTCGAAGTGTCAAGCATTATTCACTCTATTTTATAAGTTTCTTGTATTTTGGCAGGGGGTTTTGTTGACCGTGGTTACAACATTTTGGAAGTTTTCACAATACTTTTGCTTCTAAAAGCCAGGTCATTAATGTTGGGTATACATTACAGAGGGTATTAGTCCTTTTTACCTAGCATATGCATTGAAGTCTATTTCTTACAGCTTGTGCATCTACACACACCTTAACACGTTGTTAGGGATTAAGTTTGTGGCAACCGGAAAATTTTTCTTCTCTTTCGTCTCTTCCTTTTTGGGCCTTGGGCAATTTTCGGGACGAAAATTCTTTCAACAGGGGGATGATGTGACACCCGGCAAACTCAGGTTAGTAACGTTGACTAAACTAGTAAGTCTACCTTAGCAAGTCATGCATATTACGTACTTAACGGAGTCAGTCGAGTCGGTATGATGATTCGGGGAATCATCGGGAGTCGTTACGATGATCCGCGGGGTCATCGGGAGTCGATCCATAACTATGGGTACAAGGATCGGCGATTCGTGGAATCGCCGGGTTTAATGCACACACGAGTCTCGAGTCCCGGGAATTGGTGAACGGATGTAAACGTGTTAGTTATCATGCATTATATGTTTGAAATCATTATGTGACTTATCGGTATGTGAATACGTGTTTAAATATGTTAAAATAGTGTTTAACGCGCCAAAAACTCGTTCCAGCATCATAGGGGCGATTAGGAACCCCTAATCGCCTATATGTGGGGCGAGTAGCATAAATAACAGGCGATTGGGACCTAATCGCCTGATGTTTCATGCGATTAGGCCCCCAGTCGCGTAACATGTACTGCTAATCGCATGAACAGCAGAGTCCGGGTCAAAACACCTATAAATAGAACCCTTAACTCCCCAAACACCTCTAGAACAACCCTAGCTGCTCCCAAGTCACCCACACACCTTGAAACACCTCTGGAACTCTTTTTGCTACAAAAATCACCATCTCCAAGCTTACACACCTTTCTTTAACAAAACCCAAGGTGTGTTCTTCATCCCTAACCTTTGTAAAGTTGTTATTTTGGGTTCCCCAAAGGTCCAGACCTTGTTTTACTAAATTGTGTCTTTAAAAAAACCTTTCAAAAGAGTTCTAAACCAAGTCTACACCTTAATGCTTGTTATATGTGAAGTTTACATGCATATGTTGGTCTTCTTGGTGATTGTAACATGATTGTTTCCAAGATATGATTGTACTTCTGCTATGTAGAGATTATTAGGAAGGTTGTCTTAGAATTTTAGCCATTATTGTGGTGTTTTGAAGAAAATGTGTATTTTGACCCATTTGTATGTTCTTGAAGATTTAGGATGATTATGGTATGATTGTTGATGCAATGTTGTTAGAATTCATACTAGGAAGATGTTAGATCAGAGGTTTGATGATTTACATGTTTGTAGAGATTGAAATCTGATTGTTTCCATTTAAGGAAAGATAAGGTTGGTTGGTGAAACCTAGTACTTTGCCATTTTAGGAAATAATTGCTTAGAACATGATAGATCAGTGATATGTTGGGGGTTTTTGCTTGAAATGGGTTGGTAAATGAATTAGGTTTGATATTGGGTGTTGTTGCATGTTTCGGATATGATTTGGAGGGTTAAACGCGCGAAAATCCGTTACACAGCAGCAACAGGCGATTAGGAATCCTAATCGCCTGATGCTATGCGATTATGCAGACAAAAGGGGCGATTAGGACCCTAATCGCCTCATACTTCATGCGATTGGGCCCCTAATCGCCTGTAGGCTGAAGCCTACTCGCGTGTGACCTTCCTAATCGCATGTACTGCTGTCGTGAACGCGTTTTGACATCCCGGAACACGATTTGACACCTAGGAACATGCTAGGAACCCCGGGATACACCCAATGACTTAGTAAGACGTATTCGGACCTGATTATGCGTTAGACGGACATTATGCTAGACTAGGTGAATTATTGCGCGTACTAAGTGTTTAATTGCATATGTTGCATGATGTCTTGTATTTATTTAACACGTGGAATGTCGGGTCACCAATGGGATGTCGGGTCTTGTCTGGCACGGTCGGTTTAACAGTTAAAGGTGTTTTCAAACGTTTATGGTCACGGTCTAGACATTCGGGGACTAGTTAGCCTGCGGGTTATTAGTCCAATACTTATACACATCTTATGATAGGTCACCGCTATTTGGGGCTATCATAACATAATTACTTAACTGTTTTCAAGTAACGCAATCCAAGGTGAGTTTCACAGCCCCACTTTTACTGTCTTGCTTTCGGGGGGAGAAACATGCTTTGTACGAACTATTTAAAGGTCATGTTATACTATGGGCACCTTATGTTACTATACGGCTTTTATGGAAAGTCCCAGGGGGAAACCATGAATGTGCTGGAACGCACAACGGGGGAAATGTGGATAGATCTATTGGGCCTCACAAGCCCCACTCGACGGCGGGGCCGGGCGGGTGCATATTGTCTCTACCTATCGGGTTACCGAGGCATCGGTAGCCCAGTCGTCTGGGCTGGTATCATCTTTTGGTTCATGTTTAGTAATGGGTTCCCAACCGTAGTAGTAAAAACACTTAACGTCTAGCTAACGTTCTTATGACATAGTATTAACGGAAATGATCTTTGTAAACTTGTGACAACACTTTTATAAAAGAAAACCTGTGAACTCACCAGCATTATATGTTGACATTTTTGGCATGTTTTCTCAGGTCGCTAAGGTAGCAGTCAATGGGCTAGGCGCACGGAGTCATGCACAGCGTCTAATATTTTGAAGCATATTAAACAATGTTTTGTAAACAATGATATGTCTTTTGGTTGTAAACAAGAATGCTTCCGCTGCTGGTTTACAGCTCAAAGCATGATATTTTGGTTTTAAATATAATTGAATGCATGTTTGTTGTATGTTTATTGTGATCGTTGACTGAGATCCTGGTGTGTCACGCGCCTCGCGGTAAAACCCCGCACGTGGAATTTGAGGGTGTGACAAAGTTCATGGAACCTTTTAATGGAGTAATTGTATTTGTATAGCACTTGCCACTCGACTTTTAAAGTTTTAACCATTATATATTTAATCATACCTTAAATTTAGTTTTGATCATAAACTACCATTACTTTATTTGATAGTAATTGATATGTCAATATTTGAATATGAGGATTTTCGATAACAGCTAAATGGGATAATCCCAAAATAAATAAAACTTAACATGGCGATCCATAGTCTCGACCGTGTATATATATGCAATCAGTTAAGGGATTTAATAAGTTCTCGTGCTTTTTTTTTTGTTATTTTTATAATTTCTTGGCAATTAACACAGGTAATGTGCAACATTATTTTGTGTTTGACTCGACTGAGTTAACTGCTTAGGTGTTCGGTTAGCATGCATGTTACAATGCAAAATTGTAATTTGTGTAACTATGGTTTAATGGCTTATAATATATCAATGTTATTTTTGTTCTGAAAGTAGGATAATATTTTCCACATACTTTGTGTTGTATTTTACATTGTTTGCTGGTTCACATGACAACATATTCTACACACCTAGAATGATTGTTCTTCTTTACTTAAAAACTAGAGTTAACGATTCAACTAAATGGGAGGAATCAATATGTTTAGATAAATTTGGACATGGTTTTAATACAGGAGAGGCAAGTCAGGTAACATTATATTTAATACAAACTTAACGTCTAACTCTACTACACTTTCTACTCCTATGCATAAAATATTTGTACTATAAGTCAATTTTATACTTTCTTTAATATTTATGCTACCACTTCGTTAGGAAATCTATAGTAATAGTAATAATAGTAATAATAATAATATATATATATATATATATCATCTCTATATAAATGTATCCACTATGGTTATCTCTATATTTTGTCAATAAAACAAGTCTTAAAGCTACACGTACAAGTCTTAAAGCTAAACACAATAGTTTTACATATATACCAATTATATATAGCCAAACATCGTGCAGCCCCGCCGCAACGTGCGGGTTCCTGCTAGTTACTATATAATGCATTCTAGATGGGCAAAGAATTTAACTTCATTTAAGGAGGACACTATTGTAATTTGCCACAATGTTTAAGACATATTAATACATTACTCAATAAACTTATATTAAATACATTATTTAAGAAACTTCTAATTAAATACATTATTTTTTAAAGGCTAATTTCTTACACCCCTTTCTTTACACATTTTTTGCAGATCCTTAGAGTTGAACTCCCAACCTCACCCAAGAGAGGATTTCCTCTCTACCACTAGGCTATAACCTAAGTGGCAATTAAATACATTATTTATTTAACTTTCTCAACAATAAATATTAAACTCATATAAATACAAAAATAATATATATATATATATATATATATACATTTACCATAATAACATATTCTCATAATTAAAATTCATATTATCATAACTAGAGAGAAGCTAACGGACAAAGCGTTCTTCACATACAAAGTGTAAGAAGCAATTACAGCCATTGATTAGGTTTAGAAACAAGATGTGTGACACCCGGCATGTTCAGCTTAAACATTTTCGCAAAACATAAGTCTACCTTAGCGAAAAACATTTATAAACAAACTTAACTGGGTCAGTTGAGTCGGATCAGGTTAGGATTGTCCAGGGTTCAATGATCTGGAGGATCATTGGGAGTCGTTGTGAGTATACACTAGTCTCGAGTCCCGTTCTTGGTGAAATTAGATAAGTTGAATTAAGTGTGATACGTAGATTGATACATACATGTGATATAATGTGCAAATACGTGTTTCAAAGGTGTGAACATGATTATACGTGACTCTATATGCCTAACATATGTTAGGATTACATGTTCATGTGTCAAGATGTGTTTAAATGTGTTTAAACGACAAGACTGGAAAATCTGGAAAAGACCGATCTTGGTTCGACCTTAAGGGGGGTCAAACCAGAAATTGTGTTGCTTGAAAACCCCATTCAACCACTACAACCTATCATTCGACCCTTGTAGGGTCGAACCTGCAGTGACTATAAATACCACACTTTGCAATTTTTCATCATTTCACAAACCCTAGTCGCCTCTAAACACTCTCTCTCGACTTTAATCACTGGGGAAGGAGTTTTTGCCCTTGTTTTTCATAATCTAACCTACAAACATCATCTAAGCAAAGATCTAAGATGTGTTCTTGATCTAAAACCCTTTTTAATGCATTTTGATTCATTTTTATCAAACCCCAAAGGTCCAGATCTGTTCTAAGGTGGTTTTCATGACTAAAAACCTTTCAAACATCTTTCTAAACAAAACCCTATCATTAACTTGAGTTTTCATGCAAATTAACATGTGTTAATGGTGTTTAATGTTGTGTTACATGTGGTTTAATGATTAATTGTTATTTAGATGATAGAAACATGATCTAAGGCTGCTATTTATTTTAGGTTACAATTGGATAGATGATGTTATTATGTCTATCTTGGGGATTTTTGTTAAATCTAGGGCTTGAAACATGTTATTATTAATAAAACGATTGGGGGTTTTCATGAACATAACAAACTGAGCATTTTGAGATGATTATGAAAGGATTTCAAAAAGCTTCCAAATAGGGTAAAGTTTTCATGCATGATATTGTGATGTTTCCATAATTTTTCCATTTTGGGTAAGTGTTAAAACGGATTGATTCTGGAGTATAAGTAGTAGGGTTTCATGGGGATATGTTATTCATACTTGACTACTGTGTTTCATGATGTTTCGTGATGTTTTCGGACTGTTTTGATGCGTTTTAGAGTGTTTGCAGCAGAATGGATAGAACCAGGTTCTCATTCGACCCATCGTGGGGTCGAATGAAGATTCCTGGGGTCGAATCAACATCATATCAGGTCGAGCGAACTTTATTGGGTCGAATTAACACGTGTTAAGGTTGAATTAACATGTGTTATGGTCGAATGAACATGTGTTAGGTTGTATGAACTTGTAAATAGGTCGAATGAATCTCTTTGGGGTCGAACCAAGCCATTTGGGGTCAAACCAAGTGTTATTTTGGGCTGATTCGACCCGACAACCTCAAGTATGCGATTTGTGATGCAAACTAAGTGTTTTTTGCTTGAACCTTATGTGTAATCTATGTATACTTGATTAGTTTATGTAATGGATCACCAATGGGATGTCGGGTCAGTCTAGTGTGTCGGTTGAGCAGTCAAACACGTTTTCAAACATACTTAGTCACGATCTGGACAATCGGGGACTAGATAACCTTAGGGTTATTAGTCAAAACACTTATATGGACTTTTATGATAGATTCCCGGTGTTAGGAACTATAAGAACTTGTTGGTAACTCTTTTCTAAAGAAGACGCAACCTAAGGTGAGTTTCACAGCCCCACTTTTATTGGTTTTACTTTCGGGGGAGAAAACATGCGCTAAACTTATATTTTGAGAACTTATGTCATACTATGAGTATTTTTGAGTTGCTATACGATCTTTGGAAGTCCCGGGGAGAACCATGAATGTGCGGGGTTGCACAACGGGGGAAATGTGGATAGATCTATTGGGCGTGACCTGCCCCACTCGTCGACTGGAGGTCGGACGGGTGCATGTTGTCTCGAACTATGCTAAACTTGCTAAACATTATTCGGGCGGCTTAAACATGTGCTAAACTTGTTAAACGTGTCAAGTAATGGTTTTCCAATCGTAGTAGTAGCAAAACTTATGCCTAGCTAGCGTACTTTGGCTTACACATGACGTAGTAATGACAGGTTGAACTTGGAACACTTTGGTAACATTTGGTAAGACTTGGTAACGTTTAATGAAAACCTGTGAACTCACCAGCATTATATGTTGACACCTTTTTGGCATGTTTTTCTCAAGTTGCTAAGGTAGCAACACACGGACTAGGCGCACGGGTTTGCATGGCATCTAGGGATTTAGTTCATGTTTTTGAATAATCTTTTGAAACTACTTGTCACATGGTTTGTAACTTGAATTTGCTTCCCCTACGATTTTGAGATATTAAAGTTTATGTTTTGAGTCTACGTATTTTTTTTTCATACAGTTGTTGTTTATTGTGACCGTTGACTTGGATCCTGGTTTGTCACGCGCCTCGCGGTAAAACCCCGCATGTGGAATTTGAGGGTGTGACAAGATGTCACGATCGTAATTACCCAACGCGTTTTAAGAAGGCGGTTAACGATTAAAGGGCAATTCTGACGAACTACACATAAACGAATTTGAATTTTTTATAATTAAACCGCCCAAATTATGTCATTAATTGACAGTTTTAAAGATTTGCTATAATCGTGGAAAATCATAAAACTCTTCTCCATAAAGAAGATACTTTGTAAAAAAAAAAAAAACAGAGCATTTATTCAACGAAATCAGTGAACGACATCAAGCAATAAACAATCGATTATGGCTCCAAAACACAAAACAAGTAAGTAGATCTTCATATTCCTACTTTAATTTTGATCGATATTTCAAAACAGGATACTCTGTACACACACAAAAAAAAAAAAAAAATAGAGCAACCATTAAAACGTGTTCACTTGGTTTTTTTTAACGCACCTGGTTGTTTTAAAACGCATTTGGTTTTTTAAACACCATTTAAACTGGTTTTTATAAATTTCGTTTTATATAAAACACACTTGTTTTTTTTATAAAACACACTTGTATTTCAAAGCACAAAATATGATATAAAACGCATTCACTTGGTTTTCTTTTTTTAAAACGCACTTGGTTTTTTTTTTTTTTTTTTTTTTTTAATAAAACACACTTGGTTTTTGTAAAACGCATTTAGTATAAATAAAACTAGGGGTATCCTAATCTTTGTTAAGGGTATCCAGATGATATGGTAGTTCGACTGTCATCATGATGCGAATTATTAAAGAGTTGGTGTGCATTTAACCAATACAGTACAACTGACGCGAGAATTTAAAGTAGCACTAAGAAACCAAACCAACCTAAAACTTAAATTCGTTTTTTAAACTTGGATTATGGAATTATATAAGTTTATTGATCTGCTATATAGATTTCCAAATTAGCTTTTGTTAAACGTAAATATATTTGAGTTTTACTAAGTTATGAAGGAACGCATTTGATATTTTTTTCATAATAATGGTTTGAACTCAATTATTTGGAGCATAAAAATCACAAGGATTTTGAATACAGAAAACGCGTAAACCATAACATTTCATGAAATTTGATCTCATGTAAGCATATCTTTAGATTACTACGATTCTTGGCAATACATTATAGTATGTGACCAATTATTATTTAAAAAGAAATAAAAACTTAATTGTTTTATAACTTTATGTATATTATATTTTATAAGTTGAAAGGAAATCACCTTTATATGTTTCTTTAAATTCAAATGACTATATTTTTTTTTATTTGTAAAAAAAGATAAATCTAACTAATACAATCTCAAACAACAAACACAACACAGAACAAGAGCCAATAGCGACAAAACGGTGACAAAATCTATTAGTTACCCAAACCAGAAAAGTACCCAACCAAGACCCAAAGAACTCAGCAAATCACTGAGTTAAGAACAATACCAAGTTTGTCTATCAGCTGCTGATGATCAAGATCAGCAGATGAAGACATAAGAAGATAATCGTACAAGACTTACAGAGAGATTGTACGAGACAAAATACAGAGAGAATGAGAGAAACCCTAATACAAGCTGAAAAGAAAAAATGACAATAATAATAATAATAATAATAATAATAATAAATATCTCTCGTTTATATATAAGGCTCTCGAAGGTTCTCAACAGCCAAGATCCAACGGCTATAAACAATCCAATCCAACGGTGATAACAACACCTCGAACAAACACAGCTGCAAGTTACACATGGGCCTTGTCATGGGCTTGACCAAACGGGCCAAACATAATGGACCAACCTACAAGACTTAAATGATATATAAGCCCAAGATGCATAATGTCACAAACATAAATATCATACGTTCAATACCTTTTGAACTACAACATTTTAACATGCCCCCTTAGTTCAAGTATTGAACATATCTAGCATCCCAAGTTTTTCACACAACACATTATGTTGTTTGACATCTAACCCTTTTGTTAGAATGTCAGCAACCTGATTGCTAGAGTCCACTTTAATAGTACTCACAACACCTTTTGAGATTTTCTCCCTAATAAAATGGATATCTATCTCAAAGTGTTTGGTACGATCATGAAAAACAGGATTGGCTGCAATTGAAATTGCAGTTTTACTGTCACTATATAGACATACAGGTAACTGCACACTAACCTTGAGTTCACTTAGCAAGTTTTTTAGCCAAATGATCTCACAAGTCGTGGAGCACAATGCTCGGTACTCAGCCTCAGCTGAGGACCTTGAGACTGTGCTCTGCTTCTTTCTTTTCCAAGATATAAGAGAATTACCTAAAAACACACAATAGCCAGTAACTGACTTCCTAGTGGCTATGCACTTTGCCCAGTCAGCATCAACATAGGCACTAAGATTAAACTGATCAGACTTCCTTAATACAATACCTTTTCCAGGTGACATTTTCAAGTATCTAAGAAGTCTTAATGTAATTTGAAGATGAAATTCAGTTGGTTTATGCATGAATTGACTAAGAAATTGAACTGCATAGCTAATGTCAGGTCTGGTCAATGATAGATAAATTAGTTTACCTATCATTTTTTGATAACCAGTAACATTTTCAAGAGCAACTTCACTCTTTTTATGTTTTCCTGACACTATATAGCTTTGTTCAATTGGTGTACTCACAGGTTTACAGCCTAAGTAACCAAACTCACTCAATAACTCAAGACAGTACTTCCTCTGAGACAAACAAATAGACTGTTTAGAATATAACACTTCTATACCTAAAAATATTTCAATTTTCCAAGATCTTTGATCTGGAAATTTGATCTAAGAACAGTTTTGACATTGTTAATTTCTGATTCACAGTTCCCAGTTATAACAATGTCATCCACATATACCAATAAGACAATGAACACTTCCTTATCAGATTTAACAAATAAGGAGTGGTCACAAACACTTTGTACAAAACCCATATTAAGTAAGACATTTGTTAACTTTTCATTCCATTTTCTAGGAGCCTGTTTCAGGCCAAACTTTAGTCTCATTTTTAGAGTAATAGCCTTCGGGTAAGGTCATATAGACATCTTCTGATATCGACCCATACAAAAATGCATTGTTGATATCAAGTTGAAACAATGGCCAGTTGTTTTGAACTGCAATGCTCAAAACACATCTCACTGTGACCATTTTTACAACTGGAGAGAATGTCTCTCCAAAGTCTAATCCTTCCCTTTGGTTAAACCCTTTTGCAACTAGTCTAGCCTTATACCTCTCAATCTCACCATCAGACCTATACTTAACCTTATAAACCCACTTGCATCCTATTGCCTTTCTTCCTACAGGCAAATCTGTAAGAATCCAGGTCTGATTCCTATGTAAGGCCTCCATTTCAGAGTTCATTGCCTCAACCCACATGGGATCCTTGGCAGCCTCAACAAAGGAAGTGGGTTCAACAGTTTTGTTTAATACAGACACAAAACAAAAATTTTCTGTTGACAACTTAGAATAATTGACCACTTTTTCAACCCCATATTAAACCTTGCCTTCTACAACATAATCACTAAACCTCCTAGGCAGGTTAGACACTCTATCAGACCTCCTGATATTACTTCCCTCAGATGGGATGGTTTCAACACCTAATGTTCCCACATCATTGCCTGCCATATCAGGGTATCTGCTACCTGGGCTACCAGGCTGCTGACCCTGTTGTCTGGCAATAGCAGAATCTACCCCCTAGTAGCCCTGGGAGGATCTCCTGATTGCACACTAGCAGGAACATCATTAGATACATATGGTTCCCCTTCATCATTGGGAAGTTTAGGCTCAACCACTTGTGAAACAGATTGGGTGTTAGACTCAATACAATCAAAAAAGTTTAAGTGTGTAAGACTACTATCATCAGGTAAAACACTTTTATTATAAGACTCAGTTTGTTTAAAAGGAAATATTTCTTCATAAAATCTCACATCCCTAGAGAACAAAACTTCTTTGGTGTCAAGACACCAAAGCTTATACCCCTTTTTAAAATTTGAATACCAATTAATACACATTTTTCAGCTTTAACAGAAAGTTTATCATTGTTATCTAGGATTGTATTAAAACATAAGCACCCAAATGTTTTTAAGTGGTCAAGAAAAGGGGGGAACCCAAACATTACCTCATATGGACTCTTTCCTAACAAGACAGATGAAGGAACCCTGTTTATCAAATAGGTAGCAGTTAACACACAATCAGCCCAAAAAGTAAGTGGTAATCCACTCTGAAATAACATTGCTCTGGCCATATTTAATAAGTGTCTATGTTTTCTTTCAGCCACACCATTTTGTTGTGGTGTATAAGTACAAGAAGTTTGATGTATAATGCCATTTGTTTTACAAAACAAATCCATTTGCTTATTGATGAACTCACTACCATTATCACTCCTAAATACTTTCACTCTTTTTTCAAATTGAGTTTTAAGAAGTTCATAAAAAACAAGCAAATTTTCAAACACTTCTCCTTTGTTTTTTAACATATAACACCATACTGTTCTAGAAAAATCATCAACAACTGTGAGAAAATACCTATATCCCTCTCTACTAGTTACTTTATAAGGTCCCCAAACATCTAGGTGAACAATGTCACCTACATGTTTGGTCTTATGTTCACTAATAGGGAAGGGCAACCTAACTTGTTTAGCCTTATGACATACATCACAAGGCTGAGAGTTGATTTTCCCTATTTTCAAATCATTTTTTAAGATGGCCATAACTTGATCAAAGGGATGACCCAACCTACTATGCCATAAATTTGAATCACTTATACTATTAAAACACAAGTTTACACTCACATTGTCACCAACAAAATAAAGACCATCACTCTGATCACCAGTCACCAGGACTCTCTTTGATTTGGAATCCTGGATATAACATCGGTGCTCATCAAATAAGACACTAAGCTTATTGTCCCTGGCTAACTTGTGAACAGAAAGAGGATTGACACAGTAGTCAGGGACCAAGAATACATCATACAGAATGACCCCATCTGCTAGTTTAACATCACCAATCTTTGTTACTTTTGCACAAGTCCCATTGGTATGTTTAACTAGCACATTGTATGCAGAAACATCAACACAGTTAAACATATATTCATCACTTTTAGTCATGTGTTGATTAGCTCCTGAATCAGTGATCCATCCAAAACAGATGGCCCTTTTACAATTTTAGAACAGTTTGAAAAATTTTTAAACAAGTTTTTTAGATTTGATATTTTTGATACACCAGAAAAACCATTAATAACAACACTTTTACCTCCTGAATTGGAGCTATGAGGATCACTACTCCCTTTCTCACCAATCAGATTCATAATCTTGGAGATCTGTTCAGGAGAAAAAGGCAAACCAGAAACAGAAGCAGAAGACATAGATGCTTTACCAGTAGTGCTTGAGTTGTTGGACAAATTTGACCTAGGGGTCTGTCCAACTGGTTTCTTTTTAAAACCAGGAGGATATCCAACCAACTCATAGCACCTATCAACAGTGTGACCCAACATATTGCAATGAGTGCATTTTAAGAAAGGGTTGGGTCCTCTGTTGGTGGTTCTTTTCCTATTATCAAAAGGTTGAGATGTCTTGGATAGGAAAGACATGTTCTGACCTTTTGAACTATTACTAGACCCTCTATGTGACTCCTCTCTAGAAACAATAAAGAAAAGTAGTTTTGACAGAGGGTAATGGATCTTGCATTAGAAGATTAGACCTAACAGGTTGATACACATCATCTAATCCCATTAGAAACTGCATTAACTTTATTAAGCTATTAAAATCATTGAATTTATTTGCAGCTGAACAAGAACATGAAGGCAGTTGGATTATGGAATCCAATTGCTTCCACATTATGTTAAGCCTATGATAGTATTCAGAAACAGAACTTCCATTTTGAGTTATAGAGTTTATTTTTTGGTACAAGTTAAACACTACAGATCCATCAACCTTGTCATATGTTTCTCTAAGATCTAGCCATACATCCCTAGCCAATTTGGAAAAACAGTTGACCTAAGAACAATTCCTCACTAACAGAATTAAGCAGCCAAGACAAGACCACAGAATTACATCTATCCCACTGCTTTCCTAAGACTTCATTATCAACAGACCTAGTAACACTTCCATCAATAAATCCAAACTTATTCTTAGCCTCAAGAGCAAGTTTCATGGAGCTTGCCCAGGCAGAATAGTTCTCAGTGCCTTTCAACTTAATTGTGATAATTGAAAGACTACTAGTATCACTGGGATGAATGTACAGAGGATCACCAATATCTAACTTGCTAATTAGAGTATTGGCATCTGGTCCCTGTGCACCACCACCAGGATTAACAACATCACCCATGACAAAGAATCACAACAATACAAGAACCACACACAAGACAAACAGACAGATAAGACCAACAAATATAGTCCTAAGAGAGCGAAACTGTGTCAGTGTTTCAGATCATGGGTTCATCACTCATAGGTGCCCACGCAAATCTTAACACAGGAGCTCTTTATTAGCTAGGTATATATATGTAGATAATAGAATACCAGACAAGCAATACAAGACAAACAGAGATACACAGCAGACAATCAACCAGAAACAATATCAAGTGCCGGTCCACCCTAACCCGGCCAAAGACACCTAGACCAGATACAAACAATTATCGACTAAGACAGAAAACAAGAACGATCTCACCGAGGGGGGGGGGGAACCCAAGTTAGGGTTCGCCAATCTCACAACCTATACCTTCACTTAGGGTATAGAATTGTGAGAGCAATTGAAGCTATTCCACTTCCAAAACCAGCAGCAATCAACGTCCACGCCAACAATAGTTGACACCACAATCCTGATATCAGATCGAACAACAATATAATAGACAAGATCTATAATAAGATCAGATCTATTATTTTGAACACAAAAGACCAGATAATAGACAAGATCTATAATAAGATCAGATCTATTATTTTGAGCAACAAAGACCAGATCTATGGATCAGATCAGATCTCAAGACTTTAGAGAAAACAAGATCAAGACACAAGAAGACAGACAACTCAGCTACGCAACGGAAGACTCCAGAATCAAAGACAACCACGATAACAGAACCCTAGGGCTCTGATACCATGTAGAAAAAGATAAATCTAACTAATACAATCTCAAACAACAAACACAACACAGAACAAGAGCCAATAGCGACAAAACGGTGACAAAATCTATTAGTTACCCAAACCAGAAAAGTACCCAACCAAGACCCAAAGAACTCAGCAAATCACTGAGTTCAGAACAATACAAAGTTTGTCTATCAGCTGCTGATGATCAAGATTAGCAGATGAAGACATAAGAAGATAATCGTACAAGACTTACAGAGAGATTGTACGAGACAAAATACAGAGAGAATGAGAGAAACCCTAATACAAGCTGAAAAGAAAAAATGACAATAATAATAATCAGAAATATCTCTCGTTTATATATGAGGCTCTCGAAGGTTCTCAATAGCCAAGATCCAACGGCTATAAACAATCCAATCCAACGGTGATAACAACATCTCGAACAAACACAGCTGCAAGTTGCACATGGGCCTTGTCATGGGTTTGACCAAACGGGCCAAACATAATGGACCAACCTGCAAGACTTAAATGATATATAAGCCCAAGATGCATAATGTCACAAACATAAATATCATACGTTCAATACCTTTTGAACTACAACATTTTAACATTATTACGTTAGTATTAATTTATATGTCTTTGTTTATGTAAATTACCAACCTCTTATGTCTTAACACAACCTTGAATCAGGTTTCCAAGAAACGATGGTATTGGCTGAATGTTTTGCCTTAGCAACAATTAGGGACTAGGATGCCTTGGAGAAGTTTCTCAAAGTAGAAAAAGCCTCAGAATGGTAAGGTTTTCTACTTCACTTAAAATCCATGATTTTTTCCCTAGTTAAATAAAGAAAACAAATGTAAATGCCTTTTACTTTTGATGTGCGAATAATATATATTAAGCCATTCGTGGAGGCATGCATTGATACTGACGTAAATTAACTTTGTTATGCGCAGGGGTGGATTTAGGCTTCTCTAATAGGTTCTCGGGAACCCACTCGGTTTTAAAATTATAGTGTTAATGTATATCAAAATCTAAAAAGGAACCCACAAAGAAAAAAAAATTAAGGAACCCACTTGTATAGATGACAAGTGTTCAAGTGGTGGAAGACTTTTATAACAACTAACATGCCTAAGCTTCTAATCTTGAGCGCCGTTTTTTTATCTTTCTTTTCTATTTTTTTCTAGAAAACCTAAGGCTTGTTTGAAACAAACCCAAACCCATCTCTTTCAAACAAACAAACAAACATTGCAGTGCACATCTCTCACTCCCTCTCCCTGCTATAATAATTAGAAATCAACCTCATCAAAGTGTTTAGTGTATATCGATTATTTATACAATGGGATTACAACAATCAATCCTCTAATTGAGTGATTGAGAGCAAGAATAGTGGAAACGTATATTACAATGAATGAATATAAAAAAGGAATGGTCAAATAATGTAAGGAATGGTCAAATGAGTATTTTTCATTTAACACCCCCTTCAATCGAAATGGTGGTGGTCCTAGACGAAGCATTGCCCGAAAGACTTCAAATTGAGTGCGAGGAAGGCTTTTAGTAAAAATGTCAGCCACCTGAAGATTGGTTGGAACAAACTTCGTATAGAGTTTCCCAGAGTTGACCAATTCTTGAATAAAGTGATAGTCCAAATCTATATGTTTAGCACGTTTATGAGCAACCGAATTTTGAGTCATGAATAGAGCACTTTTGTTGTCACAAAGTAAAGTGGGTCGATTAGGTGGTAAAGCATGCAGTTCCCGAAATAGATGAGTGATCCACACAATTTCAGCAGCAGTATTAGCCATGGCACGATATTCAGATTCACAACTTGAACGGGACACCGTTGGTTGCTTTTTAGCACTCCAAGACACAAGATTTCCTCCAAGAAAAATTGAGTAGCCATATGTGGAACGGCGAGTATCTAGACAACGTGCCCAATCAGCATCCGAATAACCAAGAACATTGTTTTTGTGTGGACGGCAGTAGGATAGACCAAAAGAGATCGTGCCTTTAACATATCGCAAGATACGCTTTACTGCTTGAAAATGTTGGACTGTGGGTGCATGAAGGAACTGGGACACCTGATTAACAGCATAGGACAAGTCCGGGCGAGTAATTGTTAAATATTGCAAAGCACCGACTAGAGAACGGTAATGAGTAGGATCTGAATATGGCAATCCATCAGCAACAAATGATTCATGCGGGGCTAACAGAGTGCCAACTGGTTTGGAATCGTACAGATTTGCCCGTAGAATAATATCTTTTGCATACTTTGCCTGTGTGAGAAAAAGGCCAGAGTCTGTGTAAGCAATTTTAAGTCCTAGAAAATAGCTCAAGTCTCCAAGGTCTTTAATGGCGAACTCATGATGCAGATGCGAGATAAAAGTGGTAATAGCACTTTCGTTAGTACCTGTAAGAATTAGATCATCAACATAAACAAGTAAATACATTAGACATGAGTCCTTGTTGAGCATAAAAAGGGATGTGTCAGCACGACTACAAGTGAAACCATATGAAAGAAGAAAGGTGCTCAAGCGTTGGAACCAGGCACGAGGCGCTTGCTTTAGACCATATAAAGCCTTGGATAATTTACAGACATGATTGGGATATTTAGGATTTACAAATCCTGGTGGTTGCTCCATGAAGACTGTTTCATTCAAGTGACCATTTAGAAATGCATTTTTAACATCAAGTTGATGTAATCTCCAGTTGTTGAGAATGACAAGAGATAAGACGATGCGAACTGTTGAAGCTTTAACCACAAGACTAAAAGTGTGCGAATAATCCAAACCAGGGATTTGGGTGAAACCTTGGGCCACTAACCGGGCCTTATAACGTTCAATGCTTCCATCGGAGTGGTACTTAATTTGATACACCCACTTTGATCCAACAACATTAGTAGAGGATGGACGAGGCACTAATTTCCACGTTTCATTATTCTTTAAAGCTTCAATCTCGTCGGTCATTGCCGCCATCCAAGTCGGGTCCTTGGCTGCTGATTTGAATCCACGTGGTTCACTTGCTGTAGATAGAGCTACATGCAAAGCATGTGTAGTAAGCGAGGCAAAGTCAGCTTGGTATTTCGGCTTAAAGACACCTACTTTTGCCCGTGTGACCATTGGATGAGAATTTGTTGGTTGGAGATTAATGGTTTCAGTAGGTGCAGAAGAAGTGGTCGGGGCAGTGGGTTCAACTACGGATGGGTGAGGAACCGTACGTTGTGGAGTGGTGGGTTCGGTGGAATTATTGTGGTCCGAAACTGGTGTTGGAACGTGGTCAGGGTGGTCCGGTTCACTTAGGTGATCATGGTGGGTTTGAACAAGAGTATTTTCAGTCGGGCCATGATTTAATCCCGTGGTTTGGTTGTTGAGAGAACTGGATGGTGTACAAAGGGAACATGGGATTGGGCCGTAAGGAGGAGTTGGGCTTGGGTAGATGGGTATTTCTGTGGGGTTGGATGGTGGCGGTGGATTGCTATTAGTAAATAAAGAGCCATTAGTGTCATCCACAAATGTTATAAGCTCTAAGTGATGTAGATTAGAAACAGTAGAAGCCTTTTTAAAGGGGAAACAAGACTCATTGAATCGAGCATGGCGAGTAATATAAACACCATGAGTTGCTGGATCCAAGCATCTATAGCCTTTGTGTTGCGGGCTATACCAAGAAAAACGCATGATACACTACGGGGTTCAAGTTTGTGTTTGGCATACTCGCGTAAGTAAGGAAAAACTTGGCAGCCATAGACTCGAAAATTAGAATATTGAGGCATTTGATTGAAGAGAAGTTGGAATGGCGACTTGTTGTTGAGAAGAATAGTAGGAACACGATTAATTATGAAAGTCGCCGAGATAAACGTGTCCACCCAGTAACAGGCCGGAACATGAGCATTGAATACCATTGCAAGACCCATCTCAACAATATGTCGATGTTTTCGTTCCGCACGCCCATTTTGTTGAGGCGTGTATGGACACGAGTATCGATGAAACGTCCCATTCTCTTCAAATATTTTTTGCACCGTATGATTTACAAATTCTGAACCACCATCGCTTTGAAATATTTTTATTTTTCTTGAGCATTGTGTTTGGACTAGATTAATGAATGCTGGTAAAATGAATTGAAACCCGTTTTAGTTTTAAGAGGATAAAACCACGTGAACATTGAGTAATCATCTATAAAAATAACATAGTAACGATATCCCCCCGTGGACGTAATCGGTGCGGGTCCCCACAAATCACAATGCACCAAATCTAAAGGATTAGATGAACGCTTTAAATTAGAATCAAAGGGTAAGCGTTGTCCTTTTGCAAGTTGACAAGAAACACAAATATTCGGTTTTGGTAATAATGAAGTAACAGATAAAACACCAAATTTATTTAGAATAGAAATGACATCAAATGAAACGTGGCCCAAACGACGTGCCATAATTCATAAGAAGCCTTATTTGAAACTTTAGAAACAGCAACAAAAGCTTTTGCATCTTCCTTGAGCACATATAATCCATCTTCACAAGTCCCTTTAGCGAGTACCTCTTTTGTGTTCCGGTCCTGAATATGAAAGAAATGTTGAGAAAATAAACATCAACGGGATGATCGGCCGTTAATTTACTTATCGACAACAACTTCTTGGTAAGGTTTGGAATAACAAGAACATCACGCAAAGGAATATTATTTGATATAATTGTGGATCCCGTGTGAGTAATCGGAAGTGTCTTACCATTACCAAAAATAACCTTATGTTTACCTTGATAAGGAGCCGTATTGTGAAGAGTGTCATGAGTCGGAGTCATGTGCTCCGTAGCCCCGAAATCGGCATTCCAATCTGGAGTGTTATGAGTAACATGGCACTGGGCAGGAAATGCCTTAGCTAAGGCATCGTCCGATGAAGGAGCTTGGATCGCATAAGTATGAAGATTTGGACATGCTGAAGCATAATGTCCATTTGTGCGACACAATTGACAATGAGGTGGTCGGCGGTTTTGAGTACGGCCTCTGCCACGGAAGGAAGTGCCACCACGAGTATCGGATCCACGACCTCGGGATTGCATTGAAGATCCACGATGCTGTTGAGCATGAAATGCAACCGGAGGA
This sequence comes from Ambrosia x helenae, assembly GCA_030844895.1. Taxonomy (NCBI): domain Eukaryota; kingdom Viridiplantae; phylum Streptophyta; class Magnoliopsida; order Asterales; family Asteraceae; genus Ambrosia; species Ambrosia x helenae. The sequence goes on along the minus strand of CM061233.1, from coordinate 95,084,963 downwards.
GTGGTGGTACCATGTAGTGATTTCAAAAACAACTCATGGCTTTCAGCCTGAGCTACCAGATCACGAAAAAGAAGAGGTGGTTTGGAGGCCCTTATGGCAGTAGAAAATACTTCATAGGACAGATCTAACCCACAGAGAAACCAATGAAGCTTGTTGATCTTGACAACCGGATGACCAATAACAGCAAGCTGGTCACAAATACCACGAAACCGACGAGAGAATTCAGAGACTGTGCATGTACCTTTGGTTAATAGGCGCAAAGAGTCACGCAGAGACTGTACGCGTTCAACGGACGCGTTAATGTAGGCATGTTCAAGTGCAAGCCAGATCTGTCGCGCACTAGTGAGACCAAGAACTTCGGTTGCGGCTTCCTCGGACAGAGACGAGAGAAGAAAAAGGGCAGCCTTTTGATCAGATTCTGTCCATTTAACATAGTCAGGATTTGAGTGGTCGCATCCGCAACAGTGACGGTTTTTGGTGGTGGGGAAGAGGCTTCTTCAATATGAGCAGAGAGTTTGTGTAATGCAAATAAAAGAACCATATTATTACGCCACATAAGGTAGTTGGTGGCAGTAAGTTTGATGGTTGCAAAGTGGGAAGGGTGGTTGGTGTTGGTGGAGTCAACAAGAGAGGAAGAAGCCATTAGTGAAAACCCAGGAAAGAAGGATGAAGAACAGAGAAATTGAAGAAGGAATCGAAGGAGAGGAGAAGTGTATAGGCTGATACCATATAATAATTAGAAATCAACCTCATCAAAGTGTTTAGTGTATATCGATTATTTATACAATGGGATTACAACAATCAATCCTCTAATTGAGTGATTGAGAGCAAGAATAGTGGAAACGTATATTAGAATGAATGAATGAATATAAAAAAAGGAATGGCCAAATAATTTAAGGAATGGTCAAATGAGTATTTTTCATTTAACACCTGCCTCCTCTACAACAGACCAAACCCAACCGGCCTCCTCCTCCACGCGACCAGACACCACTCCGGCCTTGCCGGGCACCGCTCCTGACTCCTCCCTTCTCTATGGATATGTGGTGTTGGCGTTGATATTTAGTTTTAGTGGTAGTGAGTGCCTTTATTGTTGTTGGTTTATAATGATTGTATTGATAGAGAAATTTTAGGTTGTTTTTGGCATATATAGGTTAGTATTATTTCAGTTACTTTGATGTTCTAAGTTGTTTACTTGGATTGGAATAGAGGGTTTTTCCCTTCCAGGTTTTTGGTGGTTGTTTCAAAAATGGATTTTCACTATAAGTTTCTAAAGATGTTAAACTTTGTAACTTGGTAGTCCTTATTTTCTTCTTACGTATTTTGCCTTTGAGGAAACATACTAATATCATCAATTGTATGTTTACATCTAGTTACATTTTATGTTTTCACGTAGGTTAATGCAATGTTGAAGTGCACTTTCACATTTTCACTTGCAATTGTTATACTAAGATTTGACTTAAAATTCCTTTAATAGCATAACGCACACATCATATATTAATTGATACTCATATAATAACTTACAAATGTTGAGTGTTATTCACACTTTAGCCATTCGTTAATATACCTAGTTATTATTTATACAATTCAAGTATTGAATCTGTTTTATTTTGAATCTGTTTTATTTTGTGTATTTTTTGAATCGATCTGTGTTATGGTTAAAACAGTTAGAAAATGATGTATTGAATCTGTTTTATTTTGTGTGTTTAATGTATTGAAGCTGTTTTATTTCGTTAATGTATTGTCGATTTAGTTAGGGCGATATTATGTATTATGTAGAATGATTCGAGAGATATCAAATATGTGTGGAAGTGAAGTGAAATCATAAAAAAAGGGCCATGGCAATTGTTTAATTTACACCTTGCATGACACATTGTGAATGTGATCATGCATAAGAGTAGAGACTTAGAGTGAGTGCTTGAAGGGATAAAGATTAATACAAATTTGAATGTTGCTTCTTAAGATATGCAAAATAGGTATAAACATAATAGGCGTTTATAGGGTGGGTGAAGCTCATGTAAAGCAACTTGATGCTCAAGTTATATTTCCAAGAATTAAGAGAACATGTCCAAGTGTAAGAGTATAGGGTTCTCATGAAGGCCTCTTGAAGACAAAGATCACTAAATTCTATAGATATCATCCGTATGTCTTTCTGATCTTGTGCCTAAAAGAAGTTATGCAGGTGTGACGCAATATCTATTAACAATGTGACACGCGATTGTAACAACCCAACTATTCCTAATTGAGAGTGGCACTGTAAGCTATGTTTCCCATAAGTTTTTATAAGTTTTTTTCGGTCTACATATTATTACTCTCCGGTCTTAAGTAATTTTTTTTTTTAACCGAAAGAGGCAAAGAGCGCTATACTCATGAATGAGCATAGTTTTCTTAACAAGGTATAACATAACCATTGGATCATAAACTTACTAAAACCATTTTTATTCTTCTGGCTAGTTAATTTCCTCAAGAATATTGTTTGACCAAAAGTAAGAACACAAAAGTACAAGGAATTCATATTCACGATACACTTTTTCTTTGAACGGCTAACGAAAACTTGCATGCCCGATCACCCGGGTAAACCTATTGGTGAAAGGTCACCCACTCCCCGCGGATGTAGACAATGCTGAAGACCCGGCCAACCCACTATTCTAGGGGAGACTCATCACCTAAAGACCAACTGTGATAAAACCCCCTGACCCACGTAAAACAAATTCACAAAGTGGGACTCGAACCCATAACCTCTACATTCGAAGGCCATGGGGCGGCTTCCTCCCAAACCGATTGATCTGAGACTCATTGGTCATATTTACAAATCACAATACAATCCAATTGATAACTCGGACAATTGTAGTCAGGGTTATCTGTTACGTTGACATACATATGCGTAGCTAAAATATCTCTATATAATCGGAAATGATATTTATGGTAACTGTTAGAAAATAAAAATAATAATAATAATAAGATCAACTACCCATCATTTCCTATTTTATAAAGATTTGGACAGCCATTAACTTTGCGCATTATGACCGTTGCCCTTCAATAGGGGTTTTCCAGCCATATAAATTTTTATTGTCTTTCCATAATTAGTCTCATGTATCCCATCTATTTATTTTGTACCTGCTTCTTTCATTTGTTAGATCAAGAAATTAATAATACAATTATCTGTTTCAAATAACGAACAGTAAGACGATTCGGTATGGGGACCGGCAAGGGGCCGGCATTGCCAAGCCGGGCCGGGCTACACCGCCCCCTGGCGTGGAAACGGCATGCCCGGCATCCCTTAGCCGTTTATGCCGGGCCTGGTATTTTCTTGGGAGGCGTGCATTTTGAACGTTGGGGGGACCGTTGGGGTTTTTTGACCGTTTAAAAAAAAACGATTTTTTTATTTAGGTGTATGTTTTTTTTTTTTAATTTAAGTGTTTGTTTTTAATTAAAAATTGTACTTTTTTTTATTTAGGTGTATGTTTTTTTTTTAATTTAAGTGTTTGTTTTTAATTTAAATACATCTTCACATTTTATATTAATATGATAATATTATTTAATTAAAAAAAAACAAAAAAAAAAGGAAATAACATTAAATGATGTTGAGCCTCCTTCACACCCCTAGGAGCATCATCTCATGGATGCTCCTACCCCACGCTGACGTGACAGCTGAGGTGGAGGCAAGGCATGGAAGTTGGGCCTCCTCCACACCTAATGGTCTAACAAACAAGATTTACATTAGATACATTATATTTTCAACAAATATCATCATCAAATATTTATTTGATCTTATAAACCAAAGTGTGTTTTCCTGCCGTAGCAATATCCTCAACAATAGGAAGCTGTCCTTCAACGCAAGTTACGACAAAGTTGCAACATTCTTCCGTAGCAAAATCTTCATCCTAGTAACAACCTCGTTTGCATGAGTTCTCTCTATCAGTTGCAACTTACCACTGATAACAAGTTATTCATTAGTATCAACATTACATATGTCAATAAGCACTCCTTATCATCCGCACTAACCAATATAATTATGTTCAGAGTTTACATTCTGTTCGAAATTTTCTATAGTATGAATGGAAATTAATATAATGAAATTATTAAATGGAATCTTAATGTGGTGAATTAAAAACTAAACTCTTAGTAGAGTTTTATGTTTTTTAATTAAAGTTTTATGTCACTTTATTAGAGCTTTTTATATCAAATTTTTAGAGCAGTTATTTATTAAATTAAGTCTCTAATTAAGTGATTTAGAAATGAAACTCTTGATCAATCCGTGTTCTTATATAATGAAGGCTTGGCGCCTCATTTGAGTATATAGAAAAGAAATACTCACACACACATACATGTAGAGAACAAACTCAATCGATGTCCGGTTATCTTTCAGGCAAATATGCAAGTCTGGCAGTGCACCACCACTGTTAAGAACCGGTGTACCCTGGGAACAGACCATGAGTCTGTTTAAGGGAATTGAGTCAAACACAAACCCGGTTCACGTTGATGATTTGTCTTCGATTTCAATGTAAGTTTTCTAACAAACTTAATCAGATTAGTAAAACTGACTTTCAAGTAGATTAAGAAACCAATCTTAAAACCTTCTTCTTAAAGATTTTTTGGTTCGCGAAAGTTTGTAAGTGTTTTTCTTATGAAATATGTTGTGGTACATCAAATTGGATTAAATTTATGATTGGGGTGGAATCTTTAATCCGAAGATTCAAGGTTTTTCGAGTTCATGGGTTTTGTGTCATGATAAACCGGATTACTAACATAAATTTAGACGTTTTTGAAATGTTAAATTCTAATGAGAGTATTAGAAAAGACATAATATTTAAATCCATGTAAAAACGTTGGCTAACGTTTTCTTTCTAGTAAGCGTATTAGAAAGATGGTTTCAAAGTTTGAAATGTTTACATTTTCTAATGAGAGTATTGCAAAATAGTTATGAAAATAAAAGGTTTTGAAGTATGTATTTCTAACAAGTGTGTTAGAATCGACGTCGTTGAAAGAATAACGTGTCATAAAATATTTCTAATGAGCGTATTAGAAATAATTATTTACAAAATCATAAGTTTAATTTTTAAACTTATATATTTATTCTAACGAGTGTGTTAGAAATTGATGATTCTGTAAAGACAAATAAGATGTTTACATTTTCTAACGAGTGTGTTAGAAAAGATTATTTTGGAAAAATAATTAATATTGGAACGGTTTGGTTAAATTTTTATGGATTCTAACGAGCGAGTTTGAAATGGGTTTATTTTAGAAAAATCAAAGTTAACACCGTTTTATGTAGACATTTAATTTTCTAACAGGCGTGTTAGAAACGATTTATTTTATATATAAACCAATAAGTTTTGAAACGATTGCCGTAATCGTTTAGTTCTAACGAGCGTGTTAGAAAAAGGTTTACTTAATATAACCAAAACTCCAGATAATGAAATGTGTGATCGTTTGTATTCTAACAAATATGTTAGAAATGGTTAATTATTAAAACCATATATTTTTATATGGTACACGTATAGTTTCTAATGTGTGAATTAGAAACGGTTTATCTAAAAAACAATATACTATAACGATTTATAATCGTTTAGTTCTAACGAGCGGGTTAGAATCGGGTTAGCTATGATAAACTAATTAAGATGATTTGTAATCACGTTATTGTCTAACGAGCAAGTTAAATGTGTTTTTAAATAATAAAACTATTTGCAAGTTTATGGTCTTGATTTGTAATCAAGGCATAAATATATATAGTTAAAATTTTTAAAACACTTGGAAAAACGAGAAATGTTTTGAATGAATAAAAGATGTCTTTGCAATTGGTTCGATGCTCGTACGAGAAGTATTATGACTTGAACCATATAATAGTCTTGAAAGACTATTTAGAGGAAAACAACTCGATGTTGTTTCTGGCATATATATATATATATATATATATATATATATATATATATATATATATTCTTGTTCAACTACTTGCAAGTAGTTAATTATAAACAACTTTGTTGTTTTTGAACAATTTGTCTTATTGAAGGAGTACCTCGAAACATGCCACAAGACGATATAATTGTGATTATTTCGCCGAAGGAGTGTTGAAGAGAATAACACTTTGATATTTGATGTTTATATATCCTCATATGAATCCGTTTAAATATATTTGTAATATATTATATATTTTGTATTATCTATTATATTTTTTTTTAAATAATCAAGTGGATTAAAATATATATAAATATGAAAAGGATATGTAAGACGATATTTTTTTGGACGACAAATTTAATAAGGATATATATGCAAGATGCGATTTGCATAAAGACAATGAGCGAGTTGTGATTATGACCTATGTAGTTAGTCATAAGTCATACATCAAATGTATAACCACATCATGAGAGAATCATAACTAACGTGGCAAGTGTATTGAGGTTAAATTCACGAAAACAAGACATGTCATCTAATGTTGATAAGATCAACATAGAAATGCACAAATGTATTTTTGATGACTATAACATATGAAAGAAGTATATGTTATTATTCATAAGCCTTTGATAAATTTTAGGAGATTTATTATTAAAGGCTTACAATGGTGATGGGTGTATATAGACTCTACAAACCATCAATGTTGGTTGAACTATGTGAAGGATTTGTACAATATTTTGGGAGAGTCTTCCAATAAATTGTTACAACAAAAATGTATGTATATATATATATATATAGTGGAGAGTTCAAATGAGAAGAAAATGTTTTGTAAGATAATGGCCTGCGTTTTAATACTGCTGAGGAGCCGATTCCTCCCGATACGGTGGCGAGTAATATACGAAATATGGAGAATGAGGTTTAGGCCACGGTTCAATTAGGAGCTAGGCTCGGGGCTCAATTAGATGGATTTCAGGAGCTGGTTCGAGATACTGTTGGGAATGAAGGAGTACAAGCAGGTAATATATGAATTTTCTTTCAATAAATGTGAGGGGTATTAGAAGCTCGGGAAAGGTGTCTTGGATTAAAGGTTTAAAAGAAAAGAATGGGGTTAGTTTCTTGTCGATGCAGGAATCTATGTTGACTTCGGGTCATGGATTCGATTACTCTAGTCTATGGGGGTGGGGATAAATGTGAATCGGTGGAGGTTAACGCTATAGGGAAGTCGGGAGGTCTAGCTTGTGTTTGGAGTCCTAAAGTTTTCATGTTAAAGTCTTCCGTGCAGAATAATCGATTTATTTTGGTTTCGGGGTCGCTTGTAGCGGACGGTTCTTTTATTAATATTCTGAATGTATATGTCCCACAAAAAGTTAGAGCAAAAAGGTTGCTCTGGGCTAGCATTTTGCAGGTTATGGAAGGCAGACAAGGGTTATGGGTTCTTATGGGAGATTTTAACGCAGTCCGATTCCCTGAGGAACGCCTAAACTCTAAATTCAATTCAGAATGTGCCGATGAGTTCAATAACTTCCTAGATGCGGCTGAATTAAAGGAATATATTATGAGAGGGAATAAATTCACTTTTCTAGCTGGGAAGAGCGGAGTTTTTAAAATGAGCAAGATTGATCGTTTTTTTGTCTATGATAGCTTTTTTAACAGGTGGCCGCTTGCATGTTTTCGGGCCCTCCCTAGAGTTCTATCGGATCACTGCCCTTTATTATTGTCATTGGTGGATTCTCATTTTGGAGCTAAACCATTCAAATGGTTTAATTCATGGTTAGATAGGTCGGATTGCAAAGATGAGGTGGTGAGAATTCTTTCCGGTTGCCCTGTTGATGGAACGCTGGATTTAAGGATTTCAAATAAGTTTAAGTACTTACGAGAAGGCCATAAAAAATGGTGGAAGACGGTTGCGGATAAAGAAGGAGAGGAAGTTAAAAATTTGAAAGAGGATATTATTGGGCTGGAAAAAACGATGGAGGAAAGGGACCTGGAAGAAGAGGAGATTTGGATATGGGAACAATGCAAAGCTAGGTTGGATCGTATTAATTATTGTCAGAATATGGATTTGAAACAGAAATCGAGACTTAGATGGGCTTCTTATGGAGACGAAAACTCTGCTTATTTTCATAAAATTATTAATGGTAGAAAGGCGACTAATTGTATTCCGGGTCTTTCGGTGGGTGGCGAGTGGATTACAAAGCCGTCTTTGTTGAAAAGAGAAGTATTGAGGCACTTTAGAAGTTTATTTGTGGACCCCTTTAAGGATCGGCCTATTCTTTTGTGTGATGCTGTTAAGAAAGTCCCCCAGGATCTTCAGGATGACCTGGTTAGACCTTTTTCCAAGGAGGAAGTTAAGGTAGCGGTGTTCGATTGTGGTTCGGATAGAGCCCCCGGCCTGGACGGCTTCAATTTTCGTTTCGTTAAGCACTTCTGGGAGTTCTTTGCAGAAGACTTTTATGATTTATTGGATGATTTTTTATGAGTCAGGGAGGACTAATAGGGGGTGTTCATCGTCTTTTATCACGCTTATTCCCAAATCTAAGGTCCCGGTTGGTCTAGGTGACTATAGACCAATTACTCTTGTTGGTATTATAAGTAAAGTCATATCCAAAGTTATTGCATTGAGGATTAAAAAAGTGATGAGCTATATTATTTCTGAGTCCCAATCTGCCTTTCTTAGCGATAGATACATTCTGGACGAGCCACTTATGATCAATGAGTTGTACGGCTGGTTGAAGAAAAAGAGGGTTAAAGCATTCTTTTCAAAATAGATTTTTCAAAAGCATATGATAATGTGAATTGGGGCTTCCTGTTAAAAATGTTGGATCAAATGGGTTTTCCCAATAGGTGGCGGATGTGGATTAAGGGCATTCTAGCTTCGGCCAGATCGTCTGTCCTAGTTAATGGCGCTCCTACTTTCGAGTTCCAATGCGAGAAAGGGCTGCGTCAAGGCGACCCTCTATCTCCGTTCCTCTTCCTTATAGTTATGGAGGCGTTCTCTTGTATTTTTTAGAAAGCTTATGAAGAGGGTGAATTCGGGGGTATTAAGATAAGAAGTGGTGGCTTTCAGATGTCACATCTTTTATACGCGGATGATGCTATTATCATGGGGGAGTGGTCCCGGGAAAACATTGAAAAAACAGCCCGCATACTCCGTATTTTTCATTTATGCTCGGGTTTGAAAATAAATTTAGATAAGTCTCTCTTATTTGGCGTTGGGGTTGATGAGGAGGAGTTGGTTACTATGGCGAGCATATTGGGTTGTAAAGTAGGCGTAGTTCCTTTTGACTACCTTGGAGTTAAAGTCGGAGCGAATATGAATAAAGTTGCTCATTGGTCTCCTGTTATTAAGACGGTTCAGCTGCGTTTAGCGTCGTGGAAAGCAAAAAATCTGTCGATGGCTGGCAAATTAATTTTCATTAAGTCCGTTCTTGCGAGCCTTCCGATCTATTATATGTCGATTTACAAAGCTCCGATGGCTGTCATAAAAAAGCTGGAAGGGATCATGAAATCGTTTCTCTGGTCTGGGGCTTCAAATGTCCAGAAGATGCATTGGGTTTCTTGGGATTTGGTTTCGACTACGAAAGCTGATGGAGGTTTGGGTATTTCCAAACTTGTTGACGTTAATTTGAGCCTGTTGATAAAGTGGGCTTGGAGGTTTTATAATATGAAAAATTCTCTTTGGAGGCGTTTGATTGAAGCGATTCATGGTGGGAAGTGTAGGTGGTCGCTCCTTCCTAACTCGAAATCCTTTGGGGGTTGCTGGCATAATATTGTGTTAGTTTTGAATAAGATTAAATTGCAGGATAAATCTATCCATAGTTGCATAAAGGTGAACGTGGGAAACGGTTTAGACACGAGGTTCTGGTTGGACCATTGGTACGGAGACTCTCTTCTTAAAGATAGGTGGCCGGAAATTTTTAAATTAGAAAGAAATAAAGGATGCAGAATTTGTGATAGATTTATTACGTCCGAAGCGGGCGTCTCTTTCGCTAATCAGTGGAAAGAGGCCTTCTTACAGTGGCTGAGATTTCTGAGTTTCAGGAGTTATGTGAGGTTATGGGCAAGTTTGTGTTCAAATCTTGTAATGATTCCTGGACATGGATGGTTAAGAATGCAGAGGACTTTCGGTTTCTGCTGTTAAAAGATGGATGCGCCTAGGCAGGGATGTCAAAAGGTCTCAAACGATGAAATGGGTCAAATGGGTGCCAGCCAAAGTTAGCTTGTGTATTTGGAGAGCCGAGTTAAATCGGTTGCCTTCTAGGGACAATTTAAGAAGAAGAGGAGTCGCTGTTCCTGATGCTTCTTGTTTGCTCTGTTCAGCTTACGATGAAACGGTCCATCATGTTTTTATAGATTGCCGTTTGGCTTCGGCGATTTGGGCTGCAGTTGGTGCTTGGTGTAAAGCTTGTCCGATTGACGCTATTGATTTCAAAAACCTGCTCTCTATTGCCGATAATAGAGCTACCAGTCCTAAAGGTAAACAAATTCTCAATGGGATTTTAATGATCTCAGTTTGGGCAATTTGGCAAGCGAGGAACAAAAAATTATTCGAAGATGAGGAGCCGAAGGTTCAAGAGGTGTTAGCTTCCATTAAATCTGTGTCGTTTTTGTGGTTTAGGAATCGCTCTAGTTATGGGTCTCCTCATTGGAAGGATTGGGTGGTATACCCCTTGTAATTGATGTTTTGTTTTCTTTGTTGGCGGCGGCTCCGTTTTTGAGTCCGCGCCTATTTTAATGAAAGTCGCTTTTCAAAAAAAAAAAAAAAAAAAAAGAACAAATTCTAACAAATAGGAAGCTTTCATTTAATAATTGTATTGAATGTTAGATTAATTATTATTTTTTGTAACCCCTTTAAACTAGTTAAATAAATGAAAGTTATAATTCATTTTTAAAATATATTCTTCCAAAGCAACCCTTATTTGGAGTGAGGGATAATTTTGATATGTGTAAGGTGAATTTTTATATGTGTAGGATGAATTTTTATATGTGTAGAATACATGTATGCTAATCTCGATATGTGTAGGATAAACATATGACAATTTCGTTATATGTTGGATGAATTTTTATACGTGTAGGACAAATTTTGATAATGTGTAGGATAAGGTGTTAATGACTATTGAATTAGATAGATGATAATTAATGTAAGAAGAGTTAAACTATTAATGTTTAACATTATGTAACTTCTTCTTTTTGTTCTCATATGAAGTTTCTTCTCATTTGATCCTTCCCATATATATATATATATATATATATATATATATATATCACTTTAGGCATATGTGAATGTCATGTCGTTGAGTGTCAATACAATTGACTCTATCTCAAGATATAGTGATTTTATACGGTTCATCGTGTTGATGATGAAAATGTTCATCAAAGTGACTTATATTAAGATTTAGGTTTAAGTCCTTAAGAGTCAACGGTGAAGCCTTAAAGATTAGAAGGCAAACGAGGTTTTGATCCTAATGGATGGAATTAACTATGGTTTGAAACATTCATAAACCAAGGTTTTGAATGGTAAAACAAAATCTCATTTTATGTCTAAACTAAAACGTGAATGTTAGGAAGAGATAATGTGTTATCTCTGAAGGCTGTGAAGAATCAGAATAAGGCATCTTCTGTTCACATGCTAAGTATTTATAGTCTAAATCATGCTAGACTAATACTTGTTAATTTAGATGCTCCACGTAGAATAAATTAACTTTGAACATTCAAACACATGTGACGACATGAGAATGAATTTTATAAAAACAAATCTACAAGTCATTAAAAAAATTACTCGATAAGACCGAATATATAGTTCATTGGTTATGATTCTATTTGGATTAATATGAGGAGAACTCATATAGCTCGGAAATAGCTTGTGTGAAAAATTTGAGTAGAGTAATATAATAGGATGGCCTCAATAACACAAAGATATAGATAGTCACTATCTTATCACGGGTGTCTAATGTCATCATGAGTGATAATACTGAAACTTAATCAAAGTGTAAGCATGGGGGGGGGGGTGGGAGAGCCATTTAAGAAACAACCCATAGGGATGTAAATAATGGTACTTGAGAAGTTTTCTTAAACTTCATACGAAAGGGAGAAAATTTCATCACCCATTTGGAAATTATCCAATAACGTTTAAATGTGGGGGTGGCTTGCATTTGAAAATAAAAGATTTTACATGACAGATATAGGATTAATGGATGTGATTTTGAAAGTACAAATCACACGGACCCATAATGGACTTGTTATAAGTCAGTCCTATTATGTGGACAAAATTCTTGAGAAGTTCAATGGAAATGACTCTAATGTGGCTAGAACTCTCATTGACACGAGTCAACATCTAGCTAAGAATCGAGATGAGCCTGTTAACCAATTAGAGTACTCAAGAATTATTGGCAGTTTGATGTATCTAATGAATTGTACCAGACCAGACTTAGCAACAAGCTAAGTAGATAAACGAACAACCCAAGTTCAAGTCATTAGAGTTGCGTGACACGGGTGCTTCTGTACTTAAAATACATACGAGACTATAGGCTGTAATATAAGAGATATTCAACAATTATTTAAGGTTACTGTGATGTGAATTGGATATCTGACACGAATAATTCCAAGGCAACGAGTGGGTATGTGTTCACACTTAAGGTGCTGCGATAACGTGGAAATCATCTAAGCAAACGGTATCCATGATTGAATCAAAATTCATCGCTTTATATAAAGAGGATGATTGGCAGAATGGCTACGTCAATTTGTTAAGGATATACCTAGGTGGCCGAAGCCAGCATCGGCCTAATGCATACACTGTGATAGCCAATCGGCAATTGGCAGAGCTCATATCACAATGTGTATCAGTAAGAACATGTATATAAGACATTGGCATAATACGGTACGACAACTAATCTCTATAGGAGTGATCACAGTTGAGTATGTGAAGTCAAAGGATAACATCACCGATCTGCTAACAAAAGGCTTAAGCAGAGAGTTAGTTAAGAAGTCGTCCATGGGAATGGGACTAAAGCCCTTGAAAAATTAAGTTCATGCGAAGGAAACCTAACTCAGCTGACTGGAGATCCCAAGATCTAAGTTCAATAGGACAACTTAATTGTATGAACATGTGAGGTCACTATGGGGGGAGAATTATTGGAAACCTCGCGCTTTGAGAAATGGAGTTTGCCATAGGAATCTGGTAAGCTTCCTAGTCCATTCCTAAAAGTGACAAGGTTGAGGATAAGCATATGGCTTTTAATGATTCGACTGAGGTAAACTGTCCTAGTGAATCACCTATGTGAGAGAGAAGTGGGGTCGCTTCGAATAGTATTGTTGGGGCATAATACCTAAGAGCTCTAGCAAAACCAGGCACGTGTCCATGACTACAACGGACACAACTATGAGGACTTGACGTTGTCAGGGAGAGTCCTGTGTGAAGCGTATTGTCAACTACACAAACGGAGGAGGAGTTCAAAGACATCGCTGTCTACTCAGAGCTAGTGGGCTAAGTGCATTTCATGAGCGAAGGTTCAAAGGGTCACACCTACCTATCGTATGCAAAACTCAACTATTGAAATTAATCGGAATGAGGTTGTTTCTGAGAATATAGGACTCTCATTCATGTGGGGGTTTGTTGGAAATATGTGTGTTTTGATCAATCTCCATTCATGTGGGGGATTGTTGAAATTTTCTATTGTATAAATGGAAATTAATATAATGAAATTATTAAATGGAATCTTAATGTGGTGAATTGAAAACTAAACTCTTGAGTAGAGTTTTATGTTTTTTAATTAAAGTTATGTCAATTTAATAGAGATGTTATTTATCAAATTAAGTCTCTAATTAAGTGACTTAGAAATGAAACTCTTGATCAATCCATGTTCTTATCTATACTTCTATATCTATATCTATATCTATCTTCTATAATATATAAATGAAAGTTAATGAGGGACACATGGCATCTTATGGGAGCTTTCTTTAAGTTTTTCCCGCTCATTTTACCGGATCAATTAAATGGGTCATGGATACTCCATCTATTATTAAATTATTTTTTCTCTCTCATATGCATGGCACATGCACTTTTCCCCATGATTTTTAAACACTAATAACTTTTTTAAACGACATTTTTTTTTGAAAAAAAATTACACCAAATTAACGAGCATTTTATTATCTTTCAAATGAGTACCATAATGTTATACAAAAAAACGAAAAAAACCGAGCGTTTTATTACTAATGGGTCTGCTCTGAAACAAACTTCTTATTACTACATCTGTTGAGTGCAAGCTACTGCTGTCATTAGAAGTTTGTTTCATCATCTGTTGCTTGCTTCATCCGTGGATAATCATCAGCTGATTCATTCATCAGTGGTTTCCAATCAGCTATTTCATTTATCAGTGGTTACCAAAGACAGAAGAACAACCACCAATGAATGAATGGATTTCCAGCTTTAGTTGGATTTAGTCTTCCCGTGTTTTAACACGGGATTTCACCTAGTACTACTATATAGAGAGTTCTGGACGGGCAAAGAAGTCATTTTATAATCACCTATATGGGCAAAATTGTAATTTTATTATATTAACAAGACAATTTTAATGCAACTATTAAATAACTTTGTAATAATTAAAAAAAATAATTAACTTATGCTTTTTATTTTAATTTAATTTTATTTTATTATAACTTATATAAATTCATCTCCCTTGTGGTTAAAATAGTAACTTGATAACAAAACAAGTTTTAAACCTATATGTACAACCACTTACATCATCCCATGAGTAAGACGCGTCTCTTGGATTCTTTTAATACGCCAATTCTGATCACCTGCATCTTTGTCTTTTCAATTTCCCTCACTCTCTGGACCAATTGATTGGGATTCAGAGCAAAATTCAAAGTGAGGCGAATCTCAATCGATCGCGAATTGAAAGAGTAATTACCCTCACATTAAAGACATGAATTTAATCGACCCATTCGTTTTAATCGTTCATTCTTATTTTTTCGAAACCTGCACACTTCGATTTAATTGTCTTTCTTCCTCTTCTTCTTCCAAACTTATGAACTTCAATTCAATCGTTATTCGTGTGTAATCATCCAGAAAGTATTGAAGGAGGCCATGGGAGGATCGATTGGTACACAACAAGCTTGAATCAAGTTACAGGTTACTTACTTCCGTTGTTTTTTAATCAAGTTTTTATTTTAAGTTATTGTTAGGATTTTCA
This sequence comes from Ambrosia x helenae, assembly GCA_030844895.1. NCBI lineage: Eukaryota > Viridiplantae > Streptophyta > Magnoliopsida > Asterales > Asteraceae > Ambrosia > Ambrosia x helenae. The sequence goes on along the minus strand of CM061233.1, from coordinate 95,069,880 downwards.
ACTCGATCAATGTATAATCGTTATAACATCTGTTACACCCTGAAACAACATATTATACATCCTCAATCTGACAACCAAATCAAAACACCCGCAAACCTAGCTAACCCCGCCGCAACGCGCGGGTTCCTGCTAGTATAATGAAGGCTTGGTGCCTCATTTGAGTATATAGAAAAGAAATACTCACACACATATATGTAGAGAACAAAGTCAATTGATGTCCGATTATATTTCAGGCAAGTGTGCAAGTCCGGCAGTGCACCACCACTGTTAAGAACCAGTGTACCCCGGGAACAGACCACGAATCTGTTTAAGAGAATTGTGTCAAACACAAACCCGATTCACGTTTATGTCACTTTATTGGAGTTTTACAGTTTTTAACATGTGTTCACAACACAAAAGTCATTTTTTTTCTGAAAAGTTCCATGTGACATTTTTATAATAAGAACCGGAAGCGTTACATGAACTATTCTTGTGAAGTGTTACCAATGTAGAGGAACCCCTAGGGCAATTAAGGTCAATTACATTGGACATGAAAAAATTGGATATGATTTTATATATTTAGGCCTAAAAGACAAAGTATATTAATGATCCTGTTTAGGCCCAAAAGACAAAGTATATATGATCATATGAAGATATCTATGACCTCTTGAGTCTTGATATGATGTCCCCTTATAAATTTGAGGTTGTGGGTTTAATCTTTGCAAGTGTAAGGTGAGGTAGAATTTAAGGTGTAATAAAATTTTTCGTTAAAAAAATATAATATGAAGACACCATTAATGACAACACTAACTTCATTAAATATATATGAACTTGTACACGTTATATAATCAGTTTCATATATTATATACTATTAATAAACCATGAGAACAAATAGTGATTTTCACATATTTTCTATAGTGCTGACTGATTCGAAGGACTCGTGGGTCTGGGACGATGACAATAAAGGTAGTTTCTTTGTGGCGTACGTGAAGCATATGATAAGGGAGGGACGGGATCAGAATAGATAGCGAAATATGAGGTGGGAGAGTTGGATTCCATTAAAAGTTAATTTGATGGTTTGGCGAGCTGAAATGGACCGTCTACCAACTCGCACGGCTCTGCTGCAGAGGCGGATTAACATTGGTAGCGACATGTGCCCGATCTGTGACTCGGCAATGGAAAGCAGAGATCATTTGTTTTTTGGCTGTGGGTTATCATACGGTATATGGGCTACTATTTGTGGGTGGTGCAAGCTAACTCCTTTTTATTTTTATGACTTCGAAGACCTCTTACTCCTATACAAAAGTGTACACGGTGGGAAATGGAGAAAAAAAATCGTTAGATGCATCGTCATGGTTACTCTATGGTCGGTATGGAAAACTAGGAATGCGTTAATTTTTCAAAATAAAGAGTTTAAGGTCTGTAAAGTGGTAGTAGAGATTAAGTCCTTGTCTTTCCTTTGGTTAAGGAATAGGTCAAGGTTTAGAGACATAGATTGGAAGGAATGGGTTAAATTTCCGATGTATCTGTGTAATTAATTTTGGCGGTCCGTTCTTTGAGGACTTGTCGGCGTTTTAATGAAATTTATCGTTCAAAAAAAAAATAAAAAAACATATTTTCTATTTTGGCACTTTTTTTTTGTTTTTTTATTAACTTTTTTTTCCCATTTTGACCACCAAAATGTTTTCATATTTTCTATTTTGGCCACCAAATTTTTATTTAAGTTTTTTTTTCTCATTTTGGCCACACAATGTTTTTTTACTTTTTGTTTAAGTTTTTTTGTTTCCCGTTTTGGCCACCAACTTTTTTATTAAGTTTTTTTTTCTCATTTTGGCCCCCGACATAATGCGTTTTTTTACCCGATTTCACACGGGTTTGGTTTTTGTTCGTTTATTATCGATATATTTAAGGACCACAAAATGAATAGATGCTTCACTCTAACGTACGCAGCCAGCTACCGACCACATCTACCCTACGCCATCTCCACCATGTGCCGCGGACCGCGTGAGATTCCTGGTATTCTCCGCGTAGCCACTGCCACTTTTGTATTTTTTCATTGTCCACGGTTAGTCTCAATGCCTTTGTCGGTTACCAAAATCCGCATTAACACGTCATGTGAAAAACGCGCAACGTGCGTATCACCGACCACATCTACCATGCGCCATCTCCACCATGTGCCGCGTACCGCGGGAGATTCCTGGTAAAATGATGCTATTATTAGGGATGCTTACCCTAGAAATTTCACGAGCATACACAATAATTTAGGTGGAAAGTTTATGTATGATAAACTAATATCACGAACACAATGAAAATTGATTTAGGTTTGATTTGGAATTTGAAATGTCGCAACGCTATGTCATCACTTAATTATTTTTAAGTCATATTGACGCCGTCGCAACGCGCGGCTGGATAAAAACCTAGTTATTTGAACAATCAAACTCTAGTTATTTTAGAATGAATGATACATTTCGTTGGGACACACCCGTCATGAATGGTTATATACAGACCAAAAGAAATTGAAGTGTAGACAAGTTAAATAACTTATTGTTTAATATCGTAATGTATAGGTGCAAATGTACAATGAAGGACAATGTTTCAAATATTGTTATTCCTTTGACCTTATTGATTATGACTTTTTCCAAACTATTTATAATTTTATAAATTAATATCCCATTTCTTCATAAATTAGATTTAAGCATCCAAATAATTGATATGACTAGACTTTCTCTAAAGTAACATGCATATACGTATTATTATCAAATTAAAAAAAAAAACACTTTGACTTTTTTAAATTAAATTTCATGTATTTTATTATCTACCGTAATAATTTTTGCCTCTTTGGTAGTATAGAATGGCTACTTATTTTTGTGTAGATTAATGAGATTTTATTAAGAACTTAAATTTGTTAATTATCTTACCGAAACTTGAAATTGCATTTTAGTTTCATGTCATAATTTTTTTAGTTTTTATTTTTCAAAATAACAAGATTTTGATCGTAAGTTACTTTCAAAGAAACGCAATTGCATCCCACAAGGCATTGAATAGGAAATTTAAATGTGACGTGTGGGGATTAGGTATAACCAATCCAAGTGGTTTGGTAGTCGTAAGTATTAAAAATAAAATAAATTTGCTTTAGATAATATTATATACAATTGTTTTGTTACATTTAATTATTTTTAATAATATGTTTAAAATCAATTAGAGTGTTCGTGAAAGAAGCATCCTATGTTTTACCTTACATTTTTAGTTGATTACATATTTAATATTTTTTATTTACTTAACTTGTTATTTTTTTTTTCTCATTCATATCAATCAAACTATATTGTAGATAGATATAGAAATCAAAAAATAATATCACAAACGAGTTAGATAACACGTTAGCACTATACAATTTTTAAGGCAAACATAAAGCACCTTCTTTTTTGCACAAAAATATCATATTAAATATGATATACATACCAAGTTAAATCAAACTATACATATTGTCACACCATCAAATTTTACATGCGGGGTTTTACCGTGATGCGCGTGACAAACCCTAATCTAAGTCAACGGTCACAATAAACGACATCTATATGATTCAAAATACGTAGACAACCTTTAAGTTCAAAAACCATTCGATACAGCGGAAGCAAAGTACAAGCCATAATCCAAAACTTTTAAAAAGTAAATAAAGATAAAGTCTCAAAACATGAAATGCAAACTAGACACCCTGAGACTCTGTGTGCCTAGACTCGATGTTGCTACCTTAGCGACCTGATAAAGCATGCCAAAAAGATGTCAACATATAATGCTGGTGAGTCCACAGATTTTTAAGTTCACAAAGCGTTTTCATGCGTTGAAAGTTTCATCACAAAATACCATGTTATGAAATGCATCCAAATAAACAATAAGCGTTTCCTTACTATTACGACCGTGTTGCTGAATCCATTACTGACAAGCGTTGCTCAGAGTTGCTGCCCGTGTTGCCAAAATAGAGACAATATGCACTATCTTGAAGATGGCAACATCCCTGATGGAGAAAATGCTAGAGCTTTCAGGATGAAGGTATCCAAATTTGTTATTATGAAAAATATATTGTATAGAAAATCTCTTGTAGGTCCATACTTAAGATGTCTCAACAAGGAAGAAGCAAAGGAAGTTCTCAAAGATATCCGTGATGGAGATTGTGGAAATCACACAGGAGGGAGAGCCCTACATTCAAAGATTTTAAGGACAGGATACTACTGGCCAACCATGAAGAAGGATGCCATCCAATATTCTTAAAGATGTGATGCATGCCAAAGACATAGCAACATCCTACACCAACCTGCTGAACCATTGCATCCCATCATCTCACCATGGCCTTTCATGAAATGAGGAATGGACATAGTGGGGAAATTACCCAAAGCTCCTGGTGGAAAGGTGTTTATGCTAGTAATGACTGATTATTTTTCAAAATGGATCGAGGCCGAAGCATTTGTACAAGTCAGAGACAAAGAAGTAGTGTCCTTCATCAAGAGAAACATCCTTACAAGATTTGGTGTACCAGCCGAAATCATATGTGACAATGGATCTCAATTCATCAGCAATAAAACAACTAATTTCTGTGAAAGTTGGGGAATCAAGATGATAACCTCAACACCTGTCCATCCTATAGCTAATGGACAAGCAGAATCTTCCAACAAGATCATCGTCAACAATTTGAAGAAAAAACTTGGAGAAAAGAAAGGCAAATGGGCAGAAGAGCTTCCATTTGTACTTTGGGTAGATAGACCACATCCAAGAATGCAACTGGACAAACACTTTTTTCCTTAGTGTTTGGAACAGAAGCAATGCTTCCAACAGAGATGGTAACGCCTACTGCAAGAAGACATCTTCAGGATGTAACTACCAATTCAGAAGGGTTACTTCAAGACCTAGAAACAGTGGATGAGCTTAGGGATGCAGCTAAATTGAGGATGACAACTTATCAACAAAGGATAGCCAAAGCCTACAACAAGAATATATGGATAAGAAGGTTCCAAATAGGAGATTTGGTTTTAAGAAAAGCCTTCCAAAACACTATCAAGCCAAGTTATGGCAAACTAGCTCCTAAGTGGGAAGGACCCTACTTGATCGATTCTGAGGCTGGAAAAGGAGCATATTGGCTCTCGACCATGGAAGGAGAGATTCTACCAAGATCTTGGAATGCAATTCACTTAAAATACTACCATGTGTGAAGACTCATGTGACTGATCTCCCTGGAAGGGAAACCATGGTTCGGATTACTGGTGAGGTGAAGGTGAAGGCTGACGGAGATGAATCATCTTCATGTGCAGGTATCTTTCTCCATTTTATTTCGATTATTTCATCGATATTACAGCTAAACATGGTCTAGAAATAGTCCATCTTAAGAATTTTTTAGGGTCTATCCTGAAGATGGAACATTGAAGACTAGAGGGTTGGCCACCCTCTCCTACGTTAAGGTGTCTGATACCTTCCTAAGGTTTAAAGGTTTTCACCTTTCACATTGGGTTAACAACCCCGCCTGGAGCGCACGTATTCATGTATATCTTCAGGATGGTGGGACTAGTCCATGTAAAAGTGGCTGACAATTTCATCATTTTTGGAATATACATTGAATCCCTAAGGTTTAGACATTTTTCAATATCTCTTTCTCGTATTTGGCCTAGTCACCAGTGGCCTTGACGCCAGTTATGTTTGGCCTTGACTCCAGTTATCCTCAAGATGCTACATTAGGCCTTGTCACCAGTTATTTCTAAAAGTTCATCATTATAGGCATGACCCCAGTTTATAAAAGGCTTTATCGCCAGTATGACAACTAAGTTTACCTTTCAACAGGTTATTATTAAAAGTTTTAATCCTTTCTTGAAAAGGGAAAAAGACTCTAAGTCTATTTGAAAGAAACAATACCGGGGACATCCTCAGGATGACAAAAACTATTCTACGGATGTCAAAAGAAGAAGAACTGGGGACATCCCCAAAAGTGAAGAAGACTATACTAAGGATGTAATAAAGACTAGGGACATCTTCGAGATGTCAATAAGGCTATTCTCAGAAGACTTTGAAGACCAGTTAAGGTATAATCTTATCTCATTCTTTATCACTTATCATTTGAGAGTGATTGCAGGATAACAAAGGAATAAAGAAAGAACACAAGGATGTAGTATCAAAACAGATTACCATTTCATTTCATTTAAAGTCAAAATTGACGTCAACCCCTGGCTTCATCCTAAACCAGGTCCCATCCACCAGGGGTCAACGTCTAAGGTTAAGGTCAGGTCAAACATTTGGGGCTTCGTCTTGAAAACCAAGATCCCTCCACCCCAAACCTTTCATTGTTTTTAAGTTATTACATACCAAAATAAGATTGTTTGAAATTGTTTAACCACAAACTACCATAATAAACAAAAAAATTCTAAAAAAGTGGGCTCCAGCCTAGTCATCACATCCTTCATCGCCCACTTGGAGTTCCTTCACCACCTCAGCCACCTTGGCGTCAGCCTCCCTGATCTCAGCAGCCTTAGACCCCTCTGGTGCATCTTCAAGATGTGCAGGAGCAACAGGTTCATGGACCACTTTTTTTTCCCGTTCAAGCTCTTGAGCTTCTGCTGCCAGCCTTCAATGTTCCATCCCTTGTGATCAAAGGAAGGATCTTCAGCCTGAAGAGCGATTTTTATCTTGGCTTGCAGAACAGAAAAAGTGGTTGACTTCATCAAACCCTGTTTAAACTCCTCCATTTCTTTGTCGTGATCCTGCACCATCTGAGCCTGCTTGGATTTCATCAGCTTCAACTCCACCTCCGCTTCACCCAACTTTTTATCAAAGTATTTACCCTTATCTTGGGCAATCCTTCTCACGTCTTCGAGCATTGCTTGAGTATCACTGAGCTCCTTCTTGACTCCCTGCATGGACTTAAGAAGATGCTCATGCCCCTAGAAGAAAACAGGTAAGAAACTCAACACTTACTTGATAATTATTCATTACCATCCTCAGGATGGCAAGGTACCTAGAGAGTAAGCTGAGAAATCCTACCAAGGACATCCTCAAAGCTAAGATCCTTGAAGGAAGCAATTTCCAAGGATGAAGCAGGAGCAACTGTAATCTTCCTCTTCTTAGAGGAGGTGGCAGTCGTCGACTTGGGAAGAATAGGTGGAGGGCTGATCATCTTGGAGCTAGATGGTGGGGTAACTGTGATAACCTCAACAGCATGGCTATCAATATCATCCAGATCAAATGAGGCAGACTTTTTTTTTGCTACAAAAAGAAAAGTACGAGGTTAGACAATAATAAATAATAAATATCCTCAGGATGTAACAGGTAACACACACCAGACATCTCGGTGGATGAACGACTTCCTTCCGCTTCACAAGTTCTAGCAGAAACAGGTAACTTGAGTACAGCTTGATACTTGAGATAAGCGTCACGCAAAGGGGAAGCAAGCTTTGTAAAAGAAGCACCTATTAAAACATGAAAGTTTTCAAAATATTAGTAATATCCTCAGGATATGACTATAGAAAATTTTCATAAAAACTATAACATCCTATGAAACCTTTACCACTTTTCAACAAGTACATAGGGATCTCATCCCCAAAGGGAATGGAATCCCTTTTCACAAAAAGGAACTTTGATTTCCAGGTGAAGAAACAAATAATCTTACCACCGGTTAGGGATGATAAGATTATGAGTGTTCTACAGGGTTGATCCTTCACTAGCAGCTACGGATTGAAGAACCTGCAAACAAGAGTGAATGTGGGTGTGGAGACGACTACACGAGGTAGTAGTTTATGACAAAAACGGGGTGAATGGGGGATACTATCAAGTATGATAGCTCTCCGGGTTAGCAGAAAGTGTCCCCTCCTACTAAGGATGTGATCCCTTTTATAGGAGATTTCGTATGCCACCATTACCCAAGTCCTAACCATGGTTAGGTTGTCTCCATCACCCTTAATTATGTTAGTATGGTGATATATGGAAAGCTAAATTAATGGGAATAGTGGAACATAATACCGCCTTTATTATTGAGCTTTCGTGATTTATGCATGGCAATTGACCATGCATAAAATCCGCCTTTGACCAGGACTTGACCATTGACCGGTCATTATTGTGCTTTGACTACTTCTTGCGCATTGGTTTTCTCCGCGTGGCAAATGTTTTTCCGGGTTTGGGTACGCGGAATAGTGTATTCGGTACCCAATCCCATCAAGTCCCCCCAGTCCAGTGTGTCTCGTATCTAAGAAGTTATGATGAGATGGGAGAGATGCTGGACTTATGAGATATGTGTCTTTGATGTAGTCTTGTTTTTCAGGGTCAAAGTTCCGCAGTTGTGAAGAGTAATTCTTTTTATTGCGGTAATGTTTTGCGGAGGACGGATATTGTAGATTTGCGTCAAAGCTCCGCAGGTTTAAGACACGTCAGCGTCTGGATATGGACAGTTGTCACTTCCCCATGTACTTGAAAATGTGTGGTCATCCTGGCGAGTGGGGTTGATGTGACTAGTGACGGTTTGAGACGTGTGCAGTCACGTTGATCAGCGGTTTGTCAGGCGAGTAGGCGCGTCAGGCGTGTGTGGTGTCTGTTTGTCTCCCGAGGTACACGTGTCGCTTCCATACTGGACTCATGTACAAAAAGGTATGGCTGGCCCACTGATCATGACATCAGCTGTATTAATAACCAAGCCTATATATTAAGTTTCGAACTTGCTTTTCTCCATTTCCCCTCATTTCAAATTTGAATTTCATTTAAACGTATCTTTCCTTGTTCTCCTCTGCATCATTAACCATGTCTCAAGATACACAAAACGTCCCAGAGTCGAGCAAAACATCTGATTCTGTAAAAGATTCCGGGAAAGAATCATCCAAAAGTATTGAAGTCACGACCATTAAGTGGGATCAAGCCTCTTTTTCAGGGTTTCTTGATCAATATGGTATTCTGCCGGAATGGGAACCGGAGCTACCGGCAGAAGGGAAGAATGCTTTACAGGTACCACTAGGCAAGATAACCTTATATTCAGCGGTGTTTACTAAGTGCTGCTTTCGTCTTCCAGCCACCAAATTTATAGTGGATGCCCTACTGACGTATGGTATTCATCCGACACAATTGACCCCTTATGGGTGGTGTCGTTTGATTCATTTTGAAGCTACTTGCAGGGATTTGGATATTTAGCCTACATTCGAGAAGTCGAATGCTTTTTATGTTCTTGAGGCTGCCCGTGGTGGCAGTGGCTGGTATAGCTTAGGTATCCGCAGGAAGGTGAAACAGCTAGTGTCGGAAAATTTGAAATCCATGAATGAGTGGAAAGATAAATTCTTCTATGTCCACCGTGGTGTTATACCTGCTGCTTTCCAGTGGATGGTGGTAGGTTTGAAAGAGAAGAATGCGGAGTTTCCCCCAATGGAGGGGTACAAAGAGCATGCCTAGTACAAGTCGCTTTGTAGTAATGGCACTCCGTTGATGATGGATGATTGTCCAGAAAGTGTGTTGGCTTTGTTGGGGCTCAGTCTTATCTGTTTAGAAGGACATGATCCGAATCCTCCAGAAGGTAATGATTTTATCACGGAGTGTTCTTTTTGATTGAGGCATATTACTGAAACTATCTTTTTGCAATTATTCCCAGGTGTGTCTCTGTTTGGTTTGTTTGCGAAGAGGGGTGAAGCAAAGGTATTATATACTCCGGTTGCTGAAAGTGGGCGAGGGTTGGTGGAGAGGATCAGCTCAAACTTTTTGTTTCCGAATCTCATTGATCCTCCCAGGCAGTATGCAAGAACAGGTTATGAACCAAATCTTTTTCATTTATTTCTGATAAATTTCATGCGTGCGCGAAGGATGCGCAGGTAGGTACGCATCCTACATACTGATTTTGTGCGTTCTTCGTGACAGGTGCGGGTATTCAACTCCGCAGAAAAGCTTCAGTTGAATTTGAAGAAGTTATCTCTGAGCGCTGGGAACCCGTTGGTTAGTTATTGCAATTCTTTTTGTTTTTTCTCACGTATAGGTTAATGTATACAGATGTGATTTCCGCGCCAGGCACGAGTACATCCAAGAAGCGTGCCAAGGCGAGCAAGAAAACGAAGCCACCGACAGCTCCCATTATTGTTGAGGAAGTGGATGAAGAACTAACGGAGTCGGACACGGAGTTGGAACATAAACACGACAGGCGTTCGTCACCCGCGCGTCAGTCTGAGGGTGTGTCTGCAGAGTTGTTTCAACAAAGGATGGATGAGTTGAAGTAGAAACAGGTTCAGATCCCGCAGTCGTCTGGAGAAGCAACCGAGCTGTTGCGTCCGGAACCCCCGCCGGTGCACCGAAATCTACCCATGAAGACTCTGAGGCACTTGTCAGGTATGATGGGTTTAGCCTTCATAAAATACTTCGAGTGTTATTTTGTATAACTTGTATAATAGCTTTTTATGTAGGGCATCATCCATTTGCGGAGTCCCGCTCGAATCAGACTTCTCCTATGTTTGAGAAGGTGTCTTCTCCGGACCATCCTATTGCTAGGAGCGCTGGTGTGGTTGAAGATCCAGCTGAAGATATGACTAAACTTAAGGCTTCCGAGGTAGTTATCGAGGAAGACGTGACACCGCAGGTAGAGCCGATCACAGATGACTCGGCTGTTGCTACGGAGAAGGCTGCTGGGAAGAGGGTGGATGAGTCCGCAACTCCTAATTTAAGTGTTGAACATCCTGATGTTGCATTGGAGCGAGTGCAAGAGCCAAGTTTTCCACATGGATCAAAGGTTGCTCTCAATCTGGAGAAAGAGAAAGAAGATGAGGTTGTCAAGGAGAACCCTTCTGCCTTCGTGCGGACTGTGGAAGATTTCACAGTGATATATAACAAGGCACAATCAGATGGTAGTGGGAAATCTAGCCAATCTGGTCGTTGGCGGGAAAGGTTTTCCTCGCATGAAGCTGACTCACCGAGGCCATATCAGCCGCGCTGGGATATCATGGATACGACCCGATTCACAAATGCGCTTGACGCTCAGGAGTTTGTGATGTTGTCTGTTCCCCCGGCTGAGCGTGATTACCAAGATAGTGTGGATCGTCGGTCCCTTTTTATTGACATGGCTATGAATCTTGCATTGAGTGTTAGTAGCCTCGGTTCTCTTATCAGACGTGAAAACGAATTCATGCGTGATTATCAGAACTTAAAGAAGTCTGAGGCCAGCTTGTTAAAGCGTGAAGAAGAATTCCAGCGTGCTCGCTGTGACATCCGATCGGAGATTGAGCACCATAAGAAGATGGCTCACGACGCTGCGGAGGAGGTCAACAAGTTGAAGAGGGAGAAGACTAAAGCTTCTAAAGCATGGTCCGTCGCTTGTCAAAGGACCAATCAAGAAACTGAGCTACCGGGTTCCACTATTGAAAATTTGAAGAATGAGAACTCCCGTCTGAAAAAAGAAGCGGAGCAGAGCCAAAAAACCTGTGAAGAGAAGCAAGCAGAGCTAGCTGACACCATTAGTAAGTACAATAGTCAGCATAATGATCTCCTGAAAGCCACCGCCTCATTGTCTGATGCGGAAGCTAAGATAAAACAGCTTGTTGTGGAGAAGGCCACACTACAAGAGGAAAAGGTTTTGGCAGAATCCTCCTGTTCACAAGCAAAATTGGATTTAGATGAATTGCGGAGTGCGCTTGGAGAAGCCATAGACATAGCTGTTGCTGCCAATGAGAGGATCGCTTGGTTGATGAGCGATGGTGCTGACGGGGTAAGTTAGAATTTCCCCTTTGTAAATAATAATATACCGTTTCGTGAATGCATAACATTTTGTCCTTGCAGATATTCAAGCGTGTTTGGAATGATCCCAAGCTGACAGAAGTAATTGCCCGCATTTCTAGTACTTCCGTGAAGCAGGGTTTGAAGTTGGGATTTTGTGAAGGCTTTTGCCATCATGAAGATGGTAAGAAGAAAGAGGCCGGGCCATATGAGAAAGAGTCGTATGACGATGAACTTTTAAAGGCCTATGATGATTATGAGCATATGAACTTTGAAGTGTTTGAGCTGTTGGAGGCCTGTATGAAGACTGATGACCCCACTGGTGATTTGCGCAATTACTTTATTAAGTCAGATCGCCTTGGTGAGGAGTTAGCTGAGAAGGCGCGCAAAGAAGAGGAGGCCAAGAAAGTTGCTTCTTCTGGCGGAGCGGGTACGTTGTCCACAGCTGGTGACAAGTGCGAAGAGGGTTCAAATACTGATGATGTTTCTCAGTATTTGAATCTTGGATGAATGTTTTTCTTCTTTACTTATGTTTCTTTGTGGTTATGTAATGACATTGAACAAGTTGTCCTATTTTTCTTATTGTGAAACTGATAGAATATTGCGCGTCTTTGCCAATCATTAGATGATGTCATCCCTTTTTTCTGACACAAGTGTCTTGTCAGACTGCCAATGATTGATGTGACAGTTATGACGGCTGTTATCATGGTGACTGTCACACTGCCCTAGGGTAATCGAGTGGTTACCATTAATGGTAATTAATTACCATAATCTCTCTCCTCTATATATAGTAAGTGTATCTTCCTATCTTCTTCATTAGTTACATTTGGAAAAAATTATTTCATAACTTCTGAGTGAATGGCAACTAGCACTTCTACCAGTAGGCTTCGAGCCACAGAAAGATTAGCATTGCAAGGGATGATGAAGCTGTCTCAGCATCCCATCCATAATCAGTCTTCAACAGATGCCCATGATCGACTTGCTGAGTATTGTGACATTTGTTGTCACAAGAAGATATGAGGCCTGATAATCTTGATGATCAAGGGACCTCTAATGGTCAGCCGTTGAAGATGGAGAAGCTGTCGGAGTTGGGAGATTTACCCAAGACTTCCCATCGTAAACCGAGGAAGGTTAGGGGTTAATGGATGTATGCTCCCAATGTTTTGAAGTATTTATAGGTAGATCATAAGTAAAATCTTTTGTAGTTACTGTTGAACATCTGTTCGTGGGGTATATTTTGTTTTTGTAATGATCCCCCTCTTTTATGTATATCAACAGTTTATGTCTTTGGTTTGGAGATTGTAGTATTAAACAATGGCTTGTATGACAAAGGCTTGCTTGTAATATAAATGAATTGGACGGAAATTCCTTATTACAAAATCTAAGAATAATAGATTAAACATAGCATATGCGCAATTGCCATGCGTTCCAAGTACGTGGTACTGGTGAACCGTCTAGGCGTTCTAAAGCATACGCTCCTTTTCCCAATACATCTTGGATTTTGTAAGGTTCTTCCCAGTTTGGAGCGAGCTTTCCTGGTTTTTTCCGCACTTGATGCTTCATTGCTGCGGAAAACAAAGTCGCCAACACGGAAAGATTGTTCCTTGACTCGCGCATTGTAATACTTTTCTAACTGTTGTTTATATGAGGCTTCACGGACATAGGCCGAATCTCGACGCTCGTCTAGCAAATCTAGATTCATCCTCAATTCTTTATCATTATCAGTTCGTTGCGCGAACAAGACCCTTGGGGATGGATGTGTTACTTCTGTCGGGATGACCGCCTCAGTTCCGTATGTCAAGCTGAACGGTGTTTCCCCGTTGCTTGTTTTTGAAAGGGTGCGATGGGCCCATAGAACATGGGGTAATTCATCCACCCAGCCACTACGTCTTGTTCCCAGACGTTCTTTGATGCCTTCAACGATGATTCGGTTTGCGCATTCAACTTGGCCATTGCCTTGAGGATGCGCGACTGAAGTAAATATCTGTTTGATTTTCATGGATGAGAGCCATTCTTGTAGATGTTGATCTGCAAACTGTGTGCCATTGTCACTTACAATTTCCAGTGGTAGACCAAATCTGCAAATGATGAATTCCCATATAAATTTTTTAATGTTGCGCCCGTCAATTGTGGCTAACGTCTTGGCTTCTACCCATTTGGTGAAGTAATCAATGGCGACCACCAAGTATTTGACATTGCCCGGCACTGTAGGGAAAGGTCCCACCAGATCGATGGCCCATTTTTGAAATGGCCATGCTGCTGTGACTGGCACCAAGTTATTTTTTGGTCTGAGTGTACTAGGCGTGTGCCGTTGGCAAGCGTCGCATTTGCGCAATTCTTTTAATGCAACGAGGTGCATTCCAGGCCAGTAATATCCCGCGTTCATGAGTTTTGCTACGACCATCCTAGGTTCTGCGTGCAATCCGCACGTACCATCGTGTATATCCTTTATCAAGTACGTGGCTTCCGCGGAATCTACATATCGTAGCAGTGGTCCGAGATAAGATCGTCGGTATAAGGTACCGTCGACGACCTCATAATGTAAGGCCTTGTGTTGTAGCTTCCTTGCTTCCGCTTTGTTTGATGGGAGGATCCCTTTGGTCAGGAAGGCCATTATGGGGGTGATCCAAGATTCTTTTCCTGTCTGGACCACGTTTTCTTGCTTTTGTGGTACAGATGGCTTGGTCAACACCTCAATGCGTACTTCTTTTGCCATATGATCAAACGCGGTTGACTCCATTTTGCTCAAAGCATCTGCTGGCTTGTTTTGGCTTCTACGTACGTGGATAACTTTGCAGTGGAGGAAGCTATTCATCAGTTCTTTGGTGTGCTGTAAGTATAATATCATGGAGGGCTCTCTTTCTTCATATGAGCCATCGATGTGATTAGCAACTAACATTGAGTCGACATGGGCCTCAATGTATTGTGCTCCCATCTTTTTGGCAATGCGTAAGCCTGCTATCTGTGCTTCATACTCTGCCTCGTTGTTAGTTGTTTGAAAATCGAGCCTTATTGCGTAGGTGTACTCTTTCTCTTCTGGAATTATCAGACGTAACCCCGCACCGGCTCCATCATCATTACAAGCACCGTCAGTGAATAACTTCCACTTTTGAGTTTCGCCAGGCGGAGTTGATTTTGATGATTCCTCGTTTGCGCATTCTTCGACTTTATCCGCTGGGACTTCCGCAATAAAATCTGCCAAAATTTGTCCTTTGAAAGAAGGTCTTGCCTTGTATGTGATCGAGTGTTCACCCAATTTGATTGCCCATTTGGCCAATCGTCCAGAAAGTTCTGGCTTGCGCAAGATATCGTTGATGCGGAAGTCTGTGAGGACATTGATTGGATGCCCTTGGAAGTACCTGCGCAGTCTTCGAGATACGTGGACCAGCGCAAGAACCAATTTCTCCATCGTGGAGTAGCGAGTTTCGGCGTCCAGCAATGTGCGGCTGACATAGTAGATTGGGGTTTGTACCCCTTTCCTGTCAACCATGAGTACTGCGCCTACTGCCTTATCAGTGACGGACAACTACAGAGTAAGCGGTTCTTTTGGCAATGGAGCAGTGAGTGTTGGCAAATTGCTCAGAAACTTCTTCATTTCTTGAAAACCGCTTCTGCCTCTACGGTCCAATGAAAGTTTGATTTTTTCAAGAAATTCTTCAGTGTTTCCACAAAGGGGAAAGATTTGGACGCGTAGTTTGACAGAAATCTGTTCAGAGCTACGAGTCGTCCCATTAATGTTTGGACTTCTTTTACTGAAGATGGGGATGGCATGCGCTCGATTGCTTGCACCTTTTCTGGGTTTGGGCGGAAACCATCTTTTGTTACGATGACTCCGAGAAATTTTCCTTCTTCCATTCCGAAAGAACATTTTCCCAGGTTTAATTTCATCCGCACACTGCGCAGTTGATCAAAAGTTTTTTGAATGTCATTTAACATCTGGTCTTCTTCTCTACTTTTGATTACCAGGTCGTCGACATATACTTCCAAATTTACACCGATTTGTTTTACAAACGCGGTATTTATTAAACGCTGATATGTTGCCCCAACGTTTTTAAGCCCAAATGGCATTTTAGTATAACAAAAAGTTCCCATGTCTGTGCGGAATGCTGTTTTGTCTTCATCTTCTTTGGCCATCTGGATTTGATGATAACCTTTGTAGGCGTCCAGAAAACATTTAAACCTGTAAGGCACTAAGAGTCGACCTTTAAATCGATCTCAGGCAGCGGGTAGCAATCTTTTGGACAAGCTTTATTCAAATCCTTGTAATCGACGCACATGCGCCAAGTGCCATTTGATTTACCGACCATGACTGGGTTTGCTACCCAAGTTTGATACTTGCTTTTGCGAAGAATACCTGCTTTTAAGAGTTCCATCACTTGTTCATTCATCGCCTTTGTTTTCTCCGGTCCCATGCTGCGTTTCTTTTGAGCAACCGGTTCTGCATTCTTGTAAACGTTGAGTTTGTGTTCCGCGATGTGACGCGAGACGCCAACCATGTCTGCTGGCTTGAAGGCAAAAATATCCATGTTCTTCGTTAACAGTTGCTTCAAATGTGTGCGTATGGAGTCGGAGATTACATGGCCGATGACAGCTGTATGTTCCGGGAATGCAGGGTTGATAACCCATTTTTCCGGTTCGGTTCTGACAGTTGGTTTTGTTTGCTTTGCGGGCTTCGACGCATCTGTTGTGTGACATGTTTTGTTTCCGCGGATGAATGCGACTCCTGTTCGCGTGGGGAAACCTACCATCTGATGTGGCGTGGATGCGTTGCAATTGAATTTTGCCAATCCTTCATGTCCCAACAAGATGTCATGCGAGGAATTAACGGGAGGGACAATGAAATCACACGTTTCAGTGCGCGAGTGCTTTTCGTCTGAGAGTGTCACTGGGAACATGAGCATTCCCAGTGGGTAAATTTTTTCATGTATAAAGCCAGAAATTGGCTCTGTGACTGGTATTATTCTTGCTTTGTTATCATCGTCCAGCTGGTCGAAACATTGCTGATACATGATGTCTGTGCTGCTACCGTTGTCTAAAAACATGTACCTCGTCCGGTAATGTTCGACAACGCCTGTGATGATCAGTGGAGCTGTCGACGAAGCCCCTCCCTTTACTCTTGGTATGATTACCTGCTCTTCTTTCCATGAATCATCGTTTGTATCCGCAAACGTGCGTTTGTGATTTGCGGTTCTGTGGATCATGTTGCATGCATTGCGCGATGTGCTGTACACATGATGCGCATTGAGGTTACGTATCTTCTTCTGAGAGGGTTCGTTTCCTTCAGTGTTGTCCCTCTGCTTTCTCCGCATGTTCTTCACGAGGTGTGTTAACTGCCCAGATTTTATAGCATTTTCTATTTCCATCTTCAGACTATAACAGTTTTCTGTTAGATGGCCATAGTCTTCATGGTACTCACAGTACTTGGACTTATCCACGTTCCGTCAGTCACCTCGGAGCTCTTGCGGTTTTAGGAATTCAATCTGTTCGGTTTTTAGCACTTCAGATGGTGTTTTAGACAGCAGTGTCCACTCGTAGTTTTTCTTTGAGTGCCCTTTGTGATCGCGAGGCCCTCTCAAGCTGAGCATGTTCCGTGCATCTTGCGCTGAAGAGTATTTTCCTTCTTCTGCTGCGCCGGAAATTCTTGACCAGACGGATTGCTTTCCTTTTCCTCTATTGTTAGAGGATGGATGATGATGGTTGCTGCTTTGGTTCACGTTTTTATTTCGATGAAAAAATCGCTCAGAGGACGCGTATACTTTGGCAACTTCAATCACTTCGTCCCAGGCGTGTGGCACGCCATCCTTTCCCGTCAGACACTTCATTAGGTCATCATTTCTTACCCCGTGTATGAATGCCGAACGGGTAAGTTCTTCTCCGCAACCTAATTGAAGGGCTTCTTTGTTGTATCTGACGATGTAATCTTCCAAAGATTCATTCTCATGGCTCGTGCACAAGAGAATGTGCGCTTTGTCCTTCTTGTGTTTGCGCAAGTGTGAAAAGTGATTCTTGAATTTTCTTATGAGGTCATCGAAGTCTATCAGACTTCCGACAGGCAGACTTTCATACCAAACCCTGGCTGCCCCTGTTAACGTTTGCACGAACAGGTGGCACCAGGCTTGTACATGCCACAACTTAGAACTGCCTGCGCAGTCAAAAGCATGTAAGTGATTGTCTGGATCACGTAAACCATCGTATTTCCCAATTTGTGCTTGGGAGTTTACACTCTTGGGGCATTGGTGCTAGCGCGATGCGCGCACAGAATTTTGATCTCTCAGCGAAAGTCTTTGGCCTATATGGCTTGTAGAGATCGTCATCTTTTGGTGCCAGGCTGCTGGCAACGGATTTAGAATGCTATTTTTGATTAGAATCGTGATGCATCTCATTCTCTGATTCATAGCAGTCTGGTTCCTCATTCAGGTTGACGGGGTCCTGACCGTGAGTATTTCTACCACGGTCTCCACCACGTATCGCCTGACGAAATCCCTTAGTGCGACGACCATTTTTATTTTCCCGAGGTGATTCTGAATCATCCTCCCTTGTGTCGAAACTTAATGTCTTTTGGACATTGAGTTTAGCCTTTTCCATCACCATCTTTTGATATTCGGCAATTGTTTTTGAATTTTGCCGAACCAACCATTCATCCGGATCGACCGGATATTGGTTGTCTTGTTTCTTTTTTCCTCCGGCAAGTCCCCCCCTGACTGGGTTGAACTGGAATGTCAAAGCTGGTTGCTTTGGAGCTACATTTTTTTGTGATGGTGTTTGGTGTTACGTCTTGGATTTCATCGTTGATTGTTGCATCTATCTCAGCAGTGTTGTTGTTTGCATCCTTTGAGGGAGCCATTGTTGCTAGTTTGAAAGATTATTGAACCTTAAGGGATGGCGCCAATGAAGAAACAAATAATCTTACCACCGGTAAGGGATGATAAGATTATGAGTGTTCTATAGGGTTGATCCTTCACTAGCAGCTACGGATTGAGGAACCTGCAAACAAGAGTGAATGTGGGTGTGGAGACGACTACACGAGGTAGTAGTTTATGACAAAAACGGGGTGAATGGGGATACTATCAAGTATGATAGCTCTCCAGGTTAGCAGAAAGTGTCCCCTCCTACTAGGGATGTGATCCCTTTTATAGGAGATTTCGTATGCCACCATTACCCAAGTCCTAACCATGGTTAGGTTGTCTCCATCACCCTTAATTATGTTAGTATGGTGATATATGGAAAGCTAAATTAATGGGAATAGTGGAACATAATACCGCCTTTATTATTGAGCTTTCGTGATTTATGCATGGCAATTGACCATGCATAAAATCCGCCTTTAACCAGGACTTGACCATTGACCGGTCATTATTGTGCTATGACTACTTCTTGCGCATTGGTTTTCTCCGCGTGGAAAATGTTTTTCCGGGTTTGGGTACGCGGAATAGTGTATTCGGTACCCAATCCCATCACCAGGACCTTGCAGACTTGATAAAGTTAAACAAAAAAGTAGGTTTTTTAATAAGCTTAAGAACATAACGGATTAAACCATGTGTTTTCAACTTATATACATGAGATAAGTCTCCTATGCAAAGATAGACACCATGGTTCTCTATAATTTTGTTGCAAACCATCAAAATCCTCCAAATCTCCGGCATGGCTTGGGCATAAGTCATCCTAGTAGTACTAAAGAAATCTTGAATAAACGGGGGAAATGGATACTTCAAACCCAGTTGAAAAGGAAGATACAAAAAACAGACCCATGTGGAAGATGCAAAATCAGATTTTGCATTCGGGTCATGAGGACGAAACACAGCAGAATCAGGGAAGACCCCCGAGTCTTTCAAAGCTTGAATGTCTTTATCATAAAAAGAACAAAATTCCTGTTTAGGGTGGCTCAACAGGTTTTGGGGAACGAAGTCATTCGAGACTACTACATCCCCATAAGCTCTTGTCGATTTCTTAACCATCCTCAGGAATTTTTTAGAAAATATGCAGGTTTAGAAGAAGTAAAAAGAAAGAGGAGAAAGATTACCTTCTTTGATAACCTGGTGTGAATATAATGAAGGAGATATGGTCTAGATATAGATGGTAGAAGATGATGTCGTGTAACGGTCATCACATAATTATCGCCGAGAAAATAGCCGTTACTATCCTGACATCACGTCACATCAGAAATATCAGAGAAAGATCTAGGATTAAAAAATAATTTAACCGTTAAATATTAAAGGTGACATATTTTTTGGGACAATTGTTGGTGGTGAAATCCTTAGGATGGATTTACCTTGAATATCCTAGGTGACATGCTCAGGATGGTGAAGGACTAAGCAGACTTCAGGATGTGACAGCATTCTGACAAGTGTGCATCCTGAGGATAGACTAACGAATTACCTTGTCTTAATATTTTTGCAGGTAGAATCAATCAATAAGTGAGACTTGTAACTCCTCTCCAACGGCTATAAAGTCTTACCAAGTCAATGAGTTTAAGGATGCATAAAGAATACGCGTATAGACTTAAAGACGAGTCAAAGTGTAACCAACAGAATGATGAATGCTAAGGTGAGAAAGGTGGAAATTGATGCCCAACGTCTATTTCAGTTGAAGCATCCTCAACAACTATATGAAACAGCCCACGAGATCATTGAAGACAACGTGTATTGAAGGATCCTCTATTTATTATCATGTAAACTATATATATGGGTATGATGAACAAAGTTAGGACACTTCTCACTTGCTTGACACTTTGGAACACACCTAATATACTCTCTACACGCACTCAAACACTAGACAATCATTGTAATCATAGATTGTTCATCATACTTCCAAAGTGGTAACACCTTTTTACCATTTTAATATTAACAAACAAAGGCAGGAGCCTAGACTCCTCCCGAGGTTTTATGCCGGCGATCATCAATTGATCAAGGGCTTTCCTCGTACATCGAGTGTTGTTCTTTGTTGTTTCATATTTGTATTTACTTGTCTCACCATACTACATGACAGTTACATCCTCAAGATATAATTGTCCATCCCAAATCCATTCTTTGCCATCCTCAACATAGTTGTCACATTATCATTGATTTGTCATTATAAACCATTATCTTGAAAATATAACTAAGCTTTTCACATATTTCACATATATAGCACTCTACCTCACATTAATTAAATTGGAAAACAAGATTATTTCTAGCAAGTAATTTTTGACCTTCCATCAATGCCTTAGGCCCTAGCATCGCTAGACCCAATGTTGATGCCGACAATTTTGAAATCAAGTCCCATGTCATCCACATGATGCAACAAAACTGCACTTTTCATGGTCTTACCGATGAAGATCCCCATGCTCATATCGCAAATTTCCTCGGAATTTGTGATACTTTCAAGTTGCAAAACGTCTTTCCTGACGCTATTCGACTTCGCATGTTTCCTTTTTCACTAATGGATCGTACCAAAGCATGGTTAAACTCACAACCCGCAGGTTCCATTACCACTTGGGCTGACCTTGCCCAAAAGTTTCTCTCAAAAAATTTTCCCCCAGCCAAAACCGCAAAGTTAAGAAATGGCATCACCACCTTTTGTCAAGAAGAGGGAAAGTCACTCTATGAAGCACAAGTCAATGCCATCACCGCAGCAGAGTTGCAGCCGCTAGAAGGGAGTCTTCCTCAGGCCACCATGGAACAAGTTGACTTCATTGGAACAAACCACCCACCAAACAATCCTTATAGCAACACTTATAATCCTGGTTGGCGTGATTATCAAAATTTCGGGTGGAAAAACAACAACACCATGCAGCCACCCGGATTCAGTCAACAAAACAACCAGCAACGCCCACCAAACAACGGTTACCCGTCCGTAGATGAAACACTCGCAAAGCTCGAAGCCCGATCAGCAGCCAAAATGGATGAAAAGTTCAACAACACCAACAAGAGGCTTCAAGGACTCGAGTTCACCATCAAAAATTTGGAGGTACAGCTGGGCGTAATGGCCAAGTCTCTCGTAGAAAGACCCATCGGAAGCCTTCCAAGTAACACTGAAACCAACCCAAAAGCCAACGTAAGTGCCATAACTCTTCGAAGCAGTCGCGTTTATCCTGAGCCAGCGGTACCTACCAATGAAGAAGTTATACCACCCAATCCACTCAGAAATGAACCCACTCCAAATATAACCATTCCCAATATCACCGCACTAGAAAACTCAACCGCCAGTTTACCAATGTCGGTAATGAAGGGCTCACAATCAACCAGAATCCTCCACTCGCTCCACCACCAGAACCGCCATCCAAGACAGTACAGAGGGAATATTGGCCTCGCATACCTTATCCCGGACGATTGATAAGACAAAAGATGGATGAGCAGTACCAGAAATTCACCGGACTCCTAAGTCAAATTCATGTCAATTTGCCTTTTATAGAAGTCATTCAGTAGATGCCCAAGTACTCCAAATTTCTGAAGAGATTCTTGAGCAACAAGAAAAATCTTGAGGCAACGGTTAAAGGAAACGCACTAGAGTGCGCGGCACTACTCCAGCAAATCTTCCTCCAAATCTGACCGACCCAAGGAAATTTTCTTTACCGTGCTCCATAGGAAATTTGCCTACAAATTATGCCTTAGTAGATCTAGGTGCGAGTGTGAATGTTATGCCCACTTATATCTACAAGCAACTCAATTTGGGCGACCTGCGACCGTTGATAACTACGATTGAGTTGGCAGATGGTACCATAAAGAAGCCCGAGGGGATTGTCGAAAACCTACTGATCAAAATAGGGAAATTTGTTTTCACCGTCGACTTTGTCATCCTCAACATGGGCGAGAGTAATGTTCCTATTATTCTCAGCCAACCATTCTTAGCTACCGCCACAGCCAAAATAGATATGAGTGAGGGGATTCTTACACTTCGGGTTGGGAGTAACAAGTTGCAGTACACAGCCGGTGGAAGAGAATACGAGGCTGAATACCCATTTGACGTGGCCCACTTCATTGATAGGAAACTAGATTATCAACTGAAGAAAGCCAAAGGTATAGCAGTAGCACCACCGGAAGAATCAGTAGTAGGGCTTGACAACACTAAGTGGATAGATGAATACTAGGACAGTTGTCAGAGGACTGGATGGAGAAAGAAAAACGGGCGAAAGAGAAACACCACTAGAGTCCAAGAGGTCGGAAAGGAAGCAGTCTGAGCATCACGCGTTTCGTCCAGCCAAAGACGTGAAACGTGGTGCTACCGTGGAGGCAGCTCGGATTAGTAGCATAGGATGAACAAGTTGAGAGGTTGGTGCATACGGTAGACGAGTCCGTCAAGAACCATCAGGTATGGCCGTTCACTCTTGATACTTTCTAACATTCAGGTATGCCCTCTCGGCATTAGGACTAGTAGCTTATTTTTATTTTTATTTTCTTTACTAATAAATTATTGAAGTTCATGCCAAATGGTTTCTATCAAGAAAGTAGACGAGGCAACTGCGGGGATCAACTGCACGTAGACCGTTGGAAGACAAAAAGGGGAGATACTTGTTCATTTTGACTTGCCCACTTTTCTTTGCACACACATATATTACTATTATTAATTTAAAATTGTGTAAAAGAATTAAGTGTGAGGTGTTTAAAAATTTTTTGTAAAATTTAAAACACCTCAAAGCAGTTTAGCAAACCATAACTAAAAAGGCAATGTTTTTAAAAGAAGTTTTTGGCAACAAAAACATTTTCAAACCCTTTGAGTCGGCCCAACGATTTTGCGGGAGATTAGGGAGGTTTTTGGTAGTCTAAAGAACAGCTTAAGGTGTTCCCGGTTCCTTAAATAACCATACCCTTTTCATGTGAGCATTATTGAGCCTTATCGAGCACACCATTTCATATATATACTACACATGCTCGTTCATTTGTTTTGAGAGATATTCCCCGATTGGCATGGCGCGATTAGAACTTGTGTGACTTATGCGCTACAAGACCGCATCAGATGAGAGTGTGTGAAAGTGATCTAGGCACCTAGGACTTACCGATTTCGTTACCACTAGCCTTTCATATATTTTCTCCACCCCTAGCCACCCATTTTTGAGCCTTAGCCTTTTCATTTCCTTACATTCATTTAGCCCCTACCATGACGAAATTAGGGAGGTGTTTAGGTGTTGAGAAAGCTCTTTGGCAATTTTGGGACTTTGAAGTGAATGGCGCACATCAAGAATCAAGATCGTGAAGAGGCTTCAAGAAAAAGCCATTAAAAGAGCATGCCAAGTGTTAGCCATCACCCAGCAAGCACCTTGAGAAATTTGTGTTTTGTAAAAAAAAAGTGTGTGTGTGAATAAAGTGAATCAAGGGAACTTCAAAAGAGGAGTTTTGTAATATTATCTGAAGAGACCAAGTAATCGACCCAACCTAGTGGAGGCTATTAGGCAGCCCTCGCGCCAAACGATTCACGAGAGAAGGTCACAGCCGAGCTGCGAAGTCCGAGGAGAAGATTAGCAAAGCCAACTTAAGAAGATCACCGAGATTCCAACAAACACCTCAAGCACCGAACTCGAAATCAGTCATGATGGTAGACTCCATTCCTACCCTATTTTTCACCATCCCACTAAAATAATCCTCACAAATCCCTATTGATTCACACACTCCACCTCAATAAAAGTGGTGGAGTTGCGATTTGCACCGAAGCCTATGATTTGAGTCGTCCATCAGGCTTATTCAGGCCCGAGTGAATGAGAGGAGTGAGGAAAAAGGAAGAAGGGGCCACCTTAGGAATTGTTGTAATAGGTCTCACCAAAAGTCATGCCCGAAATCCCGAAAGTTTATTAAGTTGGACTCTTAGGAGGTAGGTTAAGCTCGGCACATCGAGTTAAACTTACAATTTTTATCCCACTAAAATTGCCTAACGTTCGGTTTGCTTGAGGACAAGCAAACGTTCAAGTGTGAGGTGTTATGATGTGCCGAGAATTCGATATGTTTTCACATATAATTATCACCTGCTTTATACTCTAAATCGTGCTTTTATCTTTGTTTTATTAGGATTTATCTTTCTTTGTTGATAATCACAGGTTTGGAGGTCCGGTGATGAAAAGAAGTGAAAACTCGCACAAAACAGCACAAACGGACGGAGATTTGAAGACTTTGGAGCCCTGCCAGACATGGCACGGCCGTGCTCACGGCCGTGCATCTTTCCCGGGTCAACAAGTCAACATTTCTAAGTCAAAGGAGGCCAATTTCAGAGTTTCAGAAGGTGCACGGGCATGCTCAGGAGTGTGGCACGGTCGTGCTTTACTCCAGTGTGTTCTCCAAGGCAAAAACCGACCAAGACTGACAAGACGGTTAGGTTTTCAGAGTGGCACAGGCGTGCCAAAGAAGGGAGCACGGGCGTGCTCAGTAACTGCCCAACAGTTTCTACACAAAGGACTTTGCAACAGTACTCGTTGTCGAGCATGGGCATGCCAGAACATCGTCGAGGGCGTGCCAGAGCTGATATGGCTATAAATAGAGGCCTCCGCCCCACATTTTGAAGCATCCCTTCCCACTCGCAAACCAACACTTCTCCACGAAGTTTCTGCCCCCTTAGAGGTTTAGATGTGTCCCTTGGAGCCTGGGATCACTCCACAAACACCTTGATTGAGATAGAAACACCCTAAAATCATCCAAAACCCTTAGAAATCTCCACACAACCTTCCACCATGTCTTGTACACAAACCCAACCTTGTGAGCTTGTTGTATCAACCATGCTAGGCTAGATTTCTGTTGGTGTTGTTACGGTGAGGATGGAAACTTGGTATGAATTAATATAGTTTATCTTTTATTTTAAAGTGGTGTTTTGTGTTCTTAATAAGTCCTACTATTCTAAACTTTTTTTAATGGTCTAATTAACAAATCACTTAGTCTTTGGTTTTATGAGTGTCTTGATAGGAAGTGAGAGGACTCATGAGTGTACCTATAGTGTGTAAAAACCCATGCACTTGTGAGCTAACCTAGTCCCATGAGTAGTGATTAGTCCATTTGTGGGTGAAAATACACACACTTTGAGACTTAATCCTCTACTATCAAGATCTCATTTAGGGTCGGTACGGTCTTTATACTCGGTCCTAATGATAAGTCAATCCTTAATCTTACACCTTGGTTTCATGGTCCATGTGAAGCTTTGATGATGGTTAAGGGTTGATGAACTCGTGTTGAAAAAAAAATGGTCTTTATTTTATTTCATCATTATACTTCCGCACAGTTAATGATAGACTAGTCACTTTTTGATAAGTTAATTAAACCAAGTAAGGGATGCACGTGTGTTGGTTAGTCTCAGTCACTTTTTGATTAGTTAATTAAACCAAGTAGGGGATGCACGTGTGCTGGTTAGTGACGACTCCTCTATGATATTAAGTCGTAGCTTGCTCGGTCATGCTCCGGCCACCGACGAGTTGTTCATAAAAGTCTAGAGTAGTTTGATGTCTATATCTCAACACCGGGAGGCGGGTAATTCGGGGTTGAGTCGACACAGTCTCAAGTCACTTTCTTTTCAGTGTTGAGAGGTGAGCTCACCAGATCGGGAGACCCTCATAATAACATTAAGAACACAAGTGTTCGTACAGTTTTACAAAAACAGTCACCTCTAGAAAATGCAGTTGCAATTCTAAGTTAAGCACAACTGCGCACTCGAACACACCACTATAAAATAAAGATAGCTATTTTCATACCAGGTTCCATCTGATCCCGAAGCAACACCATTGTTTTGCTATTGATTTTTCTTAAAAGTTTACATATCTCTCTCTCTCTTTTACTTTTCTTTGCATTTTAAAAAAAAAAAAGTCTTTTAAGTAATTTTAGGAAGCTGAGTAGTAAAAATCGTGTCCACGGATTCGATACTCGGTACTTGCACATTTCCATACTATATACGATAGGTGCGCTTGCCTATTGTGTCGGGTTTAGAACGTTGAGCAACTATCGTTTTAAATTATAAATTTAAAACTTGTAAGTGTCTTTCTGTTTTCTAACTTGCTCATCTTTTCATCAAAGCTTTTGACATCTCCCCCGCGACTTTGCCCTTTTTGAAAAGAAGTTTAGTTTTCTTAAAACACCCACACTAAATCAATGGTGTAATGTACACAAATATATATAACACAATCTATAATCATCTATTGATCTTTTATCCCTAAATCGAACGGTTGGTAGAAAACCCCCAATTTACAAAACCCTAATTTGAGTTGATCGGATGGAAATCTCATCTAATTCAGAGATGAAACCTGTGTTACAATGGTGCTACGAGGTAAACAACAATGGGATCGATTTTTGATCTAATATGGTCGGATCTAGAAGATGAACAGATGTGGTGGTGCTTATGGCGGTTTGCAGTGGTGCTTCGTTGGACATGGTGATGCTGAGAGGGACAGCATGGTGGTAGTCTGATTAGGGCCAAGTTTCAAATTTGGTGGCGGTGGTCCTGGCGATGGTGTGGTGATAGTTGTCGTGGGTTGTAAGTTGGGTTGGATGAATATAGAAGTGTTTTCAGGTGTTAAGCACATGATGGTGGTGGCCACAAACTGTTTAGAAAGAGTTTAAAGAAATAAATGGTTTATATTTTATGACTATTAATATATATATATATATATATATATCTTAATATAAAATGAGCACGAAATGTCAAAATTGCCCCTCAACTAACTATGCAAAATGATAAAAATGCCCCTAACTTAACGTCACTTTCTAACCCAGTTAGTGAAATGGACGAAAATAGCAAAGAAAATTCAAAATTCAAACCTCGCTTTCGTCCTTGAGGTTTGGCCAATTTGCTGCTTCAATCCAAAAAAGTTTGTTGAAGATTGTGTATACACCGACGAACAATTTAAGGGACGCTTTCAAATGAGTCGCCGACTGTTCCAAAGAATCGCCGATGACTTGCCTAATTATGACAAGTTTTTCACACTAAGATATGATGCTAGATGGAAAAGGGTTTTACCACGTTACGAAAATGCACTTCTGCAATTCAACAAATGGCATACGACACTAGTAGTGATTCATGGGATGAATATTTATAGATGTGTGATCGAATGAGTCAGGAGTGTTTGTATCAGTTTTGCGAAGATATTGTGAAGCTATATAACAAGGTTTATTTGCATACACCAACGAAGAGGGGTATCGAAAAGATATATGCATTCTATGAAAAGAGACACGGCTTTTGGGGCATGCTAGGAATTATGGATTGTACACATTGGCCGTGGCGTAATTCTCCCACTGCATGGCAAGGTCAATTCACGCGATGTGACGTGGAACACCCCTCAATAATTCTAGAAGTCGTTTGCTCACATAGATCTATAGATTGGCATGCCTTTTTTGGAGTTGCAGTTTCTTGTAACAATTTAAATGTTCTAGCAAGATCTGAGGTGTTTGATAACATCGTTAGAGGTACCGGTCCTGATTCTTCTTTCATGCTTAATGGGGTGAAATATAAGCATGGGTATTACCTGGCCGACGGTATATACTCAAGCTATACGACACTTGTGAAAACGATACAATGTCTCTCCGACGAAAAAAGAAAAAAGTTCGCGAAGTGCCAAGAATCGGCAAGAAAAGACGTCGAACGATTATTTGGCGTCTTAAAGGCCAAATGGCATGTAATCATCGATCACCCCGCACGTGCATGGGCTCCACAGTGATTGAGATATATTATATACGCTTGTACAATACTACATAACATGATAATCGAAGACGAGGGCCGCACCATATGCGAATTCGATCCGAATGAAGTTGAAGAGAATGTCAAGCCGGTTGACGCGGGACAACAAGAATCAAACACATGGGCGTTACACGATACTATTGTGCATGGTCACCTTTATTCGGATTTAATCGACCACATTTGGCACAATGTCCATGTTGCTCTCGAGGATGACGAGTAGTAATTATTTTAATATGTATTTTATTTTTAATTTGTAATTTTTCTTTAATTTTATGTAGGATGTTTAATATATTAGATCAAAAAATTAAGATTAATAAAAAGAATAAAAAAATTGAAGGGAAAAGGAGGAGCACACCCCTTAAAAAGGGAAGGAAAGAGGAAGAGTGACATGAGGGTGATGTGGAGGGAGAGGAAGAGGAAGAGGAAGAGGAAGAGAGGAGTGGGGTATAAAATGACCTAATTATTAGACTATTTATACCCTAAATCTCTATCCTGAATTCAGATAAGGACCTTATTAGTTCTTGTTTCGGTTTGGTTTTTAGTATGACTTTCTTTCTGTGCTTTATGACTTTCTTTGTGTGCTTTATTTATATTAGTTTTCATATTCGTTTATTTGATGTTGTTGCACAATTTGTTTCATTATATGTCTTCGTTATATGCTTACAGGTGATGTTAATTAGTTTCGTCATGCATCCAAAATTACTCTTAAATAATTCCTTGAAGCTATTTTTCATGTTCCCTATTAGATTTTAAAATAATGCATGCTCATAATTTCGTCTTTTGTTGGAAATGTTAATGATTTCTAAAAGTTTATTCCTTATATGGTAGACCTAACACTGGGTTCCCTTGTTAAACACTATATACAATCTTTAATTTTGTATCTACCTTAGAAGCTTATAGTATATGATATCACCATTATAACATTGATAAATAAAAGTTGTAGAGCCTAAGAAAAAGTATCTTGAATAAATGGTTCTTTAGAAATATATCATTTAAAAAACACGCATTGACATAGAATAGCCAAATGGTCTGTCATTAGACCATGGGGTGTGGTTCGGCAAAGACCTTTGGTGGGCTGATGTGGATGGTTGCCCCGTAAGTGTACACCCCCCCCCCCCCCCCGAGGTGTGATCGGTGCAAACGATGACATAACCCTGTCCCCTTTCCCAAGAAAAATATGAACGTTGTGGAGAGAGAGAAAGAGGTGTTTATCAGAGACAGAAGCCGGATGTGTGTTGAAGACGATGACCAGAGTGTTGAAGAAGATGACCGAAGTGTTGAAGACGATGACCGGAGTGTTGAAGAAGATGACGGAGACGAGGATCTGTTGAAGAAGATGACCGGCGACGGGGACCTGTTGAAGAAGATGACTAGATCTGTTGAAGAAATGGGTTTTACTTTAGAGAGAGAGAGAGAGAGAGAGAGAGAGAGAGAGAGAGAGAGAGAGAGAGAGAGAGAGAGAGAGAGAGAGAGAGAGAGAGAGAGAGAGAGAGAGAGAGAGAGAGAGAGAGAGAGAGAGAGAGAGAGAGAGAGAGAGATGTGAGTGTGGTGTGTGTGTTTTGAAGATGGAGGATGGAGTATAAGTTTTTGGGGGTTTTTTTTTTTTTTTTCACTTAAAATAATGGAAGGGGAAGGGGGAATCATTTCCCCTACAAGGGGGAGGGGAATAGGGAAATGACGTGGCGCTGATGTGGACAAGAGGGAAGGAAGGGGGAAGGGTGACCACACCCCATAGCCTTAGCTGATAATCGGTAGATGGATGGGGCCGATTGATTACGTGTGTGATAGGGAAGCAAACAACTTAAAATTCACCAAACATGTGTAAATATAGAAAATGAGGGCTCACTTCCAAACAATCTCAAACAATGTCTTGCAGATATGATTGACATACACTTTATGTTTAAATTTATATATAACTAATAATTGTAGTTATATTATATAAATCTAGTAACTGATTTTAAAAACTTATGACATTTGAATGCATTTGATCTGAATTTATACCCGTTTATTTTTATTATTACTTTGTGACTAAAAGAAATATAACTATAATCAACTCATCTAATATGCGAAGCGAAGGATTAACACAAATTGCGTAATTATTTGATTTTAGAAGTAATTATGATGGTAATTTTGTTCGTACATTTTGCATGTTAGTTATACTTCGTACATAAACCTATATCTATATCTATATACTAGTTTTTATCCCGGGAACGTCCCGGGTTGAAATATTTAATATAACATAATAAAATATATTATTACTAGCTTATACCCCGGGAGCGTCCCGGGTTAAGAAAACTAAGTAAAGTGAATAAAATTAGAAGTATCTAAACTATAAAAATGGCATCTATGTATCAACTTACATTAGATACTTTAAAAAAATACCAAAAGATCTATTTCACCTTACAACATCAACACCTAAAACAGAATATTAAGATCCCAAGCACTTCAAGGGGACATAGATTGTTTAGCACCAATACATTCAGTCAAAGGTCTTTAACTGCATACAATAAGATTTGAGCTATTTCAGAATATGCTAGAAAAAGAAAACATAGAAATTACTTGTTGGAGAGCGTTCCGGGTTGAAATATCTAATATGACATAATAAAATATCTAATATGACAACATAATTAATGACTTGCCAATATATGATTAATGAATATTATTATTATTATTATTTTAAACAAATCTCTGCCATAAGTTATCATATGCTAATATAAAAAAAAGGGTAATTGGGTCGGGTATCACCTAATCCTAGTCCCGACCCAAACCCACAATTTTTTTTAAACTAATTCCAAACCTGACACAATACCTGTCGGGTTACAAAAAATAGTCGTTTTTTTCTCCGTTTTTTATATAGCACTATGGTACTCGTTGGAAAGACAATAAAACACTCGTTAATTTGGTGTAATTTTTTTCTTTAAAAAATCTCGTGTATAAAAGATATTAACGTTTAAAAGTTATGGAAGGAAACATTAGAGATAAAAATATAATTTTGTTTTTAAATTTTAAATTGTTATTTTTATAAAATAAAGGCTTTGCCACATGGGATGACACATGGCACACTCAATAAAGAGAATACCCTCTTTAAGTGTCATGTCATTAAAATGGCTTTGGTTTATTATATGCATATAGATAGATTATTATTATTATTATTATTATTATTTTAAACAAATCTCTACCATAAGTTATCATATTCAAATATAAAAAAAAAACCAATCTCTGCGCCGGGGTATAAATCTAGTGCCATTACAAATGAATTCGGAAGTTTGTAATCGATCATTCTAAAAAGAACTAACATGAAATAAGAAAAAAAAAGTTAATTATTGAAATATCGAACGCATTAGTCTAAGTGTTATGTGATGCGTTAAAAAATTCATGGGTATATGATCGGGTATGTAGTTCGGGTATTTGGGTATGTTGTTTCGGGTAATCAGGTCGGGTATCACCTAATCCCAGGCCCGAACCAAACCCACATTTTTTTAAAACTAATCCCAAACCCGACACAATACCTGTCGGGTTACAAAAAATAGTCATTTTTTTCTCCGATTTTTATATAGCACTATGGTACTCGTTGGAAAGATAATAAAACGCTCGTTAATTTGGTGTAATTTTTTTCTTTAAAAAATCTCGTATATAAAAGATATTAACGTTTAAAAGTTATGGGAGGAAACATGAGAGATAAAATAATAAAGGTTTAATATTTAGATTTAGTAAATTAGGTATTTAATAGATTAGGTTAAAGATTATGATAGATTAGGTTAAATCATATTTATTTATTTATTTTTTTAATTGGTTTAGAGTTGCCACATCACATCCTATGTGGCATCTCTTAAATGAGAGATTGCATAAGAGCATGACATGTAAGATTAATCACTTTCCAATATATATATATATATATATATATATATATATAGATATAGATGTGATAAAGTATTAATTAATTAAGCATAATTATTATTAATTTTCAGTTTATTTTCTATCCTAAATCTTGGGTCAATGGCGTGTTGGAGTCTCCAAAGTCGAAAAATGATTGAAGGGTGTTAGCTGGGTGATGCGGAAAGTTGAAGACCGAATATATCCAAAAACTAGAAAATTCACATATCTAATTTTTAATTACGCTATATTTCAATAAACTATGTAAATTCAACATGCATATGTTTGTTTATGAAATTTCATGGTACTCGTTCAAATTATACTTTACATATGAACTGGTATTCAAATAATAATATACCATTTATAAATTGTTTTTCAGAAATGTCATATCATATAAATTAAGTTTTAATAAAAAAAATTTATCTAGGAGTCAACACGGCCTAATATGTAAGGGGCTGTTTGGTTGATTAAGTGTTGAATCATTAAGAGCTCTGAATGGTTAAGAGGTCTGAATGGTTAAGTGCTGAATCATTAAGTTGGACCTCTTAATGGTTCGTTTTCTTGTCCCACATTGGTATGAGAGTTTCATTAAGGTTCGGCATAGTTCAGTGCTTAATGATTCAGTGCTTAATGGTTCAGCAACATCCCAAGTCTTAATGATTCAGCCTTAACCATTCCATTCAGAGGCTGAAACAAACGCACTGAATGCTGAATCATTCAGCACTGAATGGTTAAGAGCCTCATTAAGAGGCTACCAAACAGCCCCTAAAATGGTTATTTCATTCACAAACAGTTAATAAACTTTTTAACATCTTTACCAAGGCTAAGGCTATGGCCTATGTGTATAGAGGCTAGAGCCACCTCATATCTATAACTAACGTAAATCTGTAAGACTGTTACCGTGAGACGATTCGTGTAAATAATGTAAATCTTATTGTTTTTTACACAATTCTGTTACCTCGATAAAACTACTTATCGATTATGTAGGTTTACGTGATAAAAGCTGGATACAATAATGCAATATGAATAACATACCTCAATTTAATAGGTTGTATTTCTTTTTGTTTTTTTTTTTTTTTTTTGTTTTTTTTTTTTTGAAAAATGACTTTCATTAAAAACAGCCAACACTGGAACTATCACCAAGACGGAGATAGAAACCAAAACCAGAAAAAAAACGTTACAACAGTCACATTACATCAAACAAACACCACCTATTCCGATCCACTATCCCTTGTTTAAACCTATACTTGTACCAAAGAAAACCCAAAGACTTGATATCCGAGACCATGTCCACCACGTTAGGCTCCTTACTTGAGAATATCTTTTCATTCCTCGCTCTCCATAACCTCCAGCACGCAATGATGATGATGCCGTGAAGGATCGACTGTTTATTCCCCAACACGCCACTATGTTTATGCAGATCCATCAAGTCGTTGACATGAAAAACGAAAGGCCTAGGTATCTTTTGTCATGATATAAGAAAAGATGGAAATAGACGTAACAATGGTGTAACTAATTAGTTAATTTATTTTGTTTAAATTATTTGTGTATATGAAGTGAGCTAACATTAAGCCACTCTGATATTGATTGATCAACAACAATTCTGTTCTTTACGCGACTTATGGGTTGTATTGCTTTATTTGTTTTATAGTAATATAGTAATTATTAGTAGGATAAACTTAACATATAAAAGAGTAAATTACTATTTTGGCTTTTGTGGTTTAACTCATTTAACCCCTTCAACTTAAAAATAAATCTTATGATCGTTTAAACTCCGTAAAGATTTAAGCTCTTAACACTTTGTTAATCTATACTACATTATAAATGAGGAGGCATGGGTTAATATGTTCAAATTGTCCAAAGTTAAAATGACATACCAAGGGTTTCTTTAAAATTTCTTAAATTTTACCACTTTTCTTCCCTAAATGTCCTTAGAAAATAATCAACTTTTATATGAAAATGGAGCTTACCCAAACTAATTAAATAAACACACGGGACAATAATATTTCTGAACAAATTTCATATAATGGCGATGAAAGATAATAATTTATGTTACCACAATGAATAATCTTATGTCAGCTAAACTTGTATGTGTCACACCCTCAAATTCCATGTGCGGGGTTATACCGCGAGTCGCGTGACACTAGGATCCAAGGCAACGGTCACAATAAACGACAACTAAATGTAAAATACGTAAACCAAAACCAACAACGGAAGCTTAAATCTGTTCACAAACCAACATAAAGTAAACAAAGTCTGAAAATGTTTAAAACATGCAACTAATACTCTAGACGCCGTGCATGACCCCGTGCGCCTAGTCCATGTGCTGCTACCTTAGCGACCTGAGAAAACATGCCAAAAATGTCAACATATAATGCTGGTGAGTTCACAGGTTTTTATAAAACGTTTTCACAAGTTTCAAAGATCATTCCCATTACTACTATGTTATAGGAACGTTAGTTAAACGTTGAGTATTGTTACTACAACGGTTAGAAACCATTACTGGCATGTAACCATATATGTATGCCCAGAATGTTGAGCTATCTTCATCCTCGGTAGGCCCGAAAGTTAGACAATATGCACCCACCCGGCTCCCATCCGTCGAGTGGGTTTGCCAGGCCCAATAGATCTATCCACATTTTCCCCGTTATGTATACCCACATATTCATGGTTTCCCCTGGGACTTCAGATGAAACACCCGTATAGTAAACAACAATAACCATAGTATAACATGACCTTTATGAATCCAAAGTACGTAGCATGTTTCTCCCCCAAAAGTAAAATCAGTAAAAGTGGGGCTGTGACACTCACCTTAAGTTGCGTTTCTCGAAAACAGTTTAACCAATGCTATGATAGTCCATAATACCGGCGACCTATCATAAGATGTATATAAGTATCCGGACTAATAACCCGTAGGTCAACTAGTCCCTGAATGTCCACACAAGACATTCACACAAGACAAGACCCGACATCCCATTGGTAACCTGACATCCCCCGTGTTAGCCATATACAAGTAACCAAGCAATCACATGTAAACATGCACTTAATACGCATAACAGTTCATGAAGTCTAATGTAACATCGCGTGATTTCTACGTTTCTTGTATTTTAAATTCTATACTTAACAAATTCGAAGTTCGCCTTTATTCGCTTATTTTATATTACTCCTACCAATTCGCGACGAGTCGTCCTTATAATTTGTCTTATTCAATTTAGACGTTATAACAAGAAACTCATTTAGTTAAGATCTTAATATATATATTTAATTATTTTAAAAAAAAAACATACATACTTATATTAATGATAATTCAAGTTTTTTTTAAAAAAAAAGGAAAAAAAAAAACGTGATTAATAGTTTCATCTCCAACAACATAAATACTTTTATTAATCCAAAATTGCCGTTTGTTTCTATTTTTATTTATTTTTATTTTTTTTAAGATATACCTCCCACTTAATTAACTTCTAACCACCCTAATTAATTCATTAAATACCCAACCCCTTCACCCCAACTATAAATACATCACTCCTACCCATTCTAACACTTGCTCATTTCTAAATCCTCTCTAAATCTGTAAATCTCTCAAGAATTCTCTCAAGAATAAGTGAGTTTCTCACTTCACCTTCAACCTCTCTTCTACTTTCTTCACTCTCCTCTTCTTCAAACCCTTTGAGGAAACCTCTAGGACCTCTCTCATATTTGCCATGGCAAATAAACATGAGTAGGGCACCAATTTGAGGCCTCAAATGTGGTCATCTTCTATTATCTTTTATGCACTAGGTTGTTAATAATACCAACCAAGTTCACCAACAACTCAATGATGGAGGGACTTGTATTATGGTTCATGGTTGACAAAAGGAAGGCCAATGCTTATCCAAACTAATTCACCATACCCTACTTCCTAAGTTATATTATATAAATACTAAATTATATAAACTCTACTAATTTAATAACTCGGAATGGTTTGTGGATACATCCCTACCTTACCAATGCTTGACTCTCATAACCATCCGAATCACCTCTATGGTGGTTTGTGTTTTGGTTCGCCTAAAAGGCTTGCTTGACTCTTATGACCATCCGAATCACCTTCATGGTGGTTTGTGTTTTGGTTCGCCTAAAAGGCTTGCTTGACTCTCTTGAATCTATAACCTAAACTCGAATCTAAGACCCTTTATTTATTTATTTATTTTTTATTCTAGTTAACCAAGGCTAAGGAACTAATCCCCCAAGACTCATTCTTTTGGAACCTTACTAAACGCACCCAAAGGTGAGTTCATACTTGTCCCCTTTTTACTCTTTATCACTTTTGGGGTGTAAACATGTATCATATGCAAAACACACTAATGCTTTCATAAACACACATGCTCAATCTATTAAACATACTTATATGCTACTTGCCATGCTTATGATTCTTAGATACTTAAACATAATTCATTAACTATTATTAGCCCACTTAACATGTATAGCGCTATAGGACTAGCACACCGCCCCCTTTATGGGTCATTGTTAAGATTTAAACGGCCTAACATGAATATGTTAGGTATACGTTGTGGTACTCGCGGGTTTGAGTTATGTCTTTTGTATGATAGGTATGTGCAATGCTATAGTATGAGATTTGAGTAAACCATTCTAAAATACTATGTATGTAAACTAAAACTAGTATGCTCACCAATGCTTTATGTGTTGACGGATATTTTATACATGTTGCAGGAAATGTTTGATGCAAGATATTCAAGAAATCTACTTAGGATTGGACTAGAAACTCACGCTAGTTTAAGTTCTATATTTTGATGTTCTATTTTTCTTTTCGTGAAACAATTTGTATTATGTTACCTTTTTAGACAATGATTATGCTATGAATGAAATTTTATCTTTAAATTATATTATCACGAATTCTAGTGTCATGAAGTCTTTGAACAATCTATCCCAAGTCTCGCCCGATGTATTTCGCCATCGGTTGGGGTGTGACATCTAACATACAGTTCACATACTGCATATACGAGTCCGAACACGTGTTATCAGGTTCCTAGGTGTCAAATCATGTTTTGGGGTCCCAAAATACACTTACAGCTGCAAAACACAAGACTAGGCCTTAAAACACGTGACTAGGTATCAAACAGGCAACCAGCAATACTAGTAGCCCCCTGTAGGGGCGACTAGGATTCATCAGAGGCGACTAGCCAGCTAATCGCCCCATGCAGCAGTGTTGCCCCTTTTCGCGCGTTTAACCCTCCTAATCAGATCTGAAACATGTAAAAACACCCAACATCAATCCATAATCATCAAGAAACCTATCCTAAACAAAAACCCCCAGTTTGTCATCAGTCTAACACTCTAATTGCAAGCATTTCCTAAAATGGAATAATATTATGGAAACATCACATCAATGCATGCATAACTTACCCTAAATGGCAAATAATCAGAATTCATCACATGATTACGTTGCAAATCATAATCTTACTGTTACTATATCATCCTCATATAAACCCTAACATCATACAATCATCCAATCAATCCATGACATCCTAAATCCTCCTAAAGCACTCAAACGGGTCAAAACATATATTATCATCAAAACACATCAAATAACCTTCAAAATCCTAGATAATCACCGTAACAACTTGTTCATATCAACAAAACATCAAACATACAAGAATCCCCATGTATAATCATAAAAAACCGTTCTTTGCATGAATCCTTCACATAGAACCCATATAAAGGATTAAACTCGTTTTAAAACTGTTTTTCAAAGGTTTTCAAAGACACAAACTTTATAAAACAAGGCCTGGACCTTTAGGGATCAAAATAATGACGTGATAAAAGATTAGGATGAATAACACACTTTAGATTTTGCTAACAAGGATGTTTAAAGCTTGAAATGGTAGATTTTAGGACAAAAACGGGTTCCAAAGGTTAAGTATAGCGTGAGAGAGGTTTGGGGCGAGTTAGGGTTTCACAAATGATGTTTTACAAGTCAAGTGTGGTATTTATAGCTATTGTTAGTTGTTTCTAATGCTACACGCGACTAGGGCCTGCAGGTGGCCACTAGGAATGTTAGTCGCCCCTATAACAGGCGACTAGGGGCCTAGTTGCCCACTGCAGCTGGCCACTAGCACCCTAGTCGCCCACTGCAGGCTGATACATGTTTTCGGTGTATTAAACAATATTTTAACACATATAAGCACGTATTCACAAACCGACAAGTTATATAATGATTATAAACACATATTACTTGCTAACTAGCACGTTCACTAATCCCCGGGACTCGAGACTCGTGTGTGCATTAAATTTGATGATTCTACAAAGCACCAATCCTTGTACACATGGTTATGGACTGACCCCGATGATCCCTAGGACCATCGTAACGACTCCCGATGATTCCCCGAACCATCATAACAATTCCCGATGATTCTCTGAACCATCGAAACGACTCAACCGACCCAGTTAAGTAAAATGTATGCATGACTCGCTAAGGTAGACTTACTAGTTTGACAAAAGTTACTAACTGAGTTTTCCGGGTGGCACAATATATGAGTTTTAAAACTTTAAAATATAGTGACTGAAGTCTTCCTAGAGTTAAAGTCAAGCTAACTAGAACACCTTTTTATATCATTCAACGCAATCATTTTTGTTTTCAATTTTAATCATGAAATTATGTGAAATTAGGCTCTATAGCTTTTGTTAGTTGATTAATTTTTAGGCATTTTATGATAGATTGATGATATGATATACGTGTCGTTCATTATGTATTGATTAAATGATTGCCTCTTTGTTTAGAAAATTTAAGGTTGGTGTAGTCTTTTATTGATCTGCTTTGGTAGAAGAAATTTCATGGTGTGAAAATTTTTATTTCAAATATATCCAAGTCCAGTCTGTGTTCTTGATAATTCAGTCTATGTGAATAACTCATTTTCACCAATGAAACGTACTCCAATTACCAAAAAAATGCTTAATCGATCATTGTCTTAGATTACAAACTTGTAGATAATTTGAAAATAGTAAAAACAAAAGCTCAAAAGTGTATTTTTAATGAACAAACGTACAAAACCATATATGCTACACCAATTATTAACAAAAATGTTTCTAATCTACTTGACCGACCAATTTCAACTTGTGCGCTAACATCTTTTGGCCTGTTAACATCTCTTAAAGATGTTATAAGGATGGCAACTCCCCCTCCCCCATCTCTCTCTCTCTATATATATATATATAGTATATATATATAGGCCAATTATAAAATGAAAACCCTCTTGAGTTGAGAAAACCTTGGAAACCCATGTAAAAAATTGTTATTTTTTTTGAAAAAAATAACCAATGTAAAATACATGTTTTTAAGTGTTTTGGGCCAAAAAAATAAAAAAAACGCCGAAGGGATTTTTTTTAAAAAAATAAACAAAGCTGCGAAAACACATGTTTACACCTAATAAAACACAGCAAATAGCTGAAAACATATGTTTTTTTTAGCAACTTTGTTTATTTTTTTTAAAAAAATCCCTTCGGCGCTTTTTATATTTTTTTGGCCCAAAATGCTTAAAAACATGTATTTTACATTGGTTATTTTTTTCAAAAAAAATGATTTTTTACATGGGTTTCCAAGGTTTTCTCAACTCAAGAGGGTTTTCAATTTATCCTTCCCCTATATATATATATATATATATATATATATATATATATAGTATAAGTATCCATAGAAAACTCATGTTATATAGAAAAACTATGGAAACCCATTGTGTGGCTAGGAATGTGCCATGTCATTACATGTAAATAAATAAAAAAAACAAAGTATAAAGGACATATTTGTAATTTTACACAACCTCCATAATAATGAAATATTAAAATATTAGCACTATTACTTTAAACCTACACTTCCCTATAAAGTACACTCTCTCTCTAGTTTTCTCTTTCTTCTTCTCTGGCTATATCTCCATCAATATCTTTTCAATTTTCAAACTCAAATTCAATTTTGAATTTATCATCTTTATAATTCTTAGATTCATGATAAATAGTGAAAGGAGATCATCGACCAAACAACTATCGACCAACTGCACATCAAAGAAGAAACTAGGTTTTTGTTATTGTGATCGGAGTTGGGTTGCCGGTCACCGGAGCCAGGGAAGGTGACCGACGAAGCATCCTCAACTTTCTCTTTCTTAAAGTTCTCTATTCTCTTTCCCATCTCTCTCTTAGTTTTTTTTAATGTTCTCTTTAAACAACCGAAGTTTGTATACTTTAATTTTATATCCATCGTTTTTTTATCATGATTTTTTGGTTGTTGAGATTGGAGTAGGGTTGCAGGTCACCGGAGCCGAGGAAGGTGACTGGTGAAGGTATGCTCAAATCTCTCCCTCTCTCTCTCTCTCTCTCTCTCTCTCTCTCTTCGTCTTTATCTCTCTCTATCTCTCTATCTTGTGTATTGCTCAGATCTGGGTTTTACGACGTGGGAGTTAGTGGTGGTGGTTGTGGCGGCGGTGGGTTTTGTTGACTCGAACCTAAGAAGTGGATCCTTCTCTGGAGTTGAGTTTTTTTCTCTTTCTTTTTCTAAAAATATGTTTTTTTAAACTAAACGTTTATTTACTAAACCTTTTTTTTTTTGAAAAAATATTTTACAAGATAACATTATTTGAAAAAAGTTATTGTTTCATTTAAATGAGTAAGTTCTCCTCCTACAAAAGTTCTAAAAATTAGTGTTTTTTTCTTTACACCCTATGTTTATTCTCAGAATTTCTAAAGATTATACTTACCAGGCCGGTTTTCCTACAGAAGTTTTAAAGATTACGCTGACCAGACCGTTTTTTAAGTCAAAAAGGGTGGAGACCAAGTTTAAAAAAACTTGTCAAGCCCGAATCGCCGTGACTGATGTGGAATATCATCCAAATAGATATGAGGAGACACAAAGAGTGTTAGGTAGAATCTCATGTAAATATGTTATTGGCCTATGTAATGTTGTTGTGGTTGTGTCCTTGTTTTGTATGTTATTTGTCAGAATATTTAACATGTGTTATGTTTTAAGGTTGTTATTGTGTTGTTTGCAAAGAGTAACATGTTTTATCAAATATTTATATAACCCTATAATAGATGGTAGGTGTTTGTTTCCATATGTGGTCCACTGTTAAACATGTGTTATTCCTAACACGTGTTATCTCATCATGTGTTAACATGTGTTACCCCTAACATGTGTTATCATATCTTGCATACCCCTCCCATCTTTTTTGGGAATCAAAGAATTATAATAGGACATCCATAAAATGGTTTGAAAACGGCGACACAGTAGATCAAAACATACAAAAAAATGGGTAAGAGCAAATAGACAAAAGGGACAACAAAAAAACTAACATGTGTTAAATGTTGCCACATAATAAGATAAGTTTCAGGCCAATAATATGTACCAACCAGCAACCTGGCTCATGCATTACTAATAGGAACTTAAATCAAAAGGGGACACCAAAGTTGGGCCACATAGTTTTTATCCATCATGTGTTAACATGTGTTATTCCTAACATGTGTTATCCCATCTCAAATGACCTCCCATATTTTTTGGGAATCAAAATAAACTGTACCAGGAGTTTGACTTACCATTACAATAGAACATCCATAAATGTAAACTAACATGTGCTAAATGTTGTCACATGATAAGCTACGATTCAGGCCATTAATATGTACCAAGAGTAACATGTGTGTAATATCCTTGCTAGATTTTTTCTTATTTGTTTTTTTAAAAATTCCGTCGTTCCATAAAAGAAAGACCGTAAATATGCCTTCTTTTGAAGCATTCACATTCGGGTCTTTTCAGTTTTACCGTCTTACTAGGCACGCAGATCTGGCCAAATAACACATGTTACCCCTCGCATGCTTACTGTTATTTAAATGTTCTACTTTGGTTGACATTTTGCTTTTAATATGCATCACAAAATAGTTTGTGACCTTTATATAGCCTCTTTTGAAAGTTTTTATGATTAATGTCATTTGAATGTTCGAGGTAGGTTTATCCCTTTTTCATTGACTTTGCTACTAGGCACGTTGACTTAGTCAGATAACACATGTTACCCTCTTATGCAAAAGGTAACATGTGTTACACATTTATGACCACTTAACACATGTTATACTACTTGTTTTGCTGGAATGACATTCCCTACTAAGCACGTTGACTTAGTCAGATAACACATTTTACCCTCTTATGCAAAAGGTAACATGTGTTACACATTTATGACCAGTTAACCCATGTTATACTACTTGTTTTGCTGGGATGGCATTCCCTAATTAGAACGTATCACAAAAAAAAAAGCATATGACCTTTATTGGGTCCCTTTTGAAGTTTTTATATGCCTACTATTATTTGAATGTTCTGTGTAGGTATATCTTTTTTTCATTTTTACTCTGCTAGTTAGTCAACTTTATCAGATCAGATAACACACGTTACCCTTTTATGCACAATTAACACATGTTACCCTTCTTCTTTTTTTGTTGGGATGACATTCACTACTAGGCACATTGAGTTAGTCAGTTAACACATGTTATACTACTTGTTTTAGGATGACATTCCCTTTTATGCACAACTAACACATTTATGACAAGTTAACACATGTTATACTACTTGTTTTGCTGGGATGACATTCCTTACTAGGCACGTTGACTTAGTCAGATAACACATGTTACCCTCTCATGCAAAAGGTAAGATGTGTTACACATTTATGACTAATTAACACATGTTATACTACTTCTTTTGCTGGGATGACATTCCCTATTTAGAACTTATCACAAAAAAGCATGTGACCTTTATTGGGTCTCTTTTGAAGTTTTTATATGCCTACTGTTATTTGAATGTTCTGTGTACCAAAACAATTGGTACAACACATGTTAGGGCATGACTGGCAAATAGTTGTTATGCACTCTACTAGACGGATCAGTGGGATGGGCTTAACACATGCTAATTTTCTATTCGTTAGTTTTTTTCATAAACATTTGTAGGAACGGATAACACACACCCACTATGCAGGGAGCATAATATGGGAATATGGTTTAACACGTGTTACTTTTATGAACCACTAACACATGTTAGCTTTACCCTTTTTGTGTGTCTCAACTTAAAGAATATTTAACTTACTAGGCGGGCGGGTTTGTACGATGACTAAACACATGGTATAAAACGTGTTAGGTTACGGACAAAAATGAGAAATAGTTATGCACTTTTTCTAGCCGGTGTAGGATGGGGTTAACACATGTTAATTATTTATCCCCTTTTAATATTTTTATATGTTTGTAGCTTTTGAATTTTTAGGGTAAGTTTAAAATTAAACCTTTTTTTATGGATAACACATGTTTTTGCTTTGGTTGACATTTTGCTTTTAACATGCATCATAAAATAGTATGTGACATTTATTTAGCCCCATTAGAAGCTTTTTATGATTAATGCCATTTGAATGTTCTGGGTACGTTTATCCCTTTTTCATCTTGACTTTGCTACTAGGCACGTTGACTTAGTTAGATCCTACATGCTACCCTCTTATGCAAAGGGTAACATATGTTTCACATTTATGCCCAGTTAACACCTGTTACACTACTTGTTTTGCTGGGCATATATATTTTGATGTGATCCTTAGGCTGGTTGAATCTGTTTCAAAAAATAACACATGTTATATATGTTTTAACATCTCTTAATAAATAACACATGTTACATATGTTTCTGCAAACATATAAACACGTTTTGCAACACAAATCTAAGCAAACAGAATATAACACATGTTAGAATGTACTATTGGCAATCTTTCCCACGCATATCTAAACAACATAAGTTACACATTTGCAAACACATCAACACCATAAACCATAACACATGTTACATTTTCCTTAAAAGACACAAATACAGCAGACCTAATCATAGAGTGCAACCAAAGGACATAAAAAACAAAACAACACTAAAATAACACATGTTACACGTTCGAAAACATTAACACCTGTTAGGGGCTTCCGAAGCTAGCATTGGTGCTTAATTCTGACCGTGGGATATGTTCACCTTCCTAAGGGTTTTGGTTAGCCAGGTCTGAGTCATCATGTGCTTGATTTTATCCCCTTGAGCTCAACGGCTGGTATATCCATGTTTGAGCCATCAAAATCTGGAAGAAAAAACCACAATAACACATATACCTTTATAAATCTAAGATCCCTCTTTTCTATAACCACAGTCTTCTTTGCTGTTATATAACCAAAATCAAAACATCTTTTAACCACAAGTAAATTTTTTCACACGAATAACAATGTTTTTTATTTTCAAACTATTTCCTTACACATTTTTTTCCCAAAATGAAAACCAAACAAGAAAACTAAAGATCAAAAACGTTTTTCAAACCTATTTCATTCCTTTTATTTTTCAAAAAGCACTTTTTGTAACTTTTACAGTAAAATAACAAAAATCATCTAACCTGTTCGAAGAGATACTATGTTGGCGCCGACGTATCATTGACGACAGTGTCCGGAATGTAGACGTTGTATCGGAGAACGATTTAGGGCAACGATGTCACACCCTCAAATTTCCACTTGCGGAGTTTTACCGCGAAGCGTGTGACCCACCAGGATCCAAGTCAACGGTCACAACGAACGACAACTATATGATATGAATACAACGTGAACTGCCCATTTAAGTTTTCAAAATCGTTCCAACACCGCGGAAGCATAATA
Source organism: Ambrosia x helenae (assembly GCA_030844895.1). NCBI lineage: Eukaryota > Viridiplantae > Streptophyta > Magnoliopsida > Asterales > Asteraceae > Ambrosia > Ambrosia x helenae. Next base: position 95,025,048 of record CM061233.1, on the reverse strand, counting down.
TGTTATTACAATTCAAAATGAAATTTAAAGTCTAAAAGGTTTAACAAAACATGCTTATGAATCCTAGACGTCGTGAGACTCTGTGCGCCTATCGATAGCTGCTACCTTAGCGACCTGAGACAAACATGCTAAAGAACGTCATCAAATAATGCCGGTGAGTTCACGGGTTTTCAAGTAAAACGTTTCATGAACTTTTGAAAGACTATCATGATACTACCGACCGATGAAAACACTCGTTAACCATTTGAACTCCATAACGAAACTCCCAAATGAACCATCGCCCTCCGTGATTAATGAACTGCTATATCATAGCTAACGAACTACCACATAGTGGTTAACGAACTGCCACCCCGTGGCTATTGAACTGCCACCCGTGGCTAATGAACTGCCACATCGTGGCTAATGAACTGCCACCCCGTGGCTAATGAACTGCCACAGCGTGGCCACATATAGTACTGAACATACATGACTACCTTGAACCCAATTGAACACCCCCAACCATAATGAATACTCCCAAAACGTAGTGAATACCTAAATACCCAAAAACATAGTTGACACGCCTTTTATGAAAACACATTTGACACTCGTTTAAAGAACACAGCATGTTTTCTCCCCCGAAAATGTAAAACCAGTAAAAGAGTGGGGTCGTGAAACTCATCATAGAGTGCATCTCCTTGATAACCAGAGATCCTACCCGTGTATGATACTCCCGACTAATGACAACCTAACAATGAGTTTACATAAGTGTAATGACTGTTGACCCGTAGGTTAACTAGTCCCCGATTGTCCATATCTTGACTCTATGTGTTAAAAGTGTGTTTGAACGTTAACCGGACATCCCAGACAGACCCGACATCCCGTTGGTGACCCATTACATCAACTAGTCATGCACATAGGGTTAACATACAAGTTTCAAGTATAAAACACTTAGTTTGCATCAAAAATCTCATTTTAACTTGTCTAGGGTCGAACCAGGATTATAAGTTCCACCTTCGCCCCTTTCATGCCACCTTCGACCCATTTGAGCCACGTTCGACCCATTTGAGGCAGGTTCGACCACTCTGAAGTCCAGGTTCGACCCTGGGTTCCACCTTCGACCCTACGACTGGTCGAAGGAACCCAGGTTCGCCCCTGTCAGAATGTTTCACCACAAAACGCTTCAAAAACATTCGAAAACATCACGAAACATCATGAATCACAGCAGTCAACTATCATTAACATATCCCCACATAACCCTACCAATTTTATCCCAAAATCTATTCGTTTTACAAGTTACCCAAAATAGTTAATTATGGAGATGTCACATCAAACGCATGCAATCTTTACCAAATTAGGAAACTTTCTGAAATCAATCAACAATCGACTTAATATACTAAGATTATCATGAACAAGAAACCCCCAATCCCATCCTTATCACTATCATCATGAACAAGCCCTAGATCTAACCCAAAATCCCCAAAATGAGTAAAACATCATCAATAACCAATTGTAACCTAACTCAATCATAAATCATCATCAACAACAGTCCTAGATCATTGTTATAACATCTATGCAGCAATAAATCATCAAACAATACATATTACCACATAAAACACCATTAACATATGTTAATTTGTATGAAAACTCATTGTTTATGAATAGGTTTTGTTTAGAAAGATATTAGGAAGGTCTTTATCAATGGAAACATGTTTGAATCAGATCTGGACTCTTGGGGTTTAATGAAAACGAATCAAAATGCTTTTAAAAATGGTTTAGGATGAAGAACACACCTTAGATCTTTGTGTAGAAGATGTTTGTAGGTTAGATTATAGAAAAAAAAGGGCAAATACTCCTTCCCCAGTGATTAAAGTTGCTAGAGAGTGTTTGGAGACATTTAGGGTTTGTGAAATGGTGAAAAATGACAAAGTGTGGTATTTATACTAGTCCACATTCGCCCTTTTCACAAGGTCGAATGTACCTACATTCGCCCCTTGTTCAGGGTCGAATGTACCTTTACTGGTCGAATGAATTTATGTGGTTTCCCATCCCAGGTTTGCCCCTACATTGTGGGTCGAACCAAGATCTTTTCCCAGGTTCGCCCCCACGCTTTGGATCGAACCTGGACCTATGTTTTCTAGTTTCTCCAGTTTGTCGTGTTTGACGCATTTTAATGCATCCTAACGCATGAACATGCAATCTTAATCTATGTTTAACATATATAAGCATGGATATTCATCTACACATCGTTTAAACACGTATTTGCATATAATCCACCATAAAAGAATCAATCTACGCACAACACTTAATATAGTTTATGTAATTCACCAACAACGGGACTCGTAACGTGTGTATGTGTGTGTGTGTGTGTGACTAACCCAATGATCCTCCAAATCATTGAACCCTGGACAATACGGACTGTGTTCCGACTCGACTGACCCCATCAAGTATGTTTAATAAACGTTTTTCGATAAGGTAGACTTATGTGTTTATAAAATGTTGACCCAAACATGTCGGGTGTCACATCATCCCCCTGTTGAAAGAATTTTCGTCCCGAAAATGTCCCGAAGTCAAAGAGAACGAAGCGATGAAAAGAAAAATTTTTCCCGATCGTCACATCATCCCCCTGTTGAAAGGAATCTCGCCCCGAGATTCACTCTTTGACAGTAATGAGTGCCGACCTAACCCAAGTAACGTTTCCCAGAATGCAACTAAAATGATAATCACGAATAAAGAATGAAAACAACTGATACTCTATGCCGGGGGGACCGCCCACCCCAAAGTGAATACAGAACAATGAATCCTCCTGATCGAAGGCCTACTAGAGACTACTATGATCGGTATAAATGATACACCAGTACCGTCCAAGTAGCATCTCCAAAGGACCCACATCAGACCCATGAATGCAAAATGATGACCAAGTACCAGACTGAATGCACATGATGAATACGGAACACCAAACAATGTGAATGAGAATGAATGCAAGCATAACAACGATCAAGAAAAGAATACTCACGAGTAACAGTATCAGGATCCTCCCCGTTCTCCCTAGCGCTAATGACATAAAAACGACCCGGAGCAGCTCGACCGCTACCCTCGTTGTTCCCAGCACTACCTGCAGTCCCTTGCTTCAGCTTAGGACAATCGCGTTTGAAGTGCCCAGTCTCTCCATAGTTAAAACACCTATAGTTTCCCCGAGGAGCAGGAGCAGGGACAACCGCTTGACCTGGATTTGTCTGGAGATTGGCTCTGCAGTCTCTAGCAATATGGCCCATACGCTGACAACGGTTGCAACGAAACCTCTCACAACCGCCATAATGATGAAACCCATATTCACCACACTTCGGGGGCTTCCCAGTATACCCTCCAGACTTCTGCTCAGATGTCACTCCCACAACATCCTGTTTGTTCGCCTGCGGCTGGGATGACCCAGCGTTCTTCCCAACAGTCTCCCACTTCCTCTTGTTGTCCGCAGGGGCTTTCACAGCAGCACCCCTCGGAGGTAGAACGCCCTCAGCAACCTTCATGTTGCTCAACTTGTGCACTGCCCGAACAGTGGCCAACATAGTAGTGTGATCAGCGGCAGCAACAAGCCCAACAATCTCTGGCACTAACCCAGCAACGTAGTGCTCAATCCTCCGGTACTCCGGTGTAGCCAACCCGGGACACATCACGGCCAACTCGTTGTGCCTAGCAGTAAACTCCTCGATCTCCAACCCGACCATCTTCAGATTCCAAAACTCATGTTCTAGCTTCATAATCTCGTCTCTTGGGCAATACTCCGCCCTCAACATCTGAATAAACTCGGACCATGGCATAGCATGGGCCTCACCCAAGCCAAGGTTCGCAGTGGTGGAGTTCCACCAAGTCAAACCATGTCCCTCCAGATTAGCAGAAGCATACTTGACGCGATCAGCGTCGGGACAGTTGCACATAGCAAACACCGATTCGATCTTCTCTAACCACCAGAGCAGTCCCACTGCCCCTTCAGTCCCATTGAAGTAATGGGGCTTACAATCCATGAACTTCTTGTAGGTATACCCAGACTTCACCTGATTAGTATTTCCCAGAGTCTGTTGAGCAGCCTGGAAAGCAGCCAACGTAACGTTCAACTGCTATTGCAACAAGTGCTCCAACTCTGCCTGCGTCATGGTGATGTTCCCACCACCTCGTCCACCGCCATTGCGACCCCCGCCGCCACCACGGCGCCCACCAGCATGTCCACCAGTACGACCAGACATGTTCTGCCAAACATGAGACAAGACACTCAATACCACTAACAGATCAAGCTACAAGTGACCAAACGAATTCAGAACGCGGTTCCAGCATGACCATTAGTCCGAACACGAAGTCCACCAAGATTTTCATTCATTTCGATTTATGATTTCGTGTGCATCCGAAATAACAAATCGCTCTACATAGTCCTCTAGGCGTGCTCATGGCTAGAACTTCCAATCACCCGATATCCACATTCCTAAAAGAAACTGTTATCGCACAAGGATCCCAAAGTGAATAGTCACTCAGGAGTGTACTATGACAAGTACTAGTGCATGATAGTGTGCGTGTAGGCAAGTATGTACATTAGAGCATAGAGGGGAGTATCCAAATCCCGAAAAAATCTCAAGAACATGCCGAAGCCACCCCAATGTACACTACTGCCAAGTATAAGCTATAATCCCCTTCATCTTCAAACCTGAAGAAGAAGATAGAATAAGTGTAGAAATAGTCCAAAGATAGATAACATGATGCTGTGTGATGAGGACACCGACACCCCGACAAGGTTAGCATGTTTACCAAATGACACGACTCGTAACTATGTGTGACCATCTAACATGTGTGATACTCGGCTATATACTAGACTCTACATGCAGTCCTAGTTCACTATAACCATTGGCTCTGATACCAATCTGTCACACCCTCAAATTTCCACTTGCGGAGTTTTACCGCGAGGCGTGTGACCCACCAGGATCCAAGTCAACGGTCACAACGAACGACAACTGTATGATATGAAAACAACGTGAACTGCCCATTTAAGTTTTCAAAATCGTTCCAACACAGCATAAGCATAATATGTTATTACAACTCAAAATGAAATTTAAAGTCTGAAAGGTTTAACAAAACATGCTTATGAATCCTAGACGTCGTGAGACTCCGTGCACCTATCGATAGCTGCTACCTTAGCGACCTGAGACAAACATGCTAAAGAACTTCAATAAATAATACCGGTGAGTTCACAGGTTTTCAAGTAAAACGTTTCATGAACTTTTGAAAGACTATCATGATACTACCGACCGATGAAAACACTCGTTAACCGTTTGAACTCCAAAACGAACCTCCCAAATGAACCATCGCCCTTCGCGATTAATGAACTGCCATCCCGTGGCTAATGAACTGCTATATCATAGCTAATGAACTACCACATAGTGGTTAACGAACTGCCACCCCGTGGCTAATGAACTTCCACCCCGTGGCTAATGAACTGCCACATCGTGGCTAATGAACTGCAACATCGTGGCTAATGAACTGCCACCCCGTGCCAATGAACTGCCACATCGTGGCTAATGAACTGCCACAGCGTGGCCACATATAGTACTGAACATACATGACTACCTTGAACCCAATTGAACACCCCCAACCATAATGAATACTCCCAAAACGTAGTGAATACATGAATACCCAAAAACATAGTTGACACGCCTTTTATGATAACACATTTGACACACGTTTAAAGAACACAACATGTTTTCTCCCCCGAAAATGTAAAACCAGTAAAAGAGTGGGGCCGTGAAACTCACCTTAGAGTGGGTCTCCTTGATAACCAGAGATCCTACCCGTGTATGATACTCCCGAATAATGACAACCTAACAATGAGTTTACATAAGTGTAATGACTGTTGACCCGTAGGTTAACTAGTCCCCGATTGTCCAGATCTTGACTCTATGTGTTTAAAAGTGTGTTTGAACCTTAACCGGACATCCCAAACAGACCCGACATCCCGTTGGTGACCCATTACATCAACTAGTCATGCACATAAGGTTAACATACAAGTTTTAAGCATAAAACACTTAGTTTGCATCAAAAATCTCATTTTAACTTGTCTAGGGTCGAACCAGGATTATAACTTCCACCTTCGCCCCTTTCTTGCCACCTTTGACCCATTTGAGCCACGTTCGACCCATTTGAGGCAGGTTCGACCACTCTGAAGTCCAGGTTCGACCCTGGGTTCCACCTTCGACCCTACGAATGGTCGAAGGAACCCAGGTTCACCCTATCAGAATGTTTAACCACAAAACGCTTCAAAAACATCCGAAAACATCATGAAACATAGCAGTCAACTATCATTAACATATCCCCACAAAACCCTTCCAATTTTATCCCAAAATCTATCCGTTTTACAAGTTACCCAAAATAGTAAATTATGGAGATGTCACAACAAACGCATGCAATCTTTACCCAATTAGGAAACTTTCTGAAATCAATAAACAATCGACTTAATATACTCAGATTATCATGAACAAGAAACCCCAATCCCATCCTTATCACTATCATCATGAACAAGCCCTAGATCTAACCCAAAATCCTCAAAATGAGTAAAACATCATCAATAACGAATTGTAACCTAAGTCAATCATAAATCATCATCAACAACAGTCCTAGATTATTGTTATAACATCTATGCAGCAATAAATCATCAAACAATATATAATACCACATATAACACCATTAACATATGTTAATTTGTATGAAAACTCATTGTTTATGAATAGGTTTTGTTTAGAAAGATATTAGGAAGGTCTTTATCCATGGAAACATGTTTGAATCAGATCTGGACTCTTAGGGTTTAATGAAAACGAATCGAAATGCTTTTAAAAATGGTTTAGGATGAAAAAACACACCTTAGATCTTTGTTTAGAAGATGTTTGTAGGTTAGATTATAGAAAACAAGGGCAAAAAATCCTTCCCAGTGATTAAAGTTGCTAGAGAGTGTTTGGAGACGTTTAGGGTTTGTGAAATGGTGAAAAATGACAAAGTGTGGTATTTATACTTGTCCACATTCGCCCCTTTCACAAGGTCGAATGTGCCTACTTTCGCCCCTTGTTCAGGGTCGAATGTACCTTTATTGGTCGAATGAATTTATGTGGTTTCCCATCCCAGGTTCGCCCCTACATTGTTTGTCGAACCAAGATCTTTTCCTAGGTTCGCCCCCACGCTATGGGTCAAACCTGGACCTATGTTTTCTAGTTTTTCCAGTTTGTCGTGTTTGACGCATTTTAACACATCCTAACACATGAACATGCAATCTTAATCTATGTTTAACATATATAAGCATGGATAATCATCTACACATCGTTTAAACACGTATTTGCATATAATCCTCCATATAAGAATCAATCTACACATAACACTTAATATAGTTTATGTAATTCACCAACAACGGGACTCGTAACGTGTGTGTGTGACTAACCCAATGATCCTCCAAATCATTGAACCCTGGACAATACGGACTGTGTTCCGACTCGACTGACCTCGTCAAGTATGTTTAATAAACGTTTTTCGCTAAGGTAGACTTATGTGTTTATAAAATGTTGACCCAAACATGCCGGATGTCACAAACGATATTTTGTGTCGGCACCAGCGTACTATTGGAGACAAGCAAAAATATGTGAAGAAGGTTGACTGGAAGATGAAAGTTCTTTTTAGAGAGAAGGTTTATTGGAAAGGTTTACTGGGTGAAGAATAAAGAATGTTGTTTTAGGGAAGAAAGAGTTTTCTTGAAGATAAGGTTGAAATGATGGTTCTGAATGGGGAAGGTAAAAGGTAGGATGGATGTGACTGATGGAGTATTTAACATGGAGAGATAAATGATTTTTTACCCAATATACCCTTCCTTTGTACTGCATTGTACTACACATAATAAAGTAGGGTATTTATTTATAATAAAACACTTACTTTAAATCCCATCCATTGATCAAGGCTAATCGATGGCTCTCATTGGGTTTCCAAGGTTTTCACTATAAGAGTGGGTTTCCACATTATCCTTACCCTATATATATATATAAACACATATATATTAGTTCTTTTTTGCTTCAGTTTTATTCCAAATTAGAGAAACAATAAGCATTGGAGGTAGAGAATTCAATACGAGGTAAGAACCAAGGTAAAATTTCTATTACCTTTATCAGTTAATTTTTTCATCTATTTTCAGTTTGAAGTTCATATTTTGTGTTAAAAATGAAGCAACTCAGAAAGAGTTTGTTATTTAAGGCAAACCCAATGCCAAGCTTCTACCATGAAGGTTCACCGCCAAAGGTTGCGCAAAGAAGGTAATTAATAAATCATTTAGCTTCTAATGGTTTGTTAACACATATATTGTTGTTACTACAAAGTATTGATTATATTCATACAAGATCGATGTGTTCTATTTAACTAAACAATTCTAACGAGCATAAAGTCTCCCAAAGTCTTATCTCCAGTTCATACAATCTCGTAAAGAAAAAAATCCACTATTAGCTTTATGAGGGTGTTTGGATGTGCTTTTTCCAAGTTATTATCTGATTATTTGATTTTGGGTATTTAATAGAACAATTTCACTTTTGTAAATACATATCCGAACGATCCTTAAATGTTCAAATTTTAAGGTGGAATTGTGGAAACATCCTAACTGGAGCCTTAGCTAGAGGAGTGGTGGATGGGGATACGTAGCTAGAGGTTGACCCTATAATTGAAGGATTATCTACCATCATGTAACTTTCGAGCTGTAAGTAATTACCATTCATTTGAAAGGTACTGGGATATGTAGCTAGAGGTTGACCCTATAACTTTTTTTATTGTAATTGACACATTAATTAATAGTACTTAGTGTGCACCCTACGACTTGGCTATTTGCTCATATATGTATATTTATTTCTATTCAAATTGAGGTTATCCTTTTCTTTTCTTTATAATGTTTATCTTCCTGTTCAAGATTGCCATGGTCTCAACATTGAAGCACAAAAATCCTATTGAGCTGTGTGGAAGGAAATACACGTGTCTTGGCTTATGAATTTGCAATCACGGGATATCTATATGACATATTGCATTAAATGAACACTTGTTTGCACTTTTGTTTTCGTGTTTAAATTATTGGATATATAAGTTGAAATATAATTGGTGTTGGGTTTTGTGATACTTCGCATTTTCAGCTTAGCACTTTTACTGAACTCTAGTTAACTTACATATTCATACGTGGTTAAATACTTAACTAGGGTTAGTTAAGGAGGCCTAACATATGTTAGATGATATTAACATATGTTATAATTAGGAAAAATCCTTGTTTTGACACACACACGAGTCTTGTATCCCGAACGTTGGTGATTTGTGTGTACAATTGAATTATGATGAACGTGAAGTTATATGTTTATGTGGATTACATGTTTATGTGAATTACCGCTTGACTGAAAGTTAATATGTAAACCATGCAAATTATGTGCACCTTATGATTAATATGTTATGAGATGATAAAAACAATGGTTTTTATGCAAGATAGGGTGGTTAATATTATTGGGTCCAGTATTGGGCTAAAACATGATTAACGGGTCCGATTAGTGGACTAAAAGGGCCCTAAAACCTAATTGCTTGGGCAACAAGCCAAGCTTTCTTATAATTAGGAAACAAAAAAAAATATAAACCCTAACCCCATACCCCCTTGCGCCGTAAACACCCCCTCCTCTCTCTCTCAATTTTCAACAAACATCAATCTTAATCATCTCTTCAAGCTAGTTTGGGTGTAATCTCTAGGCTTTGAGGAATCTTGCATTGAAAGGTATAATATTTACATGTTTCATGATGATTAATAATGCTTGAAAAGTTTAAAAATCATAGAGCATGCATATATATAAAAATCGCATAACATGTGTTAGTATGAGTTCTTGAATGTTCGCTGTGATTTGATGATGATGATGATTGTTGTTAGTAATCATAATTAGGGTTTTTGTATGATAATATATGTGTTTGATCATGATAATATGGGCTATACATGTGTTAGAGATTTTTATGCATGATTAGGGTTTGTGAATAACTTGGGATGCAAGTTTCAGTTTCTGGCAGATTCATTAGGGTGTTTTGTAGGGTCTGTATTGTGATGTTAAACTGATTGTTTTAATGATTTCCTTACATGGTTGCATTTTACATGATCTTATCTTTTCATAATGGGCAAAACCATCAGATTTGGACATCGTTTGAGCGGTTTTTTCGAATTTTATTTGATTAAGGGTCATATCAGATTTTCGGAATTATAAATTGGGTCAACGTTAAACGCTCATAACTCGAGTTTACAAAGAGTTAAGTTATGAAATTTGGACAGTAGGTCAAATTGGAATAATTTGGCTTTTCCAAGTGGATTCACCTCGTTTGGGTGAATACACAATTTTTGGGAATTTTTCTACTAAACTGACCTGTTGTGGAAATTTTCTGGACATAGCTGTGTTGTGCGAATTTTAATAATTTTTGTGTTTGGTTTTGAGACAAAATAAAAATATGGGTTATCAAATGAATGCCAATTCATATTCAGTAAAAATTTGGGAGTTTAATTCGTTCTTTAAGTATTTTAAATAATTCGTTTTTCACAGCACACAATCTGCCCTAAAAACGCAGATTGTTTAAGGGATGTTTACGTGACTATTTGGAGTCTTATATGGTATGTATTTGACATGAACTTGTATGGATACTTATATGAGATGTGTATGAGGTATAAAACTGATAATAATCAATATGATCACCAACGGGATTCGTAGGACTTACTTGTGCATGTAGAGTCATTAGGTGTCACTACACGGTTTGAACTTTAAAAGTCTTGGACAAACGAGTTGTATGGTGTGTTGGTTATGCACATATACTCACCTAGTGACATTTTTAATAGGGAGTCGGTAGCTCATTACTATTTGAGGAATTTGGATTATTCACGTGCAACCTAAGGTGAGTTTCACTACTTTTTCTCAAAAGCATGCGTCTTAGGGTGAGACAACTTTGATAAACGTTTTCTAGTCCGGTTTGGGACTATTGTTATATCTCGGATTGAGATGTTTTGACTCCTGTGGTGGGTCAGGTTTTCATTACAAATCCTCGGGGAGGATTGCACTTTGATCAGTTTAAAACTTATTGGTCCTTTGTGAACTAAACACTCTATCACTTGAAAAGTCCTTGCATATTATTGGGTTAATCGCTGGGAGCGAACGGGGTATTAGTCGATAGCGCTATTAGGTTGTGCAGCAACCTCATGTTTGCAATGCTGGGAGCATGGACATGAACTTCTGACCACATTTGTTGGCTAGTGTTGATAGACACTAGTTTCTGAGGCAAATTATTATATTACTGAAGGTGTCCCAATAATACTATTTAGTTGCAATGAGTGGGTTAGCTACCCCTGACATGATTAAACTGATAACACTTGAACATTTTGGTCTGAGAGACCTACGCTTTTACCGGGTTACGTGGTTTTGGAAACCAACGCATTTACTTACTTATTTTCTTTACTTTGTGAACTCACCAACATTGTTTGTTGACCCATGATATACATGCTTTTGCAGGTAGTTAGCTTCCGGTGCCACGATTAGAAAGCACTGCACACCTCACTGCATTTGAGTCTTGGGCATACACCTAAATTACATATTATGCTTTTACATTTTCCTTCTTATGGTTTTAATTTGGGCGCGTTGTTTTGCGCATGGTTTTTAAAAGGTTTAAATTTGGTTTACGCATCCGCAGCTTAACTAAACTTGGTTTTTGAAAACGAAGTAAATGGTTTGGGCTTTTAGAGTTCGTTCATATGACTTATGGATATGGGATCCTGGTATGTCATGCACCTCGCGGTATAAACTCCGCAGTGGAAATTTGAGGGTGTGACAGGTTTAAAATCTATATAATATGCATATATACATGCAAATAGGAAGGACCTGCAAGGAGCACAACCAGGGCCCGTGCTTGATTGGGTGCAGCAGGTAAAGATTTTTGTTGATGCAGCAAAGGGACTGGATTATTTGCATGACAAGGACCATCTTTAAATAATTCAGAGATATTAAGTCTAGCAATGTGTTGATATTTGAGGATTTGAGAGCCAAGATTGCCGATTTTCAACCATTCAAAACAATCGCCTCGATATGGCTGCACACTTGCATTCTACTCGTGTTTTGGGAATTTTTGGCTATCGTGTGCCATAATAATACTTATATTATAAATCCTTTTCATATATATGGGTCTACCCAGCTGTAAAGTGGACGGGATGGTTCGGCTCACTAGCTACATTGGGCAATTTTTTAGATGTTAGGCCAGGTTGGGCAAGTCTATTACAAACTTACGAATCACAACTTTTAATTTCTAAATGGATAGTGACATTCATATGATAATGTATACAATATCATGTTATTACTACATGTTTTTGTCATGTAATTGAACTTTATCATTTAGCAAGGTGTCTTCAATGGCACGGTTATGTAGATATACAATGATCGGACAACTTACACAAGAGTGATGTTTATGTTCATATTGGTCTGTTACAGTAACATACCTTTGGTTTATTAAGATTTTTTCAATAATAAGTACATGGTTTTTGTGGTGAACTACAATTAGTTGTAAGTGGCGGTGCACATTTCTTTTCTTTGTGCGGATACTTGTTAAAACACAGTGTGCACATTTCTATTCTTTTTGCGTCACTTGCGGCAAAAAACCTAAGTATCATAATGTTGTATTGCAACCCATTTGTGGATCCCACCGCAACGCGCGAGTAAACCTACTAGTATTTATATTTAAGTCTGAGGGTATTTAAGTTATGTACACTCTCGCGTCAGCGTGGACCCGGTTAAGACAACATAGTCTGACCATTGTAGAGTGGCTAGGGGATCCCTTCTGAGAGGTTGTGATGAACTCTGCCACAACATAGAAAATCACCTTCCAAAAATATTTAACTTATGTACACATAAGGACTGTTTATGTAAATTATTAAGATAATTCAATAGTTTGTGGGGCCATGATATTTTTTATTTGTTAATTCTTAGGTTTATTATTTAATAAAACAAGTTTTAAATATATGAATATTTTATAAAACAATACATTAATACATTTTTTATAAACGATTTTTTTTTTAAATTTCTTTATTTTTTTTCCAAACTGCTTGATTTATTTTATGTCGTTACTTTTTTTAACCATTCATTTTCATTTGTTTTTTTAAATTATTATTTTTTACTTCTTTTTCTAAAGTGGTCATTTATTATAAACATCTTTTTTTAATTAGTTTGATAAAAATTTTCTTTTGTTAAACTGTTTGTTTTTAAAATGTTCGCTGTTTTTCTAGAAACATGCATCTTTTTAAATTGTTCATTATTTAAGATTGTTAGTTATTTATTTCTTTTAAATGATTGTTCATTTTTTATAATGAAAAACAAAACTAAATAAACAACTTTTAAAAGTAAAAAAAAAAAAACTTTTCATTAAAAGTAATACAAAAATGATCTTAATAGGGGGGTTGTGGGCAACGGATTGAAAATTAGGTTTTGGATAGATCTATGGGTGGCCCATGAACCGCTAAGAGAATTGTTTCCTACTTTGTTCTGATTAGGGAAGGAAAAATTGTGTGTTGTGGCTTACAGGATTGGGGTAGGTAACTTATATGGTACTGTCAATTGGGGTTGGAGGAAATATTCGGAGTCTGTGGTCGAGAGAATGGATGCTGTGGGCTGCTATAGATTGGTGGCGGATGTTCGCTTATCCAGAAATGATGATTCTTGGAAGTGGAACAAAGGAGAAGACATCGACTATTTGGTACATGTGGTTAAAACTTGTTTGAAAGGTGGGGTTTTGGGAGACGTTAATTTTCAATGGTATAAGTGGCTCCCGAGTAAGTGTAATATTTTCATGTGGAGGACTAACATAGACAGGTTACCGACAAAGCGTGTGCTTAGAAGGAGAAACATTTTAGTGGGGGATTGTTTATGTGTGTTTTGTGGAGAGTCTGAAGAAACCACGGATCATATTCTCACTGCTTGTATGTTTTCGGATGGGGTTGGAGTGGTAGCGCTAGATGGTGCATGTTACCTCCGGTTTATGTTTTTTCGATTAAGGACGTGCTGCAACTTCATAACTACATGGATGGGTCGAAGGTCAAAAAGGATATCTTATATGGCATAATCATTTTGACGTGTTAGCGGATATGGATGGCTCAGAATGAGAAGGTGTTTACAAGTAGTAGAAGGAAAGTGCTTCAAATGTGTCGGATGTTATGGCAATGGGTTATCTATGGTATAGGAGTAGGTTTAAGAAGGGCACCGTAGATTGGAAGAGTTGGTGTAATTTTAACTTGAGATGATGTAATCTTGTTTTGTAGCTTATCTCCATGGAGATAGCTCGCTTAAGTGTTTTTTTTTTAATGAAGTGATTCTTTCAATAAAAAAAACTAAATGATCTTAATTATTTATATAGATAGTCCTCATGTGTAAATGACTTAAAATACCCTTAGATTAGACTGTAAATTTTAACAAAGTTAGAGCTAAGGGTTAAAACAATTACATAATTTAAAGTATAAGTGTTGAAATGTTAAAAGATTCTTTTCTGATCTGAAAAAGTTATATGAATTAAACCACATAGGAAAAAAATTGTAATTTACTTTAAATTAAAATAATTGATTAATAATTGTAACAATCTTGAAATGATTTTCATGTGAGATAAAATCCAATATATTTTTATGCAAATATGAAAATTAAATAAAGTTATTACTTAATGTTCATGTTACTTACATGTTACTTTATACATAGGGTAGAGAACTTAAGAAAATTGAAGGCTAATTAAGAATCATGAGAAATATTCTAGACCATTAGTTTTTCTATGGTAAAAAAAATATGTTTTAACTTAAATGCATGAATATATGAGGTTTTTTTTTTTTTTTTTTTTTTTTGCATTTATACAGATGTGCATATCATCAATGTACGATTATACATACGTGTATATTGTTAAATATATATGTATGATTCTGACTTTTAAAATTTAAATATGTATCCACACGTGTATACATTATAAAAAAACATGCTCTTACCTATAATCTTTCTTTATATACATTAATGTGCAATCATTTCTACGCATTTACACATTATCAAAACATGTATGTACAATACTTATTTCTTAGTTTTAGACACGTATATAGATATATGTTTATGTTCATATTGGTCTGTTACAGTAACATACCTTTGGTTTATTAAGATTTGTTCAATAATAAGTACATGGTTTTTGTGGTGAACTACAATTAGTTGTAAGTGGCGGTGCACATTTCTTTTCTTTGTGCGGATACTTGTTAAAACACAGTGTGCACATTTCTATTCTTTTTGCGTAACTTGCGGCAAAAAACCTAAGTATGATAATGTTGTATTGCAACCCATTTGTGGATCCCGCCGCAACGCGCGAGTAAACCTACTAGTATTTATATTTAAGTCTGAGGGTATTTAAGTTATGTACACTCTCGCGTCAGCGTGGAACCAGTTAAAACAACATAGTCTAACCATTGTAGAGTGGCTAGGGGATCCCTTCTGAGAGGTTGTGATGAACTCTGCCACAACATAGAAAATCACCTTCCAAAAATATTTAACTTATGTACACATAAGGACTGTTTATGTAAATTATTAAGATAATTCAATAGTTTGTGGGGCCATGATATTTTTTATTTGTTAATTCTTAGGTTTATTATTTAATAAAACAAGTTTTAAATATATGAATATATTTTATAAAACAATACATTAATACATTTTTTATAAACGATTTTTTTTTTAAATTTCTTTATTCTTTTTCCAAACTGCTTGTTTTATTTTATGTCGTTACTTTTTTTAACCATTCATTTTCATTTGTTTTTTTAAATTATTATTTTTTACTTCTTTTTCTAAAGTGGTCATTTATTATAAACATCTTTTTTTAATTAGTTTGATAAAAATTTTCTTTTGTTAAACTGTTTGTTTTTAAAATGTTCGCTGTTTTTCTAGAAACATGCATCTTTTTAAATTGTTCATTATTTAAGATTGTTAGTTATTTATTTCTTTTAAATGATTGTTCATTTTTTATAATGAAAAACAAAACTAAATAAACAACTTTTAAAAGTAAAAAAAAAAACTTTTCATTAAAAGTAATACAAAAATGATCTTAATAGGGGGGTTGTGGGCAACGGATTGAAAATTAGGTTTTGGATAGATCTATGGGTGGCCCATGAACCGCTAAGAGAATTGTTTCCTACTTTGTTCTGATTAGGGAAGGAAAAATTGTGTGTTGTGGCTTACAGGATTGGGGTAGGTAACTTATATGGTACTGTCAATTGGGGTTGGAGGAAATATTCGGAGTCTGTGGTCGAGAGAATGGATGCTGTGGGCTGCTATAGATTGGTGGCAGATGTTCGCTTATCCAGAAATGATGATTCTTGGAAGTGGAACAAAGGAGAAGACATCGACTATTTGGTACATGTGGTTAAAACTTGTTTGAAAGGTGGGGTTTTGGGAGACGTTAATTTTCAATGGTATAAGTGGATCCCGAGTAAGTGTAATATTTTCATGTGGAGGACTAACATAGACAGGTTACCGACAAAGCGTGTGCTTAGAAGGAGAAACATTTTAGTGGGGGATTGTTTATGTGTGTTTTGTGGAGAGTCTGAAGAAACCACGGATCATATTCTCACTACTTGTATGTTTTCGGATGGGGTTGGAGTGGTAGCGCTAGATGGTGCATGTTACCTCCGGTTTATGTTTTTTCGATTAAGGACGTGCTGCAACTTCATAACTACATGGATGGGTCGAAGGTCAAAAAGGATATCTTATATGGCATAATCATTTTGACGTGTTAGCGGATATGGATGGCTCAGAATGAGAAGGTGTTTACAAGTAGTAGAAGGAAAGTGCTTCAAATGTGTCGGATGTTATGGCAATGGGTTATCTATGGTATAGGAGTAGGTTTAAGAAGGGCACCGTAGATTGGAAGAGTTGGTGTAATTTTAACTTGAGATGATGTAATCTTGTTTTGTAGCTTATCTCCATGGAGATAGCTCGCTTAAGTGTTTTTTTTTAATGAAGTGATTCTTTCAATAAAAAAAACTAAATGATCTTAATTATTTATATAGATAGTCCTCATGTGTAAATGACTTAAAATACCCTTAGATTAGACTGTAAATTTTAACAAAGTTAGAGCTAAGGGTTAAAACAATTACATAATTTAAAGTATAAGTGTTGAAATGTTAAAAGATTCTTTTCTGATCTGAAAAAGTTATATGAATTAAACCACATGGGAAAAAAATTGTAATTTACTTTAAATTAAAATAATTGATTAATAATTGTAACAATCTTGAAATGATTTTCATGTGAGATAAAATCCAATATATTTTTATGCAAATATGAAAATTAAATAAAGTTATTACTTAATGTTCATGTTACTTACATGTTACTTTATACATAGGGTAGAGAACTTAAGAAAATTGAAGGCTAATTAAGAATCATGAGAAATATTCTAGACCATTAGTTTTTCTATGGTAAAAAAAATATGTTTTAACTTAAATGCATGAATATATGAGGTTTTTTTTTTTTTTTTTTTTTTTTTTTTGCATTTATACAGATGTGCATATCATCAATGTACGATTATACATACGTGTATATTGTTAAATATATATGTATGATTCTGACTTTTAAAATTTAAATATGTATCCACACGTGTATACATTATAAAAAAACATGCTCTTACCTATAATCTTTCTTTATATACATTAATGTGCAATCATTTCTACGCATTTACACATTATCAAAACATGTATGTACAATACTTATTTTGTTGATGCACTTTCTGTGGACGTCACTGTCGAATAGACTAGGGTTGAGTCTTAGTAGTGTGTTACATGAGATTGTGGTGATCCATAAGGGCATTTTATGGATCTGACGCACTTGTTAATATAGGACAAAACACTGAGCCATGTTCGACCTAATCATACTGGGCGAATGTGGAAGTTTTCCACATTCGACCATATCAACTGGGCGAATGTGGAAATACTCCACATTCGACCAGTCTAAACGGGCGAATGTGGAAATACTCCACATTCGACCATCATAAAAGGGCGAACGTGGAACTGGTGTTTTGGACTATAAATAGCAATCTCATGTGTTATTGTTCATTTTGGTGATTTGAGTTGGTATTTTGAATGCTCTCAAGGGGGAGGTCATGCCCGACCTCCCCCGGCCACGAGATAGACGTTTATCCTACTGATGACAGTGTCTGTAACCGTTTCTGTAGTAATACGAATCTGTGATGACGTTGTTATTGTGTATTTCTGTCTCGTCTCGAATTCCCCGTCTGAAACTGAGTTGTTTATGTGTATTCGATCCATGAATTCGGTTTTAACCGGATTCTCAAGATACTTCACCAATTATTGACTGAAGATGCTAGGAATTTTCAAAGAAGAGAATGTGTTGATGTGAAAGAGATTTGTGAATTCGCCAGCAACGTCCAAGGGGGAGATTGTTGATGCACTTTCTGTGGACGTCACTGTCGAATAGACTAGGGTTGAGTCTTAGTAGTGTGTTACATGAGATTGTGGTGATCCATAAGGGCATTTTATGGATCTGACGCACTTGTTAATATAGGACAAAACACTGAGCCAGGTTCGACCTAATCATACTGGGCGAATGTGGAAGTTTTCCACATTCGACCATATCAACTGGGCGAATGTGGAAATACTCCACATTCGACCAGTCTAAACGGGCGAATGTGGAAATACTCCACATTCGACCATCATAAAAGGGCGAACGTGGAACTGGTGTTTTGGACTATAAATAGCAATCTCATGTGTTATTGTTCATTTTGGTGATTTGAGTTGGTATTTTGAATGCTCTCAAGGGGGAGGTCATGCCCGACCTCCCCCGGCCACGAGATAGACGTTTATCCTACTGATGACAGTGTCTGTAACCGTTTCTGTAGTAATACGAATCTGTGATGACGTTGTTATCGTGTATTTCTGTCTCGTCTCGAATTCCCCGTCTGAAACTGAGTTGTTTATGTGTATTCGATCCATGAATTCGGTTTTAACCGGATTCTCATATTTCTTAGTTTTAGACACGTATATAGATATATATGTTTATGTTCATATTGGTCTGTTACAGTAACATACCTTTGGTTTATTAAGATTTGTTCAATAATAAGTACATGGTTTTTGTGGTGAACTACAATTAGTTGTAAGTGGCGGTGCACATTTCTTTTCTTTGTGCGGATACTTGTTAAAACACAGTGTGCACATTTCTATTCTTCTTGCGTAACTTGCGGCAAAAAACCTAAGTATGATAATGTTGTATTGCAACCCATTTGTGGATCCCGCCGCAACGCGCGAGTAAACCTACTAGTATTTATATTTAAGTCTGAGGGTATTTAAGTTATGTACACTCTCGCGTCAGCGTGGACCCGGTTAAGACAACATAGTCTGACCATTGTAGAGTGGCTAGGGGATCCCTTCTGAGAGGTTGTGATGAACTCTGCCACAACATAGAAAATCACCTTCCAAACATATTTAACTTATGTACACATAAGGACTGTTTATGTAAATTATTAAGATAATTCAATAGTTTGTGGGGCCATGATATTTTTTATTTGTTAATTCTTAGGTTTATTATTTAATAAAACAAGTTT
This sequence comes from Ambrosia x helenae, assembly GCA_030844895.1. Lineage (NCBI taxonomy): Eukaryota > Viridiplantae > Streptophyta > Magnoliopsida > Asterales > Asteraceae > Ambrosia > Ambrosia x helenae. The sequence continues at coordinate 95,005,416 of CM061233.1, read as the reverse complement.
TAAATATATGAATATATTTTATAAAACAATACATTAATACATTTTTTATAAACGATTTTTTTTTTAAATTTCTTTATTCTTTTTCCAAACTGCTTGTTTTATTTTATGTCGTTACTTTTTTTAACCATTCATTTTCATTTGTTTTTTTAAATTATTATTTTTTACTTCTTTTTCTAAAGTGGTCATTTATTATAAACATCTTTTTTTAATTAGTTTGATAAAAATTTTCTTTTGTTAAACTGTTTGTTTTTAAAATGTTCGCTGTTTTTCTAGAAACATGCATCTTTTTAAATTGTTCATTATTTAAGATTGTTAGTTATTTATTTCTTTTAAATGATTGTTCATTTTTTATAATGAAAAACAAAACTAAATAAACAACTTTTAAAAGTAAAAAAAAAAAAAAACTTTTCATTAAAAGTAATACAAAAATGATCTTAATAGGGGGGTTGTGGGCAACGGATTGAAAATTAGGTTTTGGATAGATCTATGGGTGGCCCATGAACCGCTAAGAGAATTGTTTCCTACTTTGTTCTGATTAGGGAAGGAAAAATTGTGTGTTGTGGCTTACAGGATTGGGGTAGGTAACTTATATGGTACTGTCAATTGGGGTTGGAGGAAATATTCGGAGTCTGTGGTCGAGAGAATGGATGCTGTGGGCTGCTATAGATTGGTGGCGGATGTTCGCTTATCCAGAAATGATGATTCTTGGAAGTGGAACAAAGGAGAAGACATCGACTATTTGGTACATGTGGTTAAAACTTGTTTGAAAGGTGGGGTTTTGGGAGACGTTAATTTTCAATGGTATAAGTGGCTCCCGAGTAAGTGTAATATTTTCATGTGGAGGACTAACATAGACAGGTTACCGACAAAGCGTGTGCTTAGAAGGAGAAACATTTTAGTGGGGGATTGTTTATGTGTGTTTTGTGGAGAGTCTGAAGAAACCACGGATCATATTCTCACTGCTTGTATGTTTTCGGATGGGGTTGGAGTGGTAGCGCTAGATGGTGCATGTTACCTCCGGTTTATGTTTTTTCAATTAAGGACGTGCTGCAACTTCATAACTACATGGATGGGTCGAAGGTCAAAAAGGATATCTTATATGGCATAATCATTTTGACGTGTTAGCGGATATGGATGGCTCAGAATGAGAAGGTGTTTACAAGTAGTAGAAGGAAAGTGCTTCAAATGTGTCGGATGTTATGGCAATGGGTTATCTATGGTATAGGAGTAGGTTTAAGAAGGGCACCGTAGATTGGAAGAGTTGGTGTAATTTTAACTTTGAGATGATGTAATCTTGTTTTGTAGCTTATCTCCATGGAGATAGCTCGCTTAAGTGTTTTTTTTAATGAAGTGATTCTTTCAATAAAAAAAACTAAATGATCTTAATTATTTATATAGATAGTCCTCATGTGTAAATGACTTAAAATACCCTTAGATTAGACTGTAAATTTTAACAAAGTTAGAGCTAAGGGTTAAAACAATTACATAATTTAAAGTATAAGTGTTGAAATGTTAAAAGATTCTTTTCTGATCTGAAAAAGTTATATGAATTAAACCACATGGGAAAAAAATAGTAATTTACTTTAAATTAAAATAATTGATTAATAATTGTAACAATCTTGAAATGATTTTCATGTGAGATAAAATCCAATATATTTTTATGCAAATATGAAAATTAAATAAAGTTATTACTTAATGTTCATGTTACTTACATGTTACTTTATACATAGGGTAGAGAACTTAAGAAAATTGAAGGCTAATTAAGAATCATGAGAAATATTCTAGACCATTAGTTTTTCTATGGTAAAAAAATTATATGAGGTTTTTTTTTTTTGCATTTATACAGATGTGCATATCATCAATGTACGATTATACATACGTGTATATTGTTAAATATATATGTATGATTCTGATTTTTAAAATTTAAATATGTATCCACACGTGTATACATTATAAAAAAACATGCTCTTACCTATAATCTTCCTTTATATACATTAATGTGCAATCATTTCTACGCATTTACACATTATCAAAACATGTATGTACAATACTTATTTCTTAGTTTTAGACACGTATATAGATATATGTATTAATGAAAAAACAAACTTACAGGAAAATTCACGATATAGCAAAAAAATTAATTTGAAAAATGTGTGGTACGAAATGGTTTTTACAGTTCTTAGTTAGCTTAGTGGTTCTCACATGATCCTAGTCATATATATATATATATATATATATATATATATATATATATATATATATAGGGTAGGGTTCAAATAGGAACCAACCCTTAAGTAGGAACTATAGGAACCAATCTGAGCCATCCATCTTCAATGGCATGATTGTAAATAAGTAAAACTTTAATTAATTGTTATTTTAATAAAGGGGTATTAATGTCTTTTGTTCAATATCATTTATTAGGTAATTAATAAGAAACTCATGTATATTTGGAAACAACAAATTAGTGTTTATGGTATACCCAAACGTATTTATTGTATATACTATTAAAATTATATCTCGGTATATATACAACAGTGTACATTGGTGTATATTCGTTTTTTCATTCATTATCATCACCAACACAAGATATACATTGGTGTATATTCGTTTTTTCATTCATCATCATCAACACAGATATACATTGGTGTATATTCGTTTTTTCATTCATCATCAACACAGATATACATTGATGTACACAGATATACATTGGTGTATATTCGTTTTTGAAGTGTACATTGGTGTATATCAGTTTTTTTTGTTCATTCATCATCATCATCAAACACATATATACAACGGTGTACATCAGTTATACATTGAAGTATATCATTTTTTTTTCTTTTCATTCAACATCATCAACACAGATATACATTATGATAAGAAACTCATAACAAAACAACTATTTTGCAAATCAATAATAAACCACACTATAAGGCTAATCCAAATAGAAATCACAAAAAACCGTGATTCTCGCACGAAAAACAATTAAAAAAATAAAAACAATACATAAATACCTTGATTTTCAACACTATTTAGAAACAAAGCTTGTGATTGTGTTTCATGATCTTCTATCACATGAGATTGTGATTTAATGTTTTCATGTATAGAATTATTATCCATAACTTGGAAATCTGAATCGTTGGCTGATTTTAGATTCTTTTAAATCGAAAGTTTTTTCAATTGAATCAATTTAATTCTTCTGAATTCGACTGGAAGTTATTTTGATTCAATCGAATTCAATCGAACGTGTTTTTTTTTTTTTGATTTGGGATTAGAGATGATAATAGGTTGAGAGATTTAAGGAAAGTCAAAAAAAACTTGCATATTAATTGCAGGAATATAATTAACTGCCATATATAAAACTTTTAAGTAAATTAAAATATAATATTTAATTGTCTAATTACATAACTACCCCCTAGATCAAGATCAAAGATGAATGGCTCAGATTGGTTCCTAAGTTCCTAACTAGGCTCTTGGTTCCTATTTGATCTTTTTCCTATATATATATATATCTATATATATATATATATATAGAGAGAGAGAGAGAGGGTGGTTTAATAGAAAATTCATTTTATTGAGAGAACTCGAGAACTAAATAATAACCATTGAGTTTACAAGATCAATGGCTGTGATTAAATGAATGTGGGGAATTAAAAAAAAAGGTTATGATTTTACAAGGGATGAGAGTTTTGGAAAAGTAAAGTTTGTAGAACTTATTTTCACTCATTCAAACAAATCCAAAAACCCTCACATGTTCTCTCTCCCTCTGTCTCCACAAACATCCTAGGGTTTCACTAAACTCGTATTCGATTAACAATTTACCACGAAAATCAACCAACTCATCGACGATCGATATAGGTACGAACTCATACTTGCAAACAGTTTTATTCGCATATAATAATAACAAATTTGGTGTACTACACACATATCGCATCATCTCGTACTCGTATTGCATCGATTTTTGAGTGTTTTGTATAAAATAACGAAATGTTGAACAACATTTCATGTTTTATTCATGAAATATATGTTAAATATGGTTGATGTTAGTGTTAAATGATATTATGGGTTTTTTGTCAAGTGCTTTTGATGTAACTACAGTACACATTTGTACCATGCCTATTCAGGATAACGTTAATTGTGATTAAACCTTGTAAGTCATGTATTGCACAAGTGTGATAATCATGAAATGTATTACACATGTGTCTTAATATGGTTGGTGACCGTTAGTATTTAAATTAGGTTAGGCTTTGTTTGTTATGCGTTGAGCAGTTGTGATAGATGTAAATGTAGTTCACATGTGTAATATGATTATTTCTGTTAGGATCGTAGAACACACACACGCACACGAAAACAAGTATTTACGTGGTTCGGTCTAAACTGACCTACGTCCACGGGGGAAACTGGGGTATTGCTTTATTGAGTGATACTAATATTACAAGTACAAGAAATTATTTATAGGCCTAAATTAGGGTTAAAACCCTATGCTAATCTTGCTCAACAAGTTAATCATACTGGGCTTCAAACGACTGGGCCTATAAGTGGGCTGAAGGCAACATCTCCAACAATCTCCCACTTGGTGTCTTCGGACCACGAACTGCACCATCTCTTATGTACTTCTGTAGATAAGATCTCCCCTTGATCTTTAATGCACCTCCAGTTACCCCGATCTCCTCAACACTATTCCTGGAGACCAGCGGAAGCTCCACACAGCTTCAGCTTATCCAACGTTACACATTTAATGAACATGTCTGCTGGATTCTTAGCACCTGAGATATTCTTCAAGTTGATTGTGCCATCAGCAACGAATCCTCTCACGAAGTGATACCTTATCCCGATGTGCTTCGTTTTCTTATGATACACAGGATTCTTAGCAAGTTTCACTGCACTTTCATTATCACAGTGCAGCAAGTAGCCAGTCTGCTTCATCCCTAACTCTTCTAGAAAAGCTTTCAACCATACTAGCTCCTTACTGGCTTCAGCTATAGCCATGTATTCTGCCTCTGTTGTGGACAAAGCCACGCTTTTCTGAAGTCTGGACATCCAACTGACTGCAGTTCCTCCCACTGTGAACCCGAAACCTGTGGTGCTTTTAAATGTCTCTTTGCAGCCACCCAGGTCAGCATCTGTATAACCTCTGAGAACTGAATCCTTCCCTTTGAAACATAAACCCAACTTTGACGTTCCCTTCAAATAACGAAGCACCCATTTAACTGCTTCCCAATGTTCTCTTTCCGGATTTGACATAAACCGACTGACAACTCCGACTACGTGTGCTATATCAGGTCTTGTGCACACCATAGCGTACATCAAACTACCTACTGCAGATGCATACGGAACTCTAGCCATATCAGCTTTTTCTTCTTCAGTTCTGGGACACTGATCTTTGGTAAGCTTGAGGTGACTCCCCAAGGGCGTGTTTCTAGGCTTTGTTTTCTCACTGTTAATATTGAATTTCTCTAACACTTTCCCGATGTACTTTTCCTGGGACAGTGTCAAAGATCCATCTTTCTTGCTCCTGGTGATACTCATCCCGAGTATCTATTTGGCTGCACCCAAATCCTTCATCTCGAATTCTTTGGACATATGCTTCTTCAACTTGCTTATCTCATTCATATCTGATCCTGCAATCAACATATCATCTACATACAGAAGTAGAATGATATACGAACTCTTGAACTTCTTTAGATGACAACAGTGATCGGCTTCACATCTCTTGTAACCGGTCTTCACCATGAAATTATCAAACTTCAAGTACCACTGCCTTGGCGCTTGTTTCAGACCATACAAACTCTTCTTCAACTTGCACACCCAATTTTCCTTTCCAATAACCTGGAATCCCTCGGGCTGTGCCGTGTAAATATCTTCTTCAAGGTCACCATGTAGAAATGCTGTTTTCACATAAAAAAACTAGCAATTAGGGCTGATTGCATATAAAAACTAGCAATCAGGGCTGATTGCATGTAAAAACTAGCAATTAGGGCTGATTGCATATAAAAACTAGCAATCAGGGCTGATTGCATGTAAGTTCATGCGATTAGGCCCTAATCGCATGAAAAACTGGCGATTAGCAATCCTAATCGCCTGTAACCTTGCTGTTCCGGTTTTTCGCGCGTTTAACGCTCCAAATCAGATCCAGAACGTGTGTAACTACCCAATATCATCCCAAACACCATCCTAAACATGTTTCAACCAAAACCCTTCGTTTTGCCTCGTATTATCAGCCCTGCATGCAATCACGTAATCCAAACACCATTCACGTAGCATGCAATCATCATACTAACATGCATAACAATAACCCTAATAATCAATTACTCAGATATTATCATCATAACATTAATATTATTCTGATTTAACCTAATAACATGTTAATCCATCATTATGAATCATAAAAAACCCTAGCTTTCTAATCATAAACACCCATAACACATGTATACTAGTTAGAATCCGATTAACAACCCTTATTAACGATTATCAGAAAGCTTTTTCGTTTTAGAACAGGTCTGGACCACTAGGGATTGATTAAAAACGTTTATAAAGATTCATGGATGGAAACCAAACCTTAGGATTATGAAAGAATGATGGATTATGCTTGAATCCTTGTGTTTTGATCAAAAATCGCGTTCCAGAGGTTGTGTGTGTGTTGGGGCAGGTTATGGGATGACTAGGGTTTGTATAATGAAGTTTATGAGGTCAAGTATGGTATTTATAGTCGTTTTTAGTCGTCCAGCACGTAACATGCGATTATGCAGCTTTACACGCGATCAGGAAGCCTAATCGCATGTAAGTTCATGCGATTGGGGCCTAATCGCATGAACAGTCATGCGATCAGTCCCCTACTCGCCCCACATGATGCCTACTCGCCTCCCTTATGGGCGATTAGGCTTGCCTAATCGCCTATAGGGGCTGGTTTCATGCGTTTTGTGCGTTAAACCCCGTTTTAACATATGTTAACACATATTCACATACCGACAAGTCACATAATGATTGTAAACACATAACACATGTAAATACACATATTCACCCTCGTTCACCAATTCCCGGGACTCGAGACTCGTATGTTCCGTATGTCCTGACGATCCTACAAATCGTTACCGTTTGTACACTTGGTTAAGGACTGACATCTAATGAACCTCTAGACCAACATCCAATGATCCTCTAGACTAAACCGATAGTTCCCGAACCATAACCCGACTTAACTAACCCAGTTAAGTACAATATACGCGTGACTCGCTAAGGTAGACTTTCATCTAGACAACGTTGTTAACCATAATTTGCCGGGTGTCACATCATCCCCACGTTAAAAGAATTTTCGTCCCGAAAATTGCACAAGTACCAAAAGAACAAGGAAATAACGAAGGGAACAAACAAAAGATAGAAATCAAAAGAGGGATTTACCCGAGTTGTCACATTATCCCCACGTTAAAAGGAATCTCGCCCCGAGATTCATTCAGCTGCAGAAGAGACATATCTCGACTCGAACGCTTCCTTAGGAAAGAGGTGAGGATATTTAGACTTCATCTGATCCTCCCGTTCCCACGTATACTCCGGTCCCCGGTTCGAGTTCCACCGAACCTTAACGATACGAATCTTGCTGTGACGTAGGCTACGAATCTTGTAATCAAGGATCTCCACAGGTTCTTCCACAATCCGAAGACGATCATCAACCTTGATCTCTTCTAGTGGAACGATGAGGGACTCGTCAGCCAGACACTTCTTCAAGTTTGACACATGGAAGACGTTATGTACGTTACCGAGCTCCGTCGGTAAATCACGACGATATGCCACCGGCCCAATCCGTTCCAGGATCGTAAATGGGCCGACATACCGCGGATTGAGTTTGCCACGCTTCCCAAAGCGTATGACGCCCTTCCACGATGAGACTTTTAGAAGTACTTTGTCATTGACTTGGAATTCCAATGGTTTGCGACGCTGATCGGCATAACTCTTTTGCCGGTCCCGTGCCGCTGCCAACCGGTTACGAATCTGTACGATCTTTTCCGAAGTTTCGTACACTAGTTCAGGCCCAGTGAGTTGACTCTCACCCACTTCAGCCCAACAAAGAGGAGAACGACATTTCCGTCCGTACAGTGATTCGAACGGAGCCGCCTTGATGCTCGTGTGATAACTGTTGTTGTACGAGAATTCTACTAACGGTAGATGAGCTTCCCAACCCTTGCCAAAATCGATCACACATGCCCGCAGCATATCTTCTAAAGTTTGAATCGTGCGCTCACTCTGTCCGTCAGTCTGTGGATGATAAGCTGTACTCATGTCTAGTTGGGTACCCAAAGCCTTGTGCAAAGACTTCCAGAAGTGCGAAGTAAAATGGGAGTCACGATCCGAGATAATAGAAACTGGCACCCCGTGTTTAGAAACAACTTCCTTCAAGTAAAGACGAGCCAAACGATCCATGGTGTCGGTCTCCTTAATAGCAAGAAAATGGGCTGATTTCGTCAACCGATCGACAATCACCCATATCTTGTCATTCCCGCTTGGTGATTTAGGAAGTTGTGTGACAAAATCCATAGTAATCCGTTCCCATTTCCATTCCGGAATTTCAGGTTGTTGTAAGAGACCCGACGGTTTCTGGTATTCCACCTTGACCTTAGCACAGGTCAAGCATTTGCTCACGTATGAGGCTATATCCGACCTCATGTTTGGCCACCAGTAAAGCACCTTCAGATCTTGGTACATCTTATCCGAACCAGGATGAATAGAATACCGGGACTTATGAGCCTCATCAAGGACAAGCTCCCGTAGTCCCCCGAATAAAGGAACCCATATGCGTTCTGCGAAGTAGTGCAGGCCATCAGGCCTTCGCTCGAGGTGCTTGTCGGCACCGTGCATAGTTTCAGCTTTAAGGTTTTCCTCCTTCAAAGCTTCTAACTGGGCAGAACGGAGTTGATCAGGTAAGGATGAATGAATGGTGAGCTGCAATGCCCGAACGCGACGAGGTTTAGTCGATTCCTTCCTGCTCAAGGCGTCTGCTACAACATTCGCCTTGCCAGGATGGTACTTAATAGCACGATCATAGTCGTTCAGGAGTTCAATCCAACGACGCTGCCGTATGTTCAAGTGTTGTTGGTCGAAAATATGTTGGAGACTCTTGTGATCGGTGTAGATGGTGCATTTGGTACCGTACAAGTAATGTCTCCAAATTTTCAACGCGAATACCACGGCACCCAACTCCAAGTCATGGGTGGTGTAGTTCTTCTCGTGCACCTTGAGTTGACGAGAAGCATACGCAATCACCTTCTCGCGTTGCATCAACACACAACCGAGACCATGAATAGAAGCATCACAGTAAACAACGAAATCATCAGGGCCTTCAGGTAAGGACAAAATAGGAGCAGAACAAAGTTTAGACTTTAGTTCCTCAAACGCTGACTCTTGCGATTCACCCCAGTCGAATTTCCTATCCTTCTGAGTGAGAGTGGTCAGGGGTTGAGCGATCTTCGAGAACCCCTGAATGAAACGACGATAGTAGCCCGCAAGGCCTAGGAATTGCCGCACCTCAGTTGGCGTCTTTGGTGCTCCCCAGTCCTTGATTGCTTCGATTTTAGCTGGATCGACATGAATTCCTAGTTCATTAACCACATGTCCTAGGAACTGAACTTCGCGTAACCAAAATTCACACTTTGAGAACTTGGCGTAAAGTTGTTCCCGTCGCAAGAGTTCCAAAACTAACCGCAGATGTTTCTCGTGTTCGGTCTTGTTCTTAGAGTAGATCAGAATGTCATCAATAAACACAATGACGAACTTGTCAAGATATGGTTTGCAAACGCGGTTCATCAAATCCATGAAAACCGCCGGTGCGTTCGTAAGACCGAAAGGCATGACCAAGAATTCGAAATGGCCATAACGTGTTCGAAAGGCAGTCTTGGCAACGTCAGCCTCCCTGACGCGCAGCTGGTGATAACCGGACCTCAAGTCAATCTTGGAATAATAACTAGAACCCTGAAGCTGGTCGAATAGATCATCAATACGTGGAAGAGGATAACGGTTCTTGACGGTCAATTTGTTCAGTTCTCTGTAGTCCACACACAATCGGAAACTTCCATCCTTCTTCTTAACAAATAGAATCGGGGCTCCCCAAGGGGAAGAACTTGGTCTGATGAAACCCTTGTCCAAGAGTTCCTGTAACTGACTAGACAATTCCTGCATCTCGGGAGGTGCAAGACGGTAGGGGGCCCGAGCAATAGGAGCAGCCCCTGGTACAAGATCAATACCGAACTCGACTTGACGATGAGGAGGAAGACCAGATAAATCATCGGGAAAAACATCAGGAAACTCGCGTACCACCGGAATGTCGTCGATCTTCTTCTCATCACTAGAGGAAACAGATAAAAGCGCCAAAACGGCTGGATAACCCTTTCGAAGACACTTAAGGGCATTCATGCTAGAGATGATGTTTAGCGGAACACCACCCTTGATACCGTACACAGAAAGGAATTCTCCATCAGGGAGAGGAATCCGAATAACCTTATCGTAACAGACAATCTCCGCGCGATACAAAGATAACCAATCCATTCCTACCACAACGTCAAAACTACCCAATGGTACCGGCATAAGGTCGATGGGGAACGATAAACCCGACAACTCTAATTGACACTCCCGAAGGATACTAGTAGCTTCAATCTTTTTACCGTCAGCCAACTCAATAATATACTTGGTCTCTAATGGTACGGGTACTACATCTAGCAGTCGACTAACTCCCATGGATACAAAACTCTTGTCGGCACCAGAATCAAATAACACACTAACAGAACGATTATTGAGAAGGAACGTACCGGTGACTGTGTCAGGGTCCTGTCTAGCCTCAGCGGCTCCAATGACGAAGGCACGTGCATTTCTGCCGCCGCCCCCGTTGTTCCCATTACCGTTGTTTCCACCCTGCTTCAGTTTTGGGCAATCCTTCTTCTAATGCCCAGTGTCACCACAGTTGTAGCATCCTTGTCTTCCTGTAGTCCCCTGAGTAGTCGGAGCTGAGTTAGTAGTCGGGGCCTGAGTCGATGGAAGTGTAGCCCGACAATCCTTAGCAAAATGCCCAATTCGCTGGCAGCGATGACAACGGTTACTGTCGCAGTTCCCTTGATGATGGCGTCCACACTTGTTACATTTGGGCAGTTTCCCCGCATAACCACCCTGCTTGTTACCCGAAGAAGAAGAACCCCCATTATCAAACCTCTTACCCTGCTGTGTTGGCCCAGATCCTTTCCCGTCATTTTCCCACTTGCGCTTGTTGTTCTCTGGGGCCTTAACAGTCGAACCCTTCGCAGGCAAAATACCCTCATTCACCTTTAAGTTGGTCATCCTATGAGCCGATCGAACCACCTCTGCGTATGTAGGATGATTTCCCGCAGCCACTAATCCTGCAATTTCCGGTACTAACCCCGAGACATAGTGTTCAATCCTACGGTATTCTGGCACATGCAGATCGGGACACAGCACTGCCAACTCATTCCGCCTCATAGTATACTTCTCAATTTCCGACCCAGCCATCTTGAGGTTCCATACCTCGTGCTCCAGCTTCTGTACCTCTTCCCTCGGACAATACTCACGCTTCAGCAACTGCACAAAATTCTCCCATGGCATAGCATATGCCTCCCCAATACCCATATTCTGGGTGATGCCATTCCACCAAGTCAATGCCACATCCTGGAATAACGCAGCAGCATACTTAACCCGATCTTCTGGGAGACAGTTACACATCAGAAATACTGACTCCACTTTCTCCAACCACCTAAGCAAGCTCACCGCACCCTCAGTGCCAGAGAATTCCTGGGGCTTACAATCCCGGAACATCTTGTAGGTGCACATGGGTGGGGGTGGGTCAACAGGACCACCTGAAATGAAACGTATGAGAAACCACGAATAATGTAAACAAGGTTCACCAATGAGGCAAAGAAAATGGATAAATCAACTTACCACCACCGTTGTGCCCTAACTGAAAGGCAGCTTGGAGTAAGTTGTTCAGATCAGCCTGCGATAGGTTAATACCTCCGCGACCACCAGCACCACCGCGACCACCACCACGTCCACCATTGCGACCACCTCCACGTCCTCCTCGTACTCCAGACATGATTCTGGCAGAAAGAACGAGAAAATTTAGTTTCGCAGATAAAGATAACCACTAATGTTCACAAGATCAAAGCTAGATCCAATCCAGGACTATCCCTTCAAACCCAGAGCTCACCAGGGCTTCCATGCATTTCGGTTTATGATTTTGTGTGCACCCAAAATGATAAACCGCTCTACATGGTCCTCCAAGTGTTCTCCTAGTTCAAAGTTCAAGTCACCGAACATAGACTCTTAGCTACACACCGTAATACTACGGTAGTTTATGGCAAGTGTTTCTATTGGAGTATGAAAGGGAGATGTCCGAGCCTTGGACAAATCTCAAGAGTACACGATTTACTCCAATATACTACCCCGCCTAGAAAGTACGTAACCCGACCTAAGATAGAACGGATGATGTAACGTAGAAAGACCAACAATTTAGAGACACCCCGACAAGACCATACGTAAACCACCTTAATGTTTAGTACCATGTGATCGTCTAGTGTGTCCGACTCGGCTATAGACTAGACTCTACATGCAGTCCTAGTTCACTATAACCATTGGCTCTGATACCAATCTGTCACACCCTCAAAATCCACTTGCGGAGTTTTACCGCGAGGCGCATGTCAAACCAGGATCCAAACCAACGATCACAATAAACAAGTCTAAATGAATATAAATGCAATTTCAAAACATAGTTTAAAATCCCGTTTACAGCGGAAGCTTATTCAAAACAGTATCTCAACAGTGAAACAATAGTTCAACGTTTATAAGACCATGCAACCCTAGTTAGACGCCGTGCAGACGCGTGCGCCCTAGTCCAGTCGTGCTACCTTAGCGACCTGAGAAAACATGTAAAAGTTTACGTCAGCACAAAAATGCTGGTGAGTTTACAGGTTTTGTATCCAAGTACCAAGTCAACCTGTCCATACTATAACAAATCGAAAACCAGAGTACGCTAGCTAGGCGTATGTTTTGTTACTACCACGATTGGAAAACCATTACTAACTCGAATACCAAATGTGTGCCCGATGTAGTAAACCTGTTGTTCCTGTTGTTCCTGTTTGAGACAATATGCACCCGCTGACCCTCCAAGTCGACGAGCGGGGTTGGTCACTCCCAATAGCGCTATTCACATTTCCCCGTTGTGCTAACCCGCACATTCATGGTTCCCCCCGGGACTTCCAAAGATCGTATAGTAAACCATAGAAACCCATAGTATGACAGTAGTTACCAAACATAAGTTTTAACACATGTTTTCTCCCCCGAAAAGTGAAACCAGTTAAAAGAGGGGCCGTAAACTCACCTTAAGTTGCATTACTCCTTAACCCGAGTAAACTCAGCTGCTATGCTAGTCCCGTAAAGCGGCGACCTAACATATGACAGTTACAAGTACTTAGACTAATAACCCGCAGGTTAATTAGTCCCTAGATGTCCAGACCATAACCAAGTTCGTTTGAAAACACCGTGACTGTTTAACTGACCCAAAGTACAAGACTCGACATCCCATTGGTGACCCGAGACTCCCCGTGTTATGTTTATGCTCTCAAACATGCAATCATGCAATCACACTTAACATACGTTAACGCACACCAAGTTATAGCACATAGTTCACGTATCACCGAATTACATCCAAACATATGTTACCAAGTTATTAGATATGTTACGAGGTTCCTAGCATGTTACTACATGTCAAATCGGGTCTCGGAATGCTAATTTACACTTACAGCAGCAGTTCACGCGATTAGGAAAAGTAAACTAGCATTTAGGACTGATTGCATATAAAAACTAGCAATCAGGGCTGATTGCATATAAAAACTAGCAATCAGGGCTGATTGCATGTAAAAACTAGCAATTAGGGCTGATTGCATATAAAAACTAGCAATCAGGGCTGATTGCATGTAAGTTCATGCGATTAGGCCCTAATCGCATGAAAAACTGGCGATTAGCAATCCTAATCGCCTGTAACCTTGCTGTTCCGGTTTTTCGCGCGTTTAACGCTCCAAATCAGATCCAGAACGTGTGTAACTACCCAATATCATCCCAAACACCATCCTAAACATGTTTCAACCAAAACCCTTCGTTTTGCCTCGTATTATCAGCCCTGCATGCAATCACGTAATCCAAAAACCATTCACGTAGCATGCAATCATCATACTAACATGCATAACAATAACCCTAATAATCAATTACTCAGATATTATCATCATAACATTAATATTATTCTGATTTAACCTAATAACATGTTAATCCATCATTATGAATCATAAAAAACCCTAGCTTTCTAATCATAAACACCCATAACACATGTATACTAGTTAGAATCCGATTAACAACCCTTATTAACGATTATCAGAAAGCTTTTTCGTTTTAGAACAGGTCTGGACCACTAGGGATTGATTAAAAACGTTTATAAAGATTCATGGATGGAAACCAAACCTTAGGATTATGAAAGAACGATGGATTATGCTTGAATCCTTGTGTTTTGATCAAAAATCGCGTTCCAGAGGTTGTGTGTGTGTTGGGGCAGGTTATGGGACGACTAGGGTTTGTATAATGAAGTTTATGAGGTCAAGTATGGTATTTATAGTCGTTTTTAGTCGTCCAGCACGTAACATGCGATTATGCAGCTTTACACGCGATCAGGAAGCCTAATCGCATGTAAGTTCATGCGATTGGGGCCTAATCGCATGAACAGTCATGCGATCAGTCCCCTACTCGCCCCACATGATGCCTACTCGCCTCCCTTATGGGCGATTAGGCTTGCCTAATCGCCTATAGGGGCTGGTTTCATGCGTTTTGTGCGTTAAACCCCGTTTTAACATATGTTAACACATATTCACATACCGACAAGTCACATAATGATTGTAAACACATAACACATGTAAATACACATATTCACCCTCGTTCACCAATTCCCGGGACTCGAGACTCGTATGTTCCGTATGTCCTGACGATCCTACAAATCGTTACCGTTTGTACACTTGGTTAAGGACTGACATCTAATGAACCTCTAGACCAACATCCAATGATCCTCTAGACTAAACCGATAGTTCCCGAACCATAACCCGACTTAACTAACCCAGTTAAGTACAATATACGCGTGACTCGCTAAGGTAGACTTTCATCTAGACAACGTTGTTAACCATAATTTGCCGGGTGTCACAAAAAATCAAACTGCTGAAGAAGAGATTCCTTAAGTGCTGAAGAAGAGAAGTCATCAGAAGTTCTGAAGTTCAAACCAGACACTTTTACTGAAGAACTACTGAAGACAAACTAATCATCAGTAGTTTGTCATTCATCAGTACTTATGTGAAGATCTTTTCCACCGCCTTTTTGTATCAGTAGTTTATTACTTTAGTATTACTTTTTTCTTTATGTACAAGTTCCAAGACTGCAACTTGTTGCAACTTGTTTCTGAAGTTGCTTTTGGGAAAGGTTCATGTATTTATAAAGTCTATAAATAGAAGGGTTCATCCCTCTGTTTTAGACATTGATTTTAATACAGAAATCCTTCAACACATATTATTGTTATTTCCATTTCATATTTATTGAGAATCTGTCTAAGTGTTTCATTCTCATTCAATACTTAGATTCTCAATAAATACTTATCATTTATTAGTTTTTCAATCCAGGGGGAGTTATAACTCCTGTTGATAAGTGTAGCGTTAAACTCATAACATTCCGTTGTGCTATCACTGATCAAAAACTTGCTAAACACCTAAGTGTTCACTAGCAAGTTCATACAAAAGAGCAATACTGATCCAACAATTGGTATCAGAGCACTGGTTTATCTGATCACATATCAATCTAACACATTGAGAATCAGACACAGGCTCTTATTGATATTCAATAAAGGATTATAAGCTCACTTTTATCAACATCCATCACTTTAAGAGATATTTGACAAATCAATACTCTTTAAAATGGATCCTCATAATACTGGTTCTGCCAATAAACCTGCTATGCTAGTAAGAAATGAATATAACATCTGGCAAAGGAGAATGGCACATACATTATCACAGACCAACACAGGTTGCTAGAAATCTGTGATATATGGTCCTCATAAACCAGTAAACATTAATCTTGAAACTAAAGAAGAGATTCCAAAAGACTATACAGATGATGATTTCCTAAAACTTGAGCTTGATGCTAAAGCTTTCTCTATGTTGGCAATGGCACTCCCAAATGAAATCTACTCTGGCCTATTACATTGTGATAGTGCCAAAGAGCTTTGGGACTGCCTCAAAGAACAGTTTGGAGGAACTGAAGAGGTGATTGCCAACACCAGAGAAATCCTGGCTCAACAATATGAAACTTTTGCTCACATTAATGGGGAAACTTTAACACAACAATTTGAAAGATTCTCCTCATTAATATCTGAGCTAAAACTAAATGGTCAGACCTACACAACTGTATCTATGCTTCATAGATTTTTAAGGTCTTTACCTAAAAAATGGGAAACATACTCTATAGTCTTAAGATCTTCACTAGACTTTAGCTCCCTCACTCTTACAAAACTTCATGGGAGATTACTTACTTTTGAAAGAGAAATTGATCAAAAGAAAAAGTTACAAAGTTCTGGCAAAACTGCTGATGACTATCTACCAGGTAGTACAGCACTATTAGGACAAGACTCACCAACTTGTTCAAATAGTTTTGGATCTTTTGACCATATTGACATAACTGCTGGGATCTCATCTGAAAGATCATTCCCAGGTTATGACAATAATGATTTTGGTCAAACTGCTGATAACATGTGTTTTATCATGGATGATTTAAATAGTTTCAACAGTGATGACCTAGAAGAAATGGATATTTCGCACCAACTGGCCATGTTAAGTTTAAAAACAAATAAATTTTACAAAAGGTCAGGAAGGAAGTTTCCAGGACTCAACAGTTCAACAAAAATTGGTTTTGACAAATCTAAACTTAGATGTCACAAGTGTCAAAAGTTGGGACACTTTGCTAGAGAGTGTAGAAGCTCTGGCTTTAACCAATCTCAGTCTGGAAACAATTTTAACCCCAATTATAACAGGAATAATGGAACACAAGGGAGTGCACATTTTGTACAGGCACAAGCTCCACAACACCAATATGTGCCACAAGTACAATATGTACAGATGCCTGCTCAACAGATGCAGAGCCAACAATCAATCCCTCCCTTTCCAGCTGCTCAACAACCTCCACAGCAACAGCAACCCTCTCAACAAAGTTTATTTACTTCAGGGTATGTTGACTGGAGCAGTCTTCCTTTTGACACCACAGAGTGTAATCCTGATGCAGACAACAAAATATTTGACACCAACTGGGGAGAGCCTGACAATGGCAGAAAGAACTTTGCCTTAATGGCATTTGAGGGATGCTCCTCAAAATCTGCCTTGTCACAGGTATCAAAAGAATCTTTGACAAAACTGTGTTCAAATTCTTGCAAAGAATCTTTTGCTCTCATAAGAGAGACAAATGTGCACTTACAAGGAAAAGCAAATGACTCTGAGAGAAAATTCACTCAGATGAAATGTGATTTAGAAAGAAAACTTTCTGCAAAAACAAAAGAAGTTTCTAAATTAACTAACACTGCTATTGAAACCCAAGCACAAATTAAAATCATGATAAATGACCTAGGAAATGTCAGACAAGAGCTTGCTGACACCAAGGTCACATGTGTGAGCGTTGGATTTTATCTAAAACAGGATTACACGATCATACAAGTCACAAATCTAGGTGCGGAAACCCTAGATCTGAACAAATTGATAAGATACAAATCACGACACAATCAAGATCATTTTCAATATCATTTTCATAGATTAACTTTCAATCAATAAGCATTTACAACTGTTTATGTTAATCTAGAATCACACAGATAATCTCACAAAAACACTCCTAAACCTGATCTGAACCTGGACACAAAATGACAACTCTCTTTCATAATCAAAAACTCAAAAACTATATATAGGCACTGCACATTCGCCCCTTACAGATGGTCGAATGTGAGCTTTTTCCACATTCGCCCACTGCAAGTGGTCGAATGTGTTCTTCTGTTCTTGTCCATTCTTCCTTCGTCCAGTTCAAGTCTACCTTCGCCCATTTCTGTTCACCTTCGCCCATATTATCTACATTCGCCCCATATCAATACACCTTCGGCTACATTCCTGTACATTCGCCCAGTCTGAACTACCTTCGGCTCTCTACTAACACACGTTAATTATAGTATATCCAATCCTTAGTCGCAAAACGCATCAACAAACTCCCCCTCGACTATTGATTGGATAGTTTTCTCTGATAGTCCATCGTCTTGTTCATCAGCTTGATTCTGAGCTGCTTCTTCTGCTCAGAAGTCATTGGCGGCTCGAATGTTTTCTTCACAGGCTTTGACACATTGGCGATCTTCACAGTCTTGCCAAGTTTGCCCTCCAAGTTGCTTCCAGCATTTATATCGTATGCAAAACAAACTCCCACAACTTGAGTATACTTTCTCGCTTGAGCAAAGTCGTTGGGTTCATAATATATCGGATTGTAGAACAACATGATGATGTCTTCGAATGTGCAATTGATCAGCCACATAGGATCAAATACATGAACATGCTTGTATTTATCCTTTCCATCCCTCAACACAATCACTGCTTCTGCCTTCCTCCAATCGTAATACCAAAATATGAAATCAGCACTGAAATGCTGTGGCATTGGCATCAATGGTATCTTCCTCATCACATTTGGTGCTTTATATATCAAAGTCACACGCTTCATATTGGTTTGAGGATCAATATCCCTATGCTCTTTTCTTCTGGGATATTGAGGCTTGAACCTGTTCCATCTTGTGCGACTTTCCCAAACCAATTTGTCTGCGCACCAACCGACATGCGATCCATTTACCTCGGCACCTGACATTGGGAATTTGCATAAGTCTCTCACCGCCCAGTACGGTAGAGTAAGAAAGTCACAGAATCTGTTGAAATACAGAATTCCGGTTTCCCATTTCGCAGCAATACACTTCAGTCTGCCTAGATAAGTCCACCCGAGAGCTCTGCCTTTGAATTTGGCATTATGAAATCGATAGAAATTACCTTGAGCTTCAGGCTTAGGTCGGTTCTCATCCATCTCCTTCAACTTCTTCAGATAATTCTTCAACTCATCAGACTGGTTAGAAGAATCTTTCTTTTCATTACCAAACACCTTCTCAACAAACTCTTCGCTTCTTTTCTTTGCTTTCTGTTTCGCTGACTTGTTTGGTATCTCTGTGAAGTCAGGAAATACTTCATTCTCATCTTCTTTTCTGAAATACTGGGGAAACTCTTCATGAGTAATATCTTCAATTTCAACTTCATTGTTTTCTGGAGTCTGTACATCATCTGAATGACTTCCCATATCCTTTTCAGGAATATCAGGAATCGATTCATCCATCATGAACTCCTCAAATGTCTTTCCTACCCTCTGTGCGAGACCATCTAAAATTTCTTTCGCCACAGATGCAGGTAGTTCCCCTTCTTCAAGATCTGGATCTTCATATTCCAGCTCATATCTCAGATCATCAGTCTGGAATATTTCAGCGAAGCATCCAGTGAACTCAATGGTCCACTCTCTCTTCTCTAACATATTCTTGTATATCTGTTTAGCATCATCAGACAAAGATCTCACCTTTTCGTTCCAGAAGATACTTTCATCCGAATCTACATTCCCACCTTTCTTCTTGGAACTCGATTCTCCAGTATCTTTCTTCTTCTGCGGTGTTCTCTTCTCATAACTATATTTAGAAGTATCATTTCCTCCATCATGATCACTTCCACTGCTAAACTCATCACCCTTCTTTTTCTCTGTACCTTCAGCATCATCATCATCATCATTGTTGTCATCATCATCATCATTGTCATCATCACTTTTATCCGATCCATCATCATCTTCATCATCATCATCTTCTTTCTCTGAATCAGAATACTCATAATCAACTTTCTGTTCATCTTCTTCTTCATCATCTTCACCCTCTTTCAGCTGGGGTGCTCTGCTATACAGCTCTTCAATCAAACCACAAAGGCGTTTGTTTTCCTTCTTCAATTCCTTGTTATCAGCCTTAATCAGTTTGATTTTGCTCTTGTTTCTTTCACATTTCCTCTCAAGCTTCTCATTCTTAGCTTCCAACATCTGAATCTTATCATTTATCTCATCCTGATTCGATTTCGAAGCAACTACAATTTGGAGCATCTTCTCCTCATTCTGCTTGAACTTAGTAATCTCAGCTTGTTGAGCAATCAACATCTTCATCATGTCCTCCATCTTCTTATTGACTTGTTTCATAACATCATCATCAACAGTCACTTTCTTTGACTTAGATCTAGAGGGCTCAACTTCAACAACTTTCTCCTTTTGAGGCTTTCTAAACATATCGAGCACTTTATCCATATCGATATTGAACTGATCGATTGGTAAAGTCTCTGCCTCTTTCCCTTTCTTCTGCTTCTTAGCAACTGATGAAGATAGCTTAGAAGGTGTTCCAGCATCAGGTAATCTCTTTCCCTTCAACAACTGAGCCAATTCTTTCTCTCTCAGTTCTTTCACACTAGATTTCTTTGCCATAGTCTTTTGTTTCTTTGTCTTCTTAGGCAAATTCACAACTACTGTATCTCCAACACTCAGTTCAGCTAAATCAACTCCCAAACCTTCATCTTCAACTGATTTCCTTCTTCTCTCAGACTCTTCAATCGACTGATTCAAGGATTCAGACTCACCAACCATAGTGGCCTTACGTTTGGTGGTCCTCACGTTCTCGTCATCAGAATCCCACTGTTCATCAACCTCAGTCTCTTCCGAATCTACAGACTCTTCATCCACCAAACCCGATCCTTTCTTCGCCGTCGATTTCTTTCTAGCTACCTGTTGCTTTGTACTTCCCTGATCTATAGCCTTTCCCTTGCCCTTCCCTTTGGCTCCAGGATTGACTACTTGACGTTTCCGCTTAGTGCTTGAATCAGCATACACTAAGGGATCATCATTGTCTGAGTCACTATCATCATGTCTTGCTTTGTTCTTGCCAGGATCAGTGTAATCCGGACGAGCCAAAGCCCCAAATAACCTCCTGTTAGGTGGCTTCTCATTATCAGCTACACCTTTGTATCCTTTCATCCTCATCAAGGTTCTAATATTCATGTGATCTTGACCTAGGATCATAGTCGGATCCTTTTTCAACATTGGATATTTGTAGTCAAAGATCATCATTAGAAACCTTGGATACAACATGAACTTCTTAAACTTTATACCCTTCAGCATCTCCAGCATGTGGTCAAGAATCATCCCAGACACATTAAATGGTTTGTTGAGTGTCAACGCAACCATTAATGAACTCAAACTCTTTCTCATCACGTCATAACCACCACTCACACAACCAAAGACATGAATCAGAACATGTGCAAAGTACTTGTACTGCACTCCCAACTTCCCTTTATACATTGATCCGTCAGTGATAGGACCTTTGTATTTCATCCTTAAGAAGCACGCCTTCTGTTCTGTCCAAGATAACTCCCTGGGATCCTCACTATCTTCGAACTTAATCTGTAATGCCTCTCGAATGTCAGCTTCAGTCAAGAACATCTCCATCTCCTGAATCTTGCTCTTGATGATCGTCTGATTCTCCCAGTAATCATACTTAGCGTTCTGGTAAAAATCTTCTATTATGTCTTTGTAAATGATGGTTGTTGTGGCTAGAGCATGTACAATCCTGCTCCTCTTCAGAAATTCAATAATCCCTGTAAACTCCGTGTTCTTCTCAACATCTCCTAGATACGCGCAACAGTTGTGCGATCGTTCGAAAGGCCAACTGCTCGGAGTAGATGTTTCAGCTACGGGGACTGAATCTTGAACAGTGATCTCTGCTGGAGTCTCAACATTCACTGCTGGTGATTCAATATTCTCGGGTTGTTCAGCCATCTGCACATGAAAATCAATAAAACGCGTCAAAACACAAAAACGACAAAAAATATAAAAATTTTGGTCAAAGACATCTGCACATTCGCCCATTTTGAAACTGGCCGAATGTGGGAATAACTTTGACTAAACATACACCATTCCAAAGAACACCTTCTCTGTTAACACACTTGTTAACATGTCCCATTTCATCAGTTGGTTTCGGTGTCATTGGAAATCTCCAACTGTAGTCAGCTTGAGAATTTTGTCTCTGTAATTTTTGTTGCTTTCTTTCAGCTTCTACTAAAGCTTTGATCTCCTCATCCGTTCTACATACGGCCATGTAATTAATCATTTTTCCAACAAAAATCTTCAAAAAATTGCCCCTTTTGATTCCACGTTCGCCCCTGGTAATTCTACGTTCGCCCCTTTTGATTAATCATTTTTCCAACAAAAATCTTCGAAATTTTTAGGCACTAAATTCTACGTTCGCCCCTGGTAATTCTACGTTCGCCCCTTTTGATTCCACGTTCGTCCAAAAGTATCAGCCGAATGTAAAATAATCACCAGAATGTAGAATATCAAAATTCAAATTCCACGTTCGCCCAAAAATTTCCAGGTTCGCCCAAAAAGGTTCCAGATTCGCCCAAAAATTCCAGGTTCGCCCAGTTCAGTTCCAGATTCGCCCAGATCAGTTCCAGGTTCGCCCAGTTTAACACATGAAGATTCCAGGTTCGCCCATTATATCAGATCTCACTTTTGAAAAACGGTTATTGTTTGAAAAACGGTTATTCTGATCTCAGATTTTCAAAAGTTCATGGATTTGAATGATCTCAATCAGGTTATGTTTCGGAATTGATTTGGAACAACTTTAAGTCTTGGAAAACTTGAATTCGACCACAAATTCACCTTTAAATCGATCAAAAACTATGTTTTTAAGAGTTTTTGTAAAAACAGATGATAATTTGTCTAAAACATGTCCAAATCAACTCTGATCTTATCAAACTTGTTGTTGTATGATCCTCTGTGCTCTGATACCACTTTGTGAGCGTTGGATTTTATCTAAAACAGGATTACACGATCATACAAGTCACAAATCTAGGTGCGGAAACCCTAGATCTGAACAAATTGATAAGATACAAATCACGACACAATCAAGATCATTTTCAATATCATTTTCATAGATTAACTTTCAATCAATAAGCATTTACAACTGTTTATGTTAATCTAGAATCACACAGATAATCTCTCAAAAACACTCCTAAACCTGATCTGAACCTGGACACAAAATGACAACTCTCTTCTATTATCAAAAACTCAAAATCTATTTATAAGCTCTGCAGGTTCGCCCCTTTTGATGGTGCGAATGTGGACAGATCCCACATTCGCCCAGTGTGTCTGGTCGAATGTGGAAACTTTCCACATTCGCCCCTTTTCACTCTACATTCGCCCATTTTGTCCAATGTATTTCCACCTTCGCCCCCTTTGTCCACATTCAGGTCATCAGCACTTTTAACACATGTAATCAGCACTTTTTAACACATGTTAAAGTCTTGGTCGTTTTCTGATTATCTGAACCTTCGACATTCTGTACCGAATCACTAGCTAGGGACATACATGAATAATGCACTAACAACATGTGAAAAATGGGTTAAATCTTGTAAGGGGTACCAATTATTGCTAAACAAACAAAGTGCTTCAAATGTTAGGTTTGGCATAGGGTACAATCACACTGAAACACCAATAGATTTTTCCCCCAAAACTACTGAAGATGGGAGAAAAATTGTTTCAGGTGAAACTTCTGAAGAGGAAGAATGCACATCTTTCCATGAGAACTTTCTAAAAACTCACAAAGAAAGTTCTTCAGAAGTACTGATTAATTCTGACTTTAAGCCATCAGTAGTTTCAACTACATCAGGAGTTGAGAACCTGAAAACTACTGATGACCTAAAACCAATCAACACAGTCAGAAACTTGTCTTTGAAAGAAAAGACAAAAGAATGTGAAATCTGTGGTCTGTTCAACCACAAGACAGAATTTTGTAGATATAGAAAAGGTTTTCAGTTCAACAAGAAAAATCAACAACTAGTTGTGGGAAAACAAATCAAAAATGATTTTGTAAAAACTTTTTCTCCCAAGAAACAACAACCAACAAACACCTTTTCTCAGAAAAAGACAAAATCTCAACAAAAATCTTTTTCTCAAAATTCTCTTTCAGTAGTTAGACCTGAATCATCAGCAGTTTCACAAACTGCTGAGATTAAAGATCTTATAAACTTGGTACAACTACTGATGACCAAAGTTGATGGTGGTCCTCAAAAGGATACCACCATTGTTCTTAATGAAAAATCCATTGCCAAAAAGACATGGATTTCTCAACTTGGTCAAGAACAAACTGTAAATGTTCTCAAGAGCAAACCCAAAGCCAAACTGGCTTGGGTTCCTAAATCTAACTGATTTGCTATCTTGTGCAGAGAGTTTCCAGAGGCTTAAATAGCATTTGGTATGTAGACAGTGGAGGCTCAATGCACATGACAGGATGCAGATACCTGATAAACAATTTTATCAGTCAAAGAGATGGATCTGTATCCTTTGGGAACAATGCTAAGGGATATGTGCTAGGACATGGCAATGTCTCCTCTGGCAAAATACAGTTTGACAAGGTCAATCTGGTTGAAAACCTTGAGTACAACTTGCTAAGTGTGTCATAAATGTGTGATAAAGGATATTCTTCCTTTTTCACAAAGACAGCATGCAAGATCATATCACCAGAAGGCCAGAAGTTGATAGAGAAGATTATTGAAGATCATACTTTGTTAATAGCCAAAAGATGTGGCAATGTCTATGCAGTGGACATTGAAAAAGACAAAGTACTGAACAACACTGTCTGTTTCTTCTCAAAGGCATCAACTTCAGAAACAGATCTCTGGCACAGGAGACTTGGCCATGTGAACTTTAAAACCATAAATAAAGTCACAAAAATGGGCTTGGTCAGAGGTCTACCCTTAAAAGTATACCAGTGTGAAGAACACTGTGTATCCTGTTTAAAGGGAAAACAGCATAAGTCCTCCTATAAGTCTATTGAAGAATCAAAAACAACTACATGTCTTCAACTACTCCATATGGACTTATTTGGGCCTGTAAAAATCATGAGCCTTGGTAAGAAGAAGTACTGCTTAGTCATCATTGATGACTACTCAAGATTTACATGGGTATTCTTCTTATTTTCCAAGAATGAGGCTGCTGAAATCATCAAGTTCTTCATTCTACAAGTAGAGAAGCAATACTCTCTACCTGTCAAAACCATTAGAAGTGATAATGGGACAGAGTTCAGGAACAAAACTCTGGATGAATTCTGTTTGTCTAAAGGGATTATTAGACAATTCAGTGTTCCCAGAACTCCTGAACAAAATGGTGTGGTAGAAAGGAAGAACAGAACTTTAATAGAAGGAGCAAGAACAATGTTAGCTGATTCTGGCCTACCATTATACTTTTGGGCAGAAGCAGTTAACACATCATGTTATGTTCAAAATAGAGTTCTTATTGTCAAGAGACATTCAAAGACTGCCTATGAAGTTCTTCATGGCATGAAGCCCCTTATCTCCTTTTTCAGGGCTTTTGGGTGTCAATGTTTCATCTTGAACATTAAAGAATCTATTTCAAAGTTTGCTGCCAAAGTTGACTCAGGTTACTTTCTTGGTTATTCTTCAACTAGAAAAGCCTACAAGGTTTTTAACTCAAGAACCAGGATAGTAGAAGAAA
The DNA here is from genome assembly GCA_030844895.1 of Ambrosia x helenae. Lineage (NCBI taxonomy): Eukaryota > Viridiplantae > Streptophyta > Magnoliopsida > Asterales > Asteraceae > Ambrosia > Ambrosia x helenae. The sequence goes on along the minus strand of CM061233.1, from coordinate 94,979,706 downwards.
CACTGAATGTCAAGTTCAATGAGTCAAAACACACTCTCATTCCAGCACATCCTGCTGAACTTTTTGACCTTGACAGCTTCCATTTTGGACCTGAAAAGACTATCACTTCATCTAAACCTACTTATTATGGTGATCAAAGGTTTGATGATGAGGATCCAGCACCATGGACTCCTCAAACAGTCATTAAGTCAACTTCAAAACCATCAGAAGTTTCACAAACTTCCGATTCAACAAATACTGAGGAACAAACTCAAACATCTGCTTCAGCACCTGCAACTACTGAAGACACTGAAACTGCTGAACCAGATATAATAGACCTCAGTAGTTTGTTTGAAGAACATGAGCCACCAACACCTGTTAGTGGTTTACAACAACTGATCGAACACAAAGACCATCCACTTGATCAAATCATGGGTGATATTGCATCAGGTGTTCTTATAAGAAACCAGCTTTCCAACTTTTGTCTCTTCTCAGCATTTATTTCACAGTTGGAACCAAACAAGTACCAGGAAGCCCTCAAAGACAACAATTGGGTGCAGGCAATGCAAGATGAATTGCTTCAATTCAACAAGCAACAGGTTTGGGAAATCTGTCCCTTACCACCAAACAAGCAACCAATTGGCACAAGATGGGTTTTCAGGAACAAACAAGATGAAGCTGGTATTATAATAAAGAACAAGGCAAGACTGGTAGTACAGGGTTACTCTCAAGAAGAAGGAATTGACTATGATGAAACCTTTGCTCCAGTTGCAAGGCTTGAAGCCATCAGGTTATTTCTGGCCTATGCCATTTCCAACAAAATAAAAGTTTATCAAATGGATGTTAAGAGTGCATTTTTGTATGGAAAGATAAAAGAGGAAGTGTATGTTTGTCAGCCACCTGGGTTTGAGGATCCTTCTCATCCTGAGTGGGTGTACAAACTAGACAAAGCTCTTTATGGGCTCAAACAGGCTCCAAGAGCCTGGTATGACACACTTTCAACCTTTTTACTCAAAAATAACTTCACAAGAGGTGCCATTGATAAAACTCTTTTCATAAAACATGTTGGAAATCATGTCTTACTTGTTCAAATATATGTTGATGATATCATTTTTGGTTCAACAAACACAAAATTGTGTGATGAATTTAAGAAACTCATGCAATCAAAATTTGAAATGAGTACAATGGGAGAATTGCAGTACTTTCTGGGACTGCAGATTAAACAACAATCAAATGGAACTTTTATACATCAATCAAAATATGTTAAAGAATTATTAAACAAATTTTCTTTACAAGACTGTAAATCATGTTCCACTCCCATGACACCAACTACACAAGTTGAACCAGATGATCAAGGAAAACAGGTTGATCAAACCATGTATAGATGTATGATAGGTTCCCTTTTATATCTAACTGCTTCTAGACCAGATATTATGTTTTCAACATGTGTTTGTGCTAGATATCAATCAGCTCCTAAGGAATCACACCTCATTGTAGTCAAAAGAATCTTCAGATATCTGAAAGGAACTCCAACTCTTGGAATTTGGTATCCTGCTTCAAGCAATACCAAGTTATCAGCTTTTTCAGATAGTGACTATGCAGGGTGTAAAATGTCAAGAAAATCAACATTTGGTGGTTGTCAATTCTTGGGAAACTGTCTAGTGTCCTGGCAATCAAAGAAACAAACATCTGTTGCAACTTCAACTGCTGAAGCTGAATACATTGCAGCTGCAAGTTGTACATCACAGATACAATGGCTCCAATATCAACTTCTTGATTATGGAATCAAAGAGACCAAGACACCATTGCTTGTAGACAGCAAATCTGCCATTAGCATCATTCAAAATCTTGTTCAGTTCTCAAAAACTAAACACATTGAAATCAGGTATCATTTCATAAGAGATTGCTATGAAAAAGGCAAGATTGAAGTGAAACATGTAGCAACAGCTAATCAAATAGCTGACATATTCACTAAACCCCTTGACACATCAACATTTCAGAAGTTAGTATCCATGCTAGGGATGCTAAATTTGTAAGTGTTTCTCTTTACTTTTCTGCACAAATTTTTTATTTTTCACTTACATCTGTTTTCAAAAATTGAAAAACTTCTGAAAAACAAACAAGAGAGAAACTACTGATGAACAAAACATCAGTATGGGGATATTTTCTGAAAAGTGATTAACTTCTGATAAAACAACCTTCAGAAGTTATGAATAAAGTATTTATAAAATATTTCTCATCAGCTGTTCAAAACTACTGAAGAGAAAGTGGGAACTACTGATGAAAATAATTCTTCATCAGCAGTTTAGTCAAAAAAGGGCAAATCAGACTTTTCCCACATCAGAAGTTTGACCTAGGCGGTTTAAAACTTCTGATAAAGAAGCTTTTTGACCTAGGCGGTTTAAAACTTCTAATAAAGAAGTTCTAAGCGGTTTAAAACTTCTGATAAATACCTTTATCAACACTTATCCATTCAAAAACAAAAATTCCCTCCTTCTCTCTCAAGAAAGCTCTCAAACCCTAAACCTGCAAAAACACTGTTCGATTCCTACACACACAAACCACATGGCTTTAGTTCTTAAACAGGGACACAATCTCAGAGCCTACTTAGAAAAACAAGAAGGCTGGTCCCAATACGATGAGATCATTGATCTCGTCGTCAAATCCCAATATTTCACCGCTCTCACAATAGACCCACCAATACATCCTGAAACTCTCAATGAGTTCTGGGCTAATGCTGAGACAGTGATGGTGGACGATGAGGTTATCTCCCTAAACTCAACAATCAAAGGGAGACAAATGGCCATCACACCGGCCATACTTGCAAACAGACTGGGGTTGAATGATGTAAATACCCCTGAAAAGTTTGACAACTCTGCAATCCACCTAACCATGACTGAATGTGGTTATCAAGGTACTCTCTCACAAGCTACCATCTTTAAAAAGTATTTTGAACCAAAATACAAACTTTTGTTTCATTATATAATTATATGTTTGAGTCCTAAAACAGGGTCTTATGACCAGATGCCCTCAACCTTTCAACCAATTTTTCATTCAATAGTGAATGAAACAAATTTCAGGGCATCAAAACTTTTCTTTAATGAGTTAGTGTTACATCATAATAACACTAAAAAGAAGTTTTTGTTATATCCAAGGTTCATTATGCAATGCATAATAAAAGAACTGGGTGATGAGGTGCTTGTGGGTAAAACTGAAATTTTAAAACCCTTAACCTCATAAGCATACTCTAGGCACAACAAACAGGCTGCCTGGCCAGAAGATGACCAAGGGGAACCAGAACCAGTCCCCATGGAACCCTCATCTTCCAAACCTACACCCCCAAAGGCCAAGAAACCCAAGGTACAAAAACAAAAACCCACCAAACCAAAAAGAAAAGCTGTTCAGGAGGTTGAGATGCCTGAACAACCTATTGTGCAATCTGCACTTCTTAAATATGTGACTGAAACATCCTCTCAGTCTCATCCATCTCAAACCCCACCAAGAGCACCAATCACAATTCTTTTCAAAAGAAAAAGACTTAAGAAAACCATTCCTATTGATGCTTCTTTTGAAACTGCTGAACCCACTGCCCAAACTACTGAACCAGCACCCCAACTTTCTGAACCAGATTTTGAAATAGCCAAACTTCTCTCTGGGCTAAAAGAGAAAGTCCCATCCACACATGTCAGTCCCCAACAACCACATCAAACAGGGGACATAACCTCAGAATTTGACATGGATGTGGACACTCAAAGCCCTAACCAAAGAGATGAGGATGAACCAGGGTCTCTAAGCCCAAACTTAGAAACTCTTGGTACTTTTGAGGCTGCTACTACTCATTTACCACCCAGTGGTGGACCTGAGGATAGAAGTAACATAGCTAAGACCTCAACTGTGGCAACTACTGATGAAGGCTTAATGCCTGAGGTAGGAAATCCTCTGAACCAAGAAAAAGAGGTACATGAGACAACTGAGTTGGGCTCAGCTCATGATGTAACTGATACAGTCCTCATTGAGGATGTAATCAGGGATTCAGATGATTCCATTGACTTGGATGATGTTTCAAAACACCAAACTACTGAATTGACGGCTACAAGTGAAGGTCCTGCACCTGGTGTATCTATGCTCAAGAAGCTAGTCACACCAGATCAGGTTAAAGACCACTCAATCCCTGATTCCCCTAGAGTGGCATCTTCTGTACAACAAGAAGATCAACCAAAAACACACCCCTCACTACAAATGCCTACCCAATTCCCTGGGCAAACAAGCATAGACATGAACCAGCTATGCAGCCCAGATGGTCCCTTATACCATATGTTGAACACCCTCATCAAGAATCACTTCCAAACATACACAGCTAACTGGGAGCTGTCCATGAAGAACCAATTTGGGGTGATACAGACAAAGATGAATGATCTGTCCAACAAGATTGACTTCAACAGCAAACAGATTGCTAATCTTACAGGTCAGTTCTCCCAAGCTTTAACATCAAAAACAGATGAAGCCAAAAAGGGGGAGAAAATTAAGGAACCTATGGATACACTTGAAGCCAGGAGAAAGGCAAGAGTGGCTATCCTAGAAAGAGATCAAAGAGATCAAGCCAGAAAAGAAAAACTGGCCCAACAATTTGGTGTCTCTATTCAAGAAGTAGAAGATGCTGAAAAGACTGATGAATCCCAAGGGCACAATGAAGAAACCTCTGATGGACAAACTTCTGATGAAGAATCAGAAAGTACTGAAGACAATCCTTCAGTAGTTGACAAACCTTCAGTTGTTGTCAACCCATCAGAAGTTAACACTTCCAAAACTCAAACTGCTGAACAAGTGCCTTCCAGATCAACTGCACCTATTCAACCAACTCCTGTTCCTCCTAGGCCTATTACAACTATGACTGTACTAAACCCTTCTCAATTCTCTCAATCAGCAGAACTTCTTGAGAAGAGTTTAGTGGCAGCCCAAAAGAAAGCCAGAGAAGATCAGATTTGGAAAACACTGGAAGAAAGGGATGACTTAGACTTAAGCCTGGATGAAAAGCTACAGGCTTATGAAGCTGAACTTCAAAGGCAGGCTAGCCTAGACAAGATTGCTGAGGAAGATAAAAGACATCAACTGATGTCTTACATTACTAAGAACAGCAAGATCAAAGCCCACACATTAAAGAGACTCTCCATGGAAGAGCTGACAAGAAGAGCTCAACTTATTGCAGACAAACTTGCAACAAGTAAAGATACAAAAGCCAAGAGAGCTCAGATGATAGAAGAGTTAGTAGCAAATGGTTATGGTTCAAAAGCCTCTGTGTCCAAATGGAAAGAAGAAAGATTAGTGGACACTTATAGAAAATATAAGGCTGCAAGGGCTGCAAATCCAGAGAAGTTTCAAACTGCTGAAGTACCAACTTCAGTAGTTAGAGCTTCTGGTGTTCAAAGAAGACCAGCTACTCAGAAGAAGAAATCAAAGGAGAATGTGAAGACTGATTTCAGAATGGTACTACTAGAAGGTAGTACAGTAGTCCATTCTGACTTTGACATAGAAGAAAAACCTCTGATCACACAATTCAGGGATCCTTCCACCTTTGCCTATCAAATTCAGAAAACCATCAAAGACAAACTGCACACTAAGGTAGTTACTGAACATCATTTACCAACCTTTCAACTACCTAATGTGATGCAACAACAACAAGGAAGTGAATCCCACCTGAGAGTCACTGAAGTTGAAAACATCCAACACTCAGGAGAATCCCAGGGTACCACCATGGTTCCCTACACTTTAGACTTTGACAAGTCTAAGGTACCAATCATCAGATGGTCCTTTACTGATAACAACTCAGTACTTGTGACAAGAAGAGATCAGACAAGCAGGGCCTATAGGTCGATGAATGATCTGAAGAAGCTATCAACTAAAGACTTGCTTACAATCCAACATCTAGAACCACAGAAAGGGTCTCTCACTGATGAACAGCTGAACCAGCTGAAGAATTCCATGTTCAAAGGAATATGGAAAATTGTGAAGGACAGAAAAGAACAATAAGGAATTAGTAAGGTTTTGGCTTCATCAATCCAGGGGGAGATTGTTAGGACAAAAAGGATTGGTGAAACCACTTTTGCAAACCTTAGTCTAATTCACTTCTGAAAAAATATTCTAAGTATAGAACTGCTGAAGAAGAAAGATCAAACTGCTGAAGAAGAGATTCCACAAGTGCTGAATAAGAGAAGTCATCAGAAGTTCTGAAGTTCAAACCAGACACTTCTACTGAAGAACTACTGAAGACAAACTATTCATCAGTAGTTTGTCATTCATCAGTACTTATGTGAAGATCTTTTCCACCGCCTTTTTGTATCAGTAGTTTATTACTTTAGTATTACTTTTTGCTTTATGTACAAGTTCCAAGACTGCAACTTGTTGCAACTTGTTTCTGAACTTGCTTTTTGGCAAGGTTCATGTATTTGTAAAGTCTATAAATAGAAGGGTTCATCCCTCTGTTTTAGACATTGATTTTAATACAAAAATCCTTCAACACATATTATTGTTATTTCCATTTCATATTTATTGAGAATCTGTCTAAGTGTTTCATTCTCATTCAATACTTAGATTCTCAATAAATACTTATCATTTATTAGTTTTTCAATCCACGGGGAGTGATAACTCCTGTTGATAAGTGTAGCTTTAAACTCATAACATTCCGCTGTGCTATCACTGATCAAGAACTTGCTAAACACCTAAGTGTTCACTAGCAAGTTCATACAAAAGAGCAATACTGATCCAACATAAACCCATACCTTGCGTGTTGAATCATCTATGAAGGTCACAAAGTAGCGAGAACCTCCAAGTGAAGCTACTGATGTCGGTCCCTATACATTTGAGTGAATAAGCTCCAATTTCTGAGCTTTCGGTGCTCTCCCAGTCTTCACAAAAGTCACCTTCTTTTTCTTGCCTAGGATGCACGGTTCACAAAATTCTGACTCGACCTTCTTCAACTCTGGAAGTTTTCCCCTGGCAACAAGCATCTTCATCCCCTTTTCACTCATGTGCCCGAGTCTTTGATGCCATAACTTTGTCTGACTCTGGTCACTCGATACTGCGTTCACTGCATCAACTGATGCTTCAACCATGTACAAACTACCTCTCTTCTTGCCTCTAGCAACTACCATACTGCCCTTAACAACTCTCCATTGTCCACTACCAAAGTGAACATCATATCCCTGATCATCAAGCTGACCGATGGATATAAGCATCCTCTTCAAACCAGGAATGACCCGAACATTCTTCAAGGTCCAAATGGTTCCCAATGGAGTTTTAAGGTCTATGTCACCGATTCCTGTAATATCAAGACTCTGATTATTAGCCAAACGAACTTTACCAAAGTTACCTGTTCGCAGATTCTTCATCTTCTTCGTGCTAAAAGTAGCATGGAAAGACGCTCCTGAATCCATAATCCAGTCTTCAACAGAACTCTCAATACAGCAAATAAGAGCATCCTCTGAGTCTGAGGATGTAGTAGCATTCACCTCCTTTTTCTCTCTCGCAGGTTTAGAACACTGACTTCTGAAATGCCCAAACTCCTTACAGTTCCAACACTGTACATCTTTCCTTGGCTTTCCAGGTCTTGACTTGCTCCTGCGTTTTGACTTTGACCTACCCTTATTTCCTCCTCTATTACTACTTCTCCCTCTTCCTTTAATACTGAGCAACGAGCTTGATTCTCCATTGTTCCTTCTTCTAGAATCCTCATTCAGTAACAAATCACGAACTCTTCCAAAACTGAGAGTCTCAACTGACCCTGTGACTGCTGTGATTGTGCCTGACCAACTGTCAGGTAATGAGGATAACAATAGACAAGCCTGCAATTCATCATCTATCTTAAAATTCACAAAAGACAAACGTGTCAAGTGTGATTTAAATAAATTAATATGCTCAGTAACAGAACTTCCCTCTTTCATACGAATATTGACTAACTCCCGAATCAGAAATACTTTGTTCGCAGGAGACGGCTTCTCGTACATGTCTGACAAAGCTTCCATAATCCCACGCGATGTGGTTTGTTCCAGAATGTTGTAAGCTACATTCATGGAAAGAGCAAGCCTAATCGATGACTGTGCTTTCTTGTCAAGATTTTTCCATTCTTTCGTTATGGTCTCAGGGGGAGGGTCTAGTGCAGCATCTAACTCCTTCTGTATAAGCAAATCCTTGATTTGCATCTTCCACCATCCAAAATTCTTCCCATCAAACTTCTCCACTTCGACTTTTCCTTCTTCAGACATTATCTCTTCTGAATCTAGGACAACTAGCCAAAGAATTTAGATAAACCAACAAACAAAACAACTAACAAGTCTTAACCCCTCTACCTTGGCTTTCACTACCAAAATAATATAATATCCTTCTTTTGTCTTTGAATGACACAAACCAAAAAAAAGAAACAAATATATAAATATTTATTTCTTTTCTTCTATAACCTGTACCAAAACCATACAAAAAGGATGGGGGCTTTTTTTGTCCTTTAGTTGGCTTCTTTCTTTTGCAATTATTCGACAAAGCAAACAATAAAACAAAAGAATCTGAGTCTATGGAACTGAAGAATAAGCAACGGCTGATCTGGGTCTTGGCTGGATTGAATAACCCGGCGACAACACCCCAAGATGCTTAGGGCAGCGGCGGCGCAGGAGTGAGAGGGTGGCTGCTGGAGGTCGGGCAGTGGAGAGCTGCGCGACGGATCCCAAACTGGGTGTCGGCCAGCGGCAGAAGGGTTACTGGTTGGAGGGGCGCGTGACCGGAACCCTGGATCTGGCTTGCGGCGGGTGACGGCAGAGGTGGTGGTTGGCTGAGGTGGTTACTGGTATGTGTTTTTCTCTTCGATCTGATCTAGAGCCTGAGCTTTGATACCAGTTGTTAGGATCGTAAAACACACACACGCACGCGCACACGAATACAAGTATTTACGTGGTTCGGTCTAAACTGACCTACGTCCACGGGGGCAACTGGGGTATTGCTTTATTGAGTGATACTAATATTACAAGTACAAGAGATTATTTATAGGCCTAAATTAGGGTTAAAACCCTATGCTAATCTTGCTCAACAAGTTAATCATACTGGGCTTCAAACGACTGGGCCTATAAGTGGGCTGAAGGCAACATCTCCAACAATTTCAACTAATGTTAACAATGAACAGGCTTTGTATACAGTGTATCACACAGGTGTGATAATTGTTCCATGTATTACACATGTGTGATAATATTATTTGTGATAGTTAGTGTTAAGTTAAACTGGTGTGCTTGTCATACGTTCCACGTATGTGATATATATAATTGAAGTTCACATTCGTAGTAGGCTTGTTTTAGTTGACGTTAGGTGTGAATAGGCTTTGTATGTAATGTACTACACATGTGTTATAAATGTTTAATGTATTATACACGTGTGATAATTTAATTTGTGATAGTTAATGTTAAAATGATACAATGTTTTGTTTGTCATGTGTTTCCATATATTACATATGTAATGTAATTGTATTTCACATGTGAAATGCGACTGTTCTAGCCAATGTTAAATGTGAACATTATTTGTATGTAATGTACAACACATGTGTTATTAATGTGTATATATTACACATGTGTGATAGTACAATTTGTGATAGTGTTTATTGATATTATGTTTTGTTTGTCATATACGCACATATGTTATAGATGTAACTGTAATTCACATGCGTAGTATGCCTGTTGTAGTTAATATTAATAGTGAACGGGGAATTGTTTGACATGTATTGCACATGTGTTATAATTGTTCAATGTATTACACATGTGTGATAATATTATTTGTGATACTTAGTGTTAAGTTAGACCGATGTATGTGCTTATCATATGTTGGATATATGAGATATCCTTGTAGTTGTATTTCACATGTGCAGTAGTCTTGTTTTAGTTGATGTTTAGTGTGAATAGGTTTTGTATGTAATGTAATACACATGTGTGGTAATTTAATTTGAGATATAATGTAACTGTATTTCACATGTGTAATGTGACTGTTATAGCCAATGTTAAATGTGAACATTTTTTCACATAGTGTAATGCTACAGGTAATGGGTTACGGGTTTGTGGGTTTGGCTAAGACTCCATTGTGTGGAGGAGCTGATGAAGTGATATCAGGTCTATTGAGATCAATTAACTTCCACGAAGACTAAGCTAGGATATGGAAAGCTCAGATTAGGCTACATGAAGAACGAGCTAGAATTGTCGCATTCAAGAATAAAAGTTTGAAGGTTTTTTTTTTTAGTTGGGTCCTTTTGATCATATATTTTGTTTTACAATGACTTAACCTATATACTAAGTTTGGATGTATGATTTAATGGATATGTGTTTTGAATTTATGTAATGTACCAAGTTTAACGGATGAATGTATGGCATGCTAATATTAGTTTGGTGGTTTAAATTCGAATGACATTTTTGGCTGCATAATGACCCATTTTTACTATGTTTTTTGCTACAATTCTGATACATTTTTTCTTCAATTTTGACCAATTTCGGCTGCAGGTTTGACACATTTTTATGCAGTTTTTGGCTGCAGTCTTTGACCCATTTTGGTACATTTTTGTTGCAGTTTTTTGTTGCAGTTTATGACCCATTTCGGCTGCAGTTTTGTCACATTTTGCTGCAGTTTTTAACACATTTTGGCACTAACTTGGCTGCAGTTTTTAACACATTTTTTGTTGAAGATTTTTTGCAGTAGTTTTTTACTAAAGTACATTGTCATCCATAATAAGATGTATACAAATTATAGTATAAAGTCAAACTAAAATACATATAACATCTAAACATGTAAAAGAATGTCTAAAAAATGGTATCATTAATAATATATGAATTTAAATATACAATCCATGAATCAGACAACGTATAAAGGAACAGTCAGCAACAACACAATATGATGTTTCGGCATAAGGATGAACAATACGTCGTTTAATATCAGCATATGATGACTTGACAGCGCAGTAGCTGCAACCTCTATAGCATCTTGTATTTTTTATAGTTGCGTAGATCATTGTCACACACGTATTCGTTACACGTACAATGCAAAATTGTATTGTTTTTCTTGAAAATTTTCCTTAGCCTTTTAACCTGGATCGATTATACCTACAATAAAAACATAAAACACAAAATTAGTATAATAGTAAACGTGTAGTAATAATATTACATACGACAAAAAATGTAAGAGATATGGAATAGTTATAAGATCACTACTACATATATATGCAATAATTACACAACATAATATGCATAGTACAACAGTATATATATGATAACAATATTACATATGTATTTTCTTTCATCCACATAACTTTTGTGCAAAATGCTTTCGTTTTTTTCATGTCATTATCTGCAAGTTCTTCAGCACCTACTTGCAAAAATAAAGGTTAGAACTAAATTTTAATTAATAATATGCATTATTATTATTATTATTATTATTATTATTATTATTATTATTATTATTATTTAATATATGCACACACTATTAGTTCACGCTAATAACAATGTGCAAATATAATATTCAATAGCCCAAACAATGATGCAAATGCGCAATACAGCTTATTTGAATAACATATATGCAAAACAAAACACAAACACCTATTCACACATAACATTAGATAACACAATCATAATGGACATGTGCAATACAACTTCATGCGTCACATAATACGCAATACAAAATAGAAACATCCAGATGCATCTAATATTAAATAGTCCACGCTTGATGCACACGTGTGATACAACTTACTTGAATAACACATATGCAGTACAAAACATAAGCACCTATTCACGTATAACATTAGATAGCCCAATCATAATACACATATGCAATACACATTCTTCTACACATATATCATTAGATTTCCCATATTTATATTTGCACACATGCAATACATATCCTTTTATCACATATATGCAGTATATATCATTAAAAAAAAGAGTCACATATAATACACATATGCAATACATGGATTAAGACACGTACCTCTGTTTGAAAACCATCAAAATCCAAATTATCAGATGTAGTGTTAGTAGAATTCGAAGAAGTAACATCATACGATCTCAAATCTGAATTCTCATTTAAAAATATATGCTTTTACCCTCGTTTACTGTCAATTTCCGATACAGAATTCGTATTAATGACAAAAAAATGTATGAATTCGTCTCAATTTGTATCTAATCGATTTAAAAACAACAATACATACAAACTCCTATTAAATCGGTATCAATTAACAAGATATAAGAAATCGATTGAGACGAGTGCTTCATTTTTGAGAATTTTGAGCATGTACCTTCAACTGACATGAATAGAAAGCGTAATAAGAATTCGTATATGTATGAACACGTATTAGGTGTTGAATCGATGTCAAACATGTTATAATATGGTAAGAGCTTGTTGATAGATGTGATTGGAGTAGGAGATCTAGGTCTGAAGTTGTGGAAGATATTTGAGGGTCTATAGATAATATATCAGGTAATGAAGTTAATACAACTTGACAAAAATACCCCTATACTTAAGGAGTTCTCAAGTTCTCTCCCTAACAATGAGTTTTTAATTAAACTCTCCCCTATATATATGTGTGTGTATAAGTGTTATTTTAAAACCTAATCAAGATGTGAAAACCCTATGTAATTTTTTTTGAAAAAATTATGGCATGTAATATACGTATTTCTAAGCATTCTTGACCAAAAAAAAAATAAGGCGTTGAAGGAATTCCAAAAATAAATACAAATATAGATATATTATTTGGTTGGTCAACAGTTACTACTATTTTTTTTTTTGAAAGGCGCACTTCATTAAAACACAAAACGACCGGGGAATTTCCAAGTCGGAAACCCCCTAAGTCAATCATTACAGGACATCAAAAGTAAAAGACTTCCAACCCTTCCAATCCACGCCCCCTCTATAACTCCTACTACAAAACCACAAATAAGATAAGGACATAACATCAGCAACTATCTCTACAACATTTCTATTTTTCTGACCAAAAATCCTCTCGTTCCTCGCTTTCCATATACGCCAGCAAGTAACCACGATGATCCCAAGTAAAATATCTTTCCTATACTTCGACCAGCCGGAAATTTGAACCACCTCGAGTAAATCTTTAATGGAGAACAAGTAAATCGAGGGTAACCGAACCCAGTTAGCGATACCCTGCTACACACCCGTCGACATAACACATGAAGTAAAAACATGAACCACACTCTCCTCCTCCTCACTGCAAAAATCACAAGTGCTATCGCCAATCACAATGTTCCTTCTACGTAACGCCTCTTTAGTAGGAATTCTCTCTAGGAGAAGCCTCCACATAAACACGTTACACTTCAGAGGGACCCACTTACACCACTTAAACTCAGAATCAACCCGGTGTTCTTCCACTCGATCCTTACTTAGCCACTTTTTTGCCACTGGGACCGAAAAATCAACCGGGCCTCCGTCGAACCAGGCCCATTTATCATTATCCATTTAGATCCTCTGGCCTACTAGAAGACTGTGACATTCAATCAGCTCATTCAACTCTTGGGCCGAAGAAGGGAGAACCCGCCATTGCCACGAACCCAAACCGGCCCCCTGATCACCCCCTATTTTCTCATCCACATAACACCATTTATTCGTTTCCAACCTAAACAACCTCAGAAAGATGCTTTTCAATGGAACATTCGTCACCCATGGGTCTAACCAAAATCTAATAGACGATCCATTGCCTAAGACACCACGGATCATGTTGATCCCACTAGTACCACCGACGTTAACTTTTTTGCAATTCTTGACCAATCGAGACCACGTGCCTGGAAAACTCACTTTACAAGGATACGTCTCCCACTGCCGCGTAGAACCGTGAATGGCATCAATAACCCGTCTCCACATAGAATCCCCTTCCACTCTATATCTCCAAAGCCACTTTAACAAAAAAGCATTATTGCTCTCATCCAAGCGGCCAAGCCCCAACCCCCCAAATTTCTTAGGAAGAGTAACCTTATCCCACGCCACCCAGTGAACTTTTCTAGTATCCTCATCACCACCCCATAAAAATCTTTTAATCAAAGATTCCAACCTCCCTATCACCGCAGTCGGCGCCTTGTACAAGGAGAAATAGTAGGACGGCAAACTTTCCAAGACAGATTTGATCAACACTAACCGACCGCCGATCGATAGCACCTTAGACTTCCACTTGGATAATCTATCCTTAAACACCTTAATCACCGGATCCCAATTGTTGATTCGACCCATATTAGCCCCCACTATAATGCCAAGGTACTTAAACGGAGTAGCTCCAGAACAACAACCCAATGAACGGGCCATCACACCAACCTCAGCTATCCCTTTTCCCAGACCGAACAGCGTAGACTTGTGAATGTTAATACGAAGGCCTGAGCATAAATGAAAAATTCTAAGCAAACGCCGCAATGTTTCAAAATTACCAGTCGACCACTCGCCCATAATAATAGCGTCATCCGCATAGAACAGATGAGAGAGAATTAACCCATTATGCGGAAGCCGCACGCCAGAAAACGAAACCACCTCACACGCCTTCCTCATCATCCCTGCAAGAGCCTCCATAACAATAATAAATAAAAACGGAGAAATAGGGTCACCTTGACGCATACCCTTCTCACATGAAAACTCAAATGTTGGAGCCCCATTCACTAGCACAGAAGACCTGGCTGACGATAAAATACCCTTTATCCACTTACACAAACCTCGGGAAATCTCATTTGTCTCATCATAGATATCACAAACTCCCAGTTGATATTATCATATGCTTTGGCGAAATCAATCTTGAACATAAATAGCTCCTTTCCACCTCTTCTAGCCCATGTTAATAATTCACTAATAATAATAGGACCATCAAGAATATACCTCCCTGCTATAAAAGCCGATTGGGTTTCTGAAATAAGCCCATCCATCACCTTTGTCAACCGATTGGCGAGCACTTTAGAAATGACTTTGCTTACAACGCCAATCAGATTAATTGGTCGATACTCTCCAAGATCCACCGGGTCCTTTATTTTTGGCACCAATGTAATGAAAGAAGAGCCTGCTCCCCTGCTAATAACTCCTGTTTCGGCGAGCTCTTTAAAAATCTGCACAAAATCACCCGAAAACATAGACCAGTATTTTTTAATAAAACGAAAATTAAAACCATATGGCCCCGGGGCTTTATCACTACCACAGTCCCAAACCGCTTCCTTGATTTCTTTTTCTAAAAACGGCCCAATCAACCCATCAGCGTCAACCGGATCAAGCGTCTTGATGTCTTCTATCATAAGACCTGGACGAACTTTAATATCTTCTACAAATTTTTCTTTAAAAAACCGATAAACCTCTCTCTTAATCGTTTGTGGCTTCGTCACCCATTCACCATTAATAGTCAACCCAGGAATATTATTAGAAACCCGGCGTGAGTTAATAACACCATGAAAGAAAGACGAATTTGCATCTCCCTCCTTCGCCCATTTAAGTCTAGATTTTTGTTTTAGGTCTCGGGTTCTAAACGCTTCCAACTCCTTCAAACGTTTATCCGCCTCCTCAAGAACCCACACTTCAGCTTCAGTCAGATCCCGAGTCTCAAGAGCCGCTTGTAACTCTGCAATGTCATGTCTCAGACCAACCTCCTCCTCTTGCTCACTAGTCTTCACATTATGATGCCAAAATTTTATCTTATCCCTCAACCTTCTAAACTTTCGCATGAGAATGAGATCAGCCGTACCATTCTGATCTTCAGTGCTAAAAACCTCTTCCACCACTTTATCCAAACCCTACCAATTTAACCATGAGTTATAGAACCGAAACGGCTTGGCGCCAAAGTTTTTAGTCTCTATCTTCAACAAAACCGGGAAGTGATCCGATTCTATTTTATCCAAAACTCTATATTCCGCACTACTCCACTTGTTCAAAAATGACCACGAAACAAATACTCGATCAATACGACTAAGTTTATTACCCGAGAGAAAGGTGAACCTACGACCACGAAGAGAGTACTCCTGTAACCCCGTATCTTCTAAAAAATCGTTGAACTCCTTCGTCACACCTTCATGGAACTTAGAATTTCTGCGCTCCGATCGGTCTCTAACACAGTTAAAATCTCCCGCCACGATCCACAACTCACCATCATCCAACCCCATGGCTTTCAGTTCTTCCCAAACGCTACGTTTATCGACTAACTTTTGCGGGCTATACACATTCACAAACGACACCTTTTGACCGTCATTCTTTAAGTAACCCGAAACCACGACCAAATATCTACGCTTAATCACAGAAGTTTTCATAAAAACCTTAGATTCCCATACCGACAGTAACCCCCCGGAACGCCCAACAGCATCAACCACTTCATATTCAAAATCTCTAGGGCCCCAAAACCTACTAACATTGACGCCATCAAAGGACTGAAATTGAGTTTCCTGGACCATAATGAATCCAACCTCATTAGCGACCTTCAATTTCTTCAACCAGTTACCTTTATTGTCTGACTCCAACCCTCTAATATTCCAAGTTAAACAATTCATAAGGAACCATCTTGAAAACCTTCTTCGCTAACCATGTTTCTAATGTTCTGTTCATACCTTTCAATATTTACGGCCCCCAACACTGTACCCAACATCATCGTAGCCTAAGTTTCTCCCACTTTTTCCAACCCAATACCCTCTACTGAATCAGCGGTACTATTTTGTTCCAAACCCGTATCAACTCCTACCGAGTCATCCCTTATATCATCTCGTCCAGCTACATTATCTATTAACGGACCATCTTGTACCGTATATATAAATCGATCAATGTCATAGGGATCATCTCCTTCTCTAGAACGCTTCTTAGGTCTTTCAAGTCCCGTCGGAGAAGGAGACTTTTCATATCGATTCTTCTTACGAAACCCGCCTCTTTTCTTTTTCCTACCACCCGAGCACTCCATGTTTTCTGGCATACTGAACTCTAAACCAGCAACGTTGAGAGAACCGGGATTCTGAATAACACCCTCCTCTTGAATAACCTGTTGGTCGTGGTTAGCATTTGACCCGTCCACCGACCCTTCCTGCAGCCCCACATTAACCACATCCTCCACAATCTTTTCCTTATCATTCGACATATTCATAGGCTTCTTTCCAAGCTCCAAACCATCTACTTGCTCCTCCCCATCCTCGCCAATACAATCCGGAAGCCACTCGTCCAAATCTTCCTCAACTAAAATTGGAATTGACTCGTTACGCCATTTCAGATTACATACCTGATTAAACCTTTGCATCGAGTTACACAGAACTCCCACCACTACAAACGAGTAATCTTCAGTGTCATCATTGATATGAGCCGATTGTACAACCCTTCCGAACGACGAACCTATCTTATCGACCACATTGGCGTCAAATAAACACAATGGCAACCCGAAAATCTTCAGCCATGCAATACGATCACATGTTAATCTCTGGCCTTCCCATAACACCAACGAACTGAATATCGGTTCCCAAACCTCCTTTGTACTCCAAAATTCCATCATGCCCTCCTTGTCTTCAAACACCAACACCACCGATAGTCCACCGACATAACGAATTCGGACATTAGAAAGCCTGACTGATGTAAGCCATACCTTTAATGAAGTCGTTATAGTTAAGTCCCTCGTCGTGCCGTATAATCCCAACCCATTCCAAGAAACATTCCCAATGAGGTCATCGTCCAGAACCACATTAACAACATTATCTACCCTTTCCTTGCCAACCAAAGTATCCCGAAACGATCGACCAACTTGTTGGACATGAACTGATTGATTTTCTACCGTATCATGCACATCCATCTTCTCGTTAACGACGTTGATTTTTTCAGTCACAGGAACCCACGTCTTCTCCTCCTTCCAGTTAACTTTCTCCCCATCAACGAACCTGGCCAGTACAATGAACAACTTGTACGACCCGATCCAGACATCCCTTAAATCCCTTTCTAATGATAACGGGTCTTTAACCTTTGAAAACGACACAAAACCAAATCGTTTACCTAGTTTATCGTATTTTCTTGCAATATACGAACCAACCACGTTCCCAAATCCTTTAAGCACTTCATACAGATCGGCCGACGTACATCCTTCGGGAAGATTCGAAACAAAGAACTTCGTTACCGCCATACCGTCCGTCTTTGACCCAGCATCCACGTTGTTCCTTTTACCCTTCCTTGTTGGAGCGTTGTACCACGTATCTACCTTGTAGCGATCCCTGCCCGTCATCTTGTTCGGTGTATCCGATTCTCTGTTTGCCGCCTCCGAAGAATTCGGAGCTACTAGGGTTTTTTTTTTTTTTTTATATACAGTTACTACTATTTGAAATCATATTTTAAATACACGAATAAAAATATACTGTTAATTTTTTAATAACAAATATTAACCTATATATTAAATCTATGTTTTACATAGTGATGTTACAGATCTTATTTATTTGATAGCGTAACTAGCTATAATCTGCTGAACAAATAGAATTACACTGATGTTTTTAGTATTACTAACTCGATTATGTTTTTAGGTGGTTTGATAATTATAATTTGTTATTGATCAGTATATCAGTCTTGACACACACATATGTATATAATTAGGTTGTCAAATAATTAACTACTATTTGAAATCATACTTTAAATACACGAATAAAAATATACTATTCAGTTTCTGAATAGCATAATTATCCTATATATTAATAAATCTATGTTTTGAACGGTGATGTTACAATCTTGTCTATTTGATAGTGTAACTAGCTATAATCTACTGAACGAATAGACTTAGAATGACATTTTCAATATTATTAACTATATTATGATTTCATGTGGTTTGATAATTATAATTTTTGATTCGGTATATCATTTTTTAAATTTGTATTTATCATTTGAGAAAATTACGTAATTAGTCCCTGTGGTTTGCCTTCAGTTTCACCTTTAGGTATTAAGGTTTAAAAGTTTCATGTTGAGGGTTTAAGTTTAGTTTTTGTTACATAACGAGTTGACGTTACCCGCGCGTTACGGCGGGATGTTGATTAAGAATATCTTTAGTATCAATATATGTGATGCGATAATTGTTTACGTTCTGCAATGTAATTTCTCATTTGCTAACTTAACATTTAGTGTAAGTTGGAAGTACACTCATTAAAAGTAAAATAACCCATTGTTCATTCAAATGTAAAATTCAATTTAGACACAACATCGGATGAACGTAATAAAAACATCAAGCTTCTCCATTTTAACATTTTTGGTTCATATCTCTCATTTCCACTCTAATAGGTTGAAAGGAGCCATTGCTTAGTTAGGCCCACATCTCTTCCTTTAAAGTATCTAACTAATCATTTGACTCCAATTTTATCAAATTGTAAGTGGTCTCATAGGTTTTAGAAGAACAATTTTCTTCTTCACTATCATTGGATTATCCCAACATCAACCACATGGAATAAAAAAGGAGTTTACGAAAACTGAATTAAACAAACTCATTAAATTATCAATAGAAAATACAACACATACATAGATACTAAAGCGTATATAGATTACATAGAAATCTTATCATCTAAATTGATCAATACATGATTGTGTATATACATGTGACCGTAGGTTGTGAATGAATACACACAACTTTTAAACGAAGAGATACAACTTTTAAACGAAGCAATACAAGGGGATCTTCATAAATTTACAAATAATTACATATAATTCATTTTTTCTTCATTTGACGAAGCCAAAATGAGTACTTTTTGCTATGACAATTTTTTTTTTTAATAATGAATGAAACGTATGTAAATTAAGGTTTTTTTTTTTTTTTTTTTTTTTTTTTTTTTTTTTTTTTTTTAAGGGGGTGTTATATTGTGAAAAGGTGTGAAGTGGTGGTGATTGTTGGAGGTGACCAAAGTTGGTAATTGTGTGTGTATATATATAATAATAATAATAATAATAATAATAATAATAATTTGTGAAATGGTGGGAAGTGTCGGGGAAGGGTGGTGACTTTAGAGGTTGTCCAAGTTGCTAATTGTAGGGAAGAGTGATGACTCTTAGAGGAGATTAATGTTGATAATTAATTTGTGAAAATGTGCCAAGTGATCGGGAAGGGTGGTGACTCTTAAAGGTGACCCAATTAATTAATTTGTGAAATGGTACCAAGTGATGAGGAATGGTGATGACTCTTAGAGGTGACCCAAGTTACTAATTGTATATATATATAATAAGGTATTAGCACTAACGGAGGTTAATATTTAACTAAGTTTACCCTCATGTGAGAAATGGTAAACCACAAGGACCAAATGTGAAATTTAAGTGGGGCCCACCTAATAATCTAAAATAAAAAATATTCATGCTTGTAGTGGGGATCGAACCCTGGTTGATGACCGGGTCGATCCTAACATCCAATTTTTTTAACCAACTGAGCCACTTGTTGATTTGTTTTGTTATTGATACGTTATTTTATAAAAGCGGTTATCAGGTTGAACCTGCATACCCCCCCCCCCCCAAATCCTGGTATTAATAATAATAATAATAATCCTAATCCTTCATGTCATGTTCTTGTTCAAGAGCTGGATTTTGTTAATACCAGTAAAAACATTAAATTTATTTAAAAAAAAAAAGTAAAACACACTGCAAAATTCAAGATTTCAAGAAACAAAGAATATCAAATCTGCAACCATCCTGTTAATAAAGATGACACCCAAACAAAAGCTAGCAATGCAGAAGAATGTGACCCATTTAGCAGAGTACCCGGAACCCGACCCGGACCAAATCTTGTTGTTATGACTCTGTTTGGTCCCATACATCAAACCCATCTCAAAAGTGGGCAAAAGAAGTGATGGGCTTTTGTTATGTGTGATAAAAGTTTAAATAAATAAGAAAAAGGTAGGAACTTTGTTTTGTAACAGTAGTAGTCTTGTGTTAAAAAGCAACGAGATTGAAGGGAAGAAGACATTAAGATTAAGATTAGCAGTAATGAGTGACAAGATTTTTTGTTACTGACAGACACCTTGTTTTATATATTATATATATATACAAAAAGTAACTTAACACCGTTATGACGCCGTTAACCCCAACCCACCCGTTACAGTATCACGCCGTTAATACCAACCCACCCGTTACAGTGACAGTCCATTCTTCTCGCTACATTTCAATATTTCATAACAAATATTTCACACTTTGGAGTTTGGGCCAACCGTCATGTCGCTATATCAACATTCAACAGGAAAAGCCCCGATTCATTCAGTAACCGTTATACTTCCCACTGTTCCTTTATTCATCCCCACCATTTCCATTCTAAAAAACTATTTTCGTCATCTGTAACCGTCACTGCCCTTTTTATGTAACCTTTTTCTTCACGAAATTAGGGTACTAACACCCACAGGGCACAAGCAAAAGTTCACAACCACCACCGCAACAACCCGACTTCCATCGGTGACCATGGTGGTCGACCATCGCTGGAGAAGAAGATAGAGAAAGAGAAGGAAAGGCAGGCCGCTTGGCAGTTGTACTGTGGTGGTGGTTATGCGTATCCAGAAAAGGGGTTTTCAAAGAAAAATTAAAGACTCGGAAATCCCTAACATGTGATGGCGATGTTCAATTGGTTGGTGGTGTTGTCGCAGTGGCGGCGACGGTTTCGTGGTGGTGATGTTCATCCAGAACCATCGGAACACTACCGGCCACCACCTAGTATCCCTCGATGTCTCCCTCTTTCTCTATATATAATATATACACATTTGCAGATGATAAATGATGTTTGAATATAAAATGGTTTTGATTTTGAACCGTCGTTTTGACTTTTGGAACATGGTTTTCTATGAGGTTTGGTAAAGAGAGAGAAATATGGTAAAGTATAGTTGGGGAGATACTTTATGTTTTAAATTTATTTAGAATTAGGCTTTTTGTAACTCATGACTAATGGGTAGTGTCATTAAACTTGATTTCTTATATGTTGGTGTTGCATCATATTCTAAAGCCCACCTGATTCATAAATTTGTTTTCCTGTTACCTGAACTTTTGTGTACGTATGAATATATATAGTATTTTGTGTAAACCAGTGCGGTCCTTAGAGCATAGTCGAATAAGGTGGCAAAGCACGCTAAAGCGTGCGAGGATAACCAAAATGATTTTGTCCCTTTGGCCTTTAATACCTTTGGCTCATTGACACCGGAGGTGATCAAGTTTGTAAAGTGTCAAAACTTACCTCTCAACTTCTCAAGTTTCTAAGGTTCTGACTTTTACCTTTTCTTATGTTTTCTTCTGTTTAATTACCATGTTAATATTCTTACAACAATCCAAAACAACTTCATACGGTTCGATTTCCATATCCTAATCCACTCGACTTCATTAAGTTAAATCTGATAACGTCAAAACATGCATTTGCATATGTTTAACGCATTACATAACGCTTGGACTAATCTGTTCGATGTTTGCAATATACCCGCGCCGCAACGCGCGCGAGGCTAATTACTAGTTATTATTAATTATTAATACCAGGACTTGGGGGTTTGGGGTGTGCAGGTTCAATCTGATAACCGTATTTATAAAAAAAAAAAAAAAAAACGTTTTAGAAATAAACCAAATCAACAAGTGGCTCAGTTGGTTAAAAAATTTGATGTTAGGGTTGACCCGATCATCAACCTGGGTTCTACCCCCACTACAAGCATGAACATTTTTTATTTTAGATTATTAGGTGGGCCCCACTTAAATTTCACATTTGGTCCTTGTGGTTTACCATTTCTCACATGAGGGTAAACTCAGTTAAATATTAACCTCCGTTAGTGCTAATACCCTATTATGTAACAAAAACTAAACTTAAACCCTTAATATGAAACTTTTAAACCTTAATTCCTAAAGGTGAAACTAAAGGCAAACCACAGGGACTAATTGTGTAATTTTCTCTAATCATTTTATAATTATAAAATAGTGGGAAGTGGAGGAGGGAAAAGTAGGCATGAAATGCCATGTGACATTTTTTTATAAACTAATTGAAAATCACATTAAACTTAAAAAAATAATTAAAAGCATACAAAAATACAAAAAGTAAATGTATTTATATTAAATTTATTAAATAAAAATAATAATAATATTTAAATATTTAATAAAAATAATTTTTAAATATTTAATAAAAAAATAATATTCAAATGGATTCTTTCCAACGACTACTTTTCAAACGGCTAGTTTTCTAACCCTATAAATACAAGACAGAAAACCAAGAGTCAGTCACAATTATCATTCACAATTCAATCTACACACAAACAATCAAAGATATAGGTGGTGGTTATCATAACGAAGCAGCCCGACCTTCCAACATCAGGCGATATTCTCGCCGCCGACGTTCACAACCAGTGTCGTCTCCTCCTCCTCCTCCTACAGTGTACACTCCTCCTCCTCAACCAGTGTACACTTCCCGTCGACTCAACATTCCAAACTAACTAATAATCCCTCCGGAAAAAAATGGGTTTTTAGTATCCACAAAAGCGTCCTAAAATATTATTTTATAGGACCTTTTATTTAATAGGACCAACGGTAAAAGCGTTTCATGTAAGGGGGTCATAATAAGTCATGCAACTTAAAAAGTGTTCTAATATCTCAAATAAGATTATGAAACTAATTTTATGGTCGCATAATATGTCCCAAAAAAAACTCCTAATAAAACATATTAGAACACTTTTACAATGCTTTAACACGTGCTTACCTACTTTTAATCTTTTAATACACATACAAGAGTCATTAGATAATGTAACATTATAGGAGCTTTAGTACCAAGAAACGGGTCCTAATATCCCAAATAAGATTATGAAACCAATTTTATGGTCGCATAATATGTCAATGAACAAACAATAGAGCATCCTAAGAAAAGCATATTCAGACACTTTAATAGGACCAAATTTCAAAGTCCTAACAAGGCATATGATACAACGTTTTTTTAAACATATACACACACAATTTTATTATATACTGTAAATAACATCAACTAATGAAAGAATTAAAACTTTATTATATTTCAAATAAGCATATTCATAACAAAAACACTAAACATAAATAAGTTATAGCATTATTCAACATAAAGTCTTGTAACATTTAACAAAGAAATTAAAAGCAATGAAAGAAATAAGTGTAACATCGCAAAAATTTTTTTCCATTCATAATGTGTCTAAATCTTTATTTTACTACCACACAACTTATATATATATATATGTATATATAATAATAGTAATAAATAAAATAATAATACTTCATATTTTATTGAGTATTATATGGACACACTTATTTGAGGCCAACCATGCCTAAACCCAACCTACAAACCTAACCCAACATCCCTTTTACCTTATTCCACCATGTAGCAACCCAATAAAACACAAGCCTAATGAATCGGCCCATTTCACCTTACTCTCCACACAAGTCCAGCCCAAAAACCCCAACCCTCTTCTTTCCTTTTTCCTTTCTGCGAGACACAGCGAGCAGCAAGCGGCAGATTGACCAAGAATCCAGCCTTTGACTTCTCTTGATTGAATTATATTTGGTAATTTGACCCAACACTTGATTTCGTCCATGTAAACGCGTAAACAGCTCAATAAATCGCGTGAATTCCGAGCTGTTTTACGTGGCCTTGACCGAACATTTATCAAAAATCAAAAACCTTCCATATAGCCACGACACTATATAATGAGCACCTTGTGTTGTTCAGAGTGAACCGGAAAACAAAACCCCACATTCACTGCCCCTTCTTGTACGTTAAATCGTGAAATTTTTATGGTTTTGACTTTGGCGTTGACTCACGATTTTGGCCGATTATCAAGCTGTAAGTTTAAATTAAACACCTTTTGTTGTTTGTTGTTATGTTCCAGTCATTAACCCCATGGTTAATTGACTGGAATCCGGTTTTAATGGGTGTAAAGATCTAGGGTTCATAGAGGGTATGATTTGGGAAGATGAAGTGCTTTCACATATGTTTATTATTAAAACTAAACGGATTCTAACACAAACTGACCACCAGCTCAGTTGGTTTCCCTTGGCTGTGTAAAGCTTTGGACCGGCCCTAGGCCTTGGTTCGAACCCCACAACCACCATTTTTATTTTAAAACAAAAAAAAAACAGATTAAAGGTCCAAAAACCGGTTCTACCCAGACTCGAACCCGCGACCTCTCGTTTCCTAAGCCTTATAATCACAAGCCCAGACCAATTGGTCTGGACGCTGAGAACATATACAACCTGGTTTGTATTTTATTTAAACATTATCTAATATTAGATAATGTATTTTTGACAATTCTTTTATTTAATCAACTTTATAAGAAAAGTCTTTTTATTTAACAAAACGATTTCTATAAATCCTACAAAAATTATTTTGTATTAATCTGATGAAGAAGTTCAACTTACAATTTTTAGTTTTCAAAAATCTATTTATTTAATATATATAATAATTAAATCAAGTTTATTCTAATATATTTATAAAATTCCATTAAAATATCAAATCAAATTTATAAATTTCCACAAAAATTATTCTGAGTTTATATAATGATAAACTTTTCTGAAATGATTTTTAATTCTGAAAAATCATTTATTTAGTATTTTTAATCAATTTTTGTTAGTTTTAATCATAAATAAATCATAATAAATTCAATTTTTAATATTTTTGCACCAAAATTTTATACAAATTATTTCTGATTATTTAGAACAGAAATATGAATTTTAAACTCATAATTCTTAAATTTTAATATTTTTAAATAATAAAGTTAAATTTTGACAATTTGTTATAAATAGAATTAATATTCTATTTTAAAGAAAATAATTTTGTAAAAATTATTTTTATACTTTAAACACATTCTTGTGACCATCTTAGATTTAAATTTTATAAAAAGATTTTTGTCTAATTAATTACTAATATTCTCTCAATTATCAAACATTTTTTGATATTAATCAAACGAGCATTTATCCCCAAATTCGAAGCCCTATAAACTTATACATTTGTAGACTTGATAGACTTAGACATATTTATTACCTTATTATAGGGTGATACTTGATACATTTGGGCAACACCATTACTCAATTTTTCAACAGATATAACGTTTTGCTAAGGTGAGTTTTACATAGCCCCTTTTCTATTTATCACCATTTTTGGGGTGAAACATGTTACAACATCATTTATGCAATTCAAACATCAATGTGTCTATGTGTATTTCTATGTTGCATTATGTCTTGAGCATGACTAGGGTAAGCAGAATTCTAGCATAAACATTCATCAGCCAAACGGTATACATTGATAGATCTATTGGACTGACAATCCCACCCGGATACGTGCCTCCTACAAAGGTTGCGTGGGTGTTTGTTACTGCAATGTAAACGAGTGAACCATGAGCGTATGGGATGTACCACAATTCAACAGTCACAATGGTTGATTATGCACACGATTTACTTCTAGTATGTTTATGCATATGGACTAGATTGCCATGACACATGAATTGCACAACAATTTTATTCTATTATCAAAACCTATGTAATTCTCACCAACTTTTGTTGACCCAAAATATTTTCAACTTAACATGTTTCAGGTTCTACTTGCTTGAAGGTTTGAATTGATGCTTGAAGATGTTTGCATAGTTTTATTCAATTTGATGTACAAATTCTTAGAGCAATTGTATGTAACTTACTTAAATTATTTAATGAAATTTATTATCCACCATGAGCTACTGAACAATCATCAATACGTGACATCCCGATGTTTCAGCCATCGGTTGGGGTGTTACAGATTGGTATCAGAGCCATGGTTATAGGGAATTAGGTTATTAGAAAAATAATCTAGTCTATAACCATAGGATTTAACCAGTACTTGCTTCTTTACTTGCTATACTCTACCTCCCTCCTACTTCTTATCCCTACATTAATCCCTACGAGAAGGTTGCTCTCCATCACTGGATCCACTCTTAGACTAATAAGGCAAAACCCTCAGGTTTAACCTGAACCACCTTGAGATCTCGTCGAAGTTCTAGATTTTAATAACGAACACGTGCAATCTGGAAGGGTGAACGCCTGTATTCTGAGTTTTCTGTCTAGGACTGGCATTGCGCATATATCCCAATCAGACGAGGGACCCGGATGCCTACCTGGGAATTCTCGGGATGAGTGTTCACTTATAGGCTAAAGCATGTCTTCATATGTTATTAGAATCTAGAATCTTTGATAAGTCAACGTTTTCGTTTATTCGTTTTAATTAATGAATAAATGATTACACTCCTTATATAATCTCATTCATTTCATTGTGTCTCTTACAGATCATGCCTCCACGTCGCAGTGCTCGTCTTAACAGTGGTGACAATCATGATGAAGGAAGTAGCAATCACAACCATGACACTAACCACAATAACAACAACAACAACAATGGTGTTGATGCCCAACTGGCTGCAATCATTTCTCAACAAATGGTGCAGCAAATCGCAACTCTGGTTCCCAACTTACTAGCTCAAGTCATCCAGTTGAACGGCAACGGGAACGGCAATGGCAACGGAAATGGAAATGGAAACCACAACGGGAATGGGAATGGTCTTCCAGCCTGTACCCTTAAGCACTTTAATTCTTGCAATCCCCCAAAGTTTAGTGGTGAAGAAGGAGCTACGGGACTCCTACAATGGTTTGAGGGTATTGAGAATACCTTCATTAACAGTGAATGCCCCGACAACTTTAAAGTCTGTTATGCCATGAGTGTTCTTCACAAAAGAGCACTCACTTGGTGGAATGAAGAAAAACGCACTCGCGGAGCTGAAGCTGCACTAGCCTTAACTTGGGATCAAGCTAAAGACATTATGAAGGCAGAGTTCTGTCCTCATAATGAAATTAAGAAGCTGGAAGATGAATTTCATGATCTTGCTCAAGACAGTGGGGAAAACCTTGCTTACAACACACGTTTTCACGAACTTAGCCTACTGCTACCACACAAAGTCACCCCCTTGCCTATTGCAATCGAGAAATACATTGGTGGCTTACCCATGAAGATTCAGGATACGATGTGGGGAAGGAACCCTCCTACCTTGGAGGAAGCAAAACGTTTGGCTGCCACCCTAACAGATAACCATGTGAAGGCAGGAACCCTGACCCGGAAAGGGGAAAAGAAAACTGTTGCAAAGGATACTCCCCAACCTGCCGTTGATATCAAAACTGAGGCCTCAACCAATGGAAAGTGCAAGGCCAGGAATTTTGCAATAGACACCACTGCCCCACCCAACAAGAAACAATACAACGGGAAGCTACCTAAGTGTGACACCTGCCAGTATCACCACCCAACTCAAGTTCCCTGCCGACAGTGCACCAATTGTCAAAGGTATGGGCATCTTGCAGATGCTTGTCGAATCCCTGCTACAAACGCTCTTGATGCTCCAAATAACCCCGCTTGAAACCCTCCAGCTACTTAACAGCAAACCCTACCATTTGAATAATGTCTACTTTCTCTTTAATTCCATGTATTGCCACTTTTGATTCAAATAATAAATTCAAGTATTATCATAACATCTGTGTGCATGCTTGTTTGAATGTGAACAGATTGCTATGTCTATAGTCATACTTGCTTACTTGTACGACAATTAGTTGACTACCAAACAATCTACTCAACGATTGGTAGAGGTCATCATGTCTTTCCAACAGTCGGGAGAGGCCCTACAACCTGCTCAACGACTGGTGGAGACTATCAGACCTGCTCAACAATCGGTAGAGTCATAAAAGGACGCAAAACCCTAATGTAAGGTAAATTGGTAATTACGGTCCGGAACGTAATCATGAATTTACAGGTACGTTAAGGTAGTGTGAAATTTTATCAAGGTTTCTGGTGGATTGACCGATTGTTAACCTGGTATCTTCTCTTTTAACTTCGGGACGAAGTTCCTAAAAGTAGGGGAGACTGTAACATCGCAAAATTTTTTTTTCCATTCATAATGTGTCTAAATCTTTATTTTACTACCACACAACTTATATATATATATATATAAATATATATATAATAATAGTAATAAATAAAATAATAATAATACTTCATATTTATTGAGTATTATATGGACACACTTATTTGAGGCCAACCATGCCTAAACCCAACCTACAAACCTAACCCAACATCCCTTTTACCTTATTCCACCATGTAGCAACCCAATAAAACACAAGCCCAATGAATCGGCCCATTTCACCTTACTCTCCACACAAGTCCAGCCCAAAAACCCCACCCATCTTCTTTCCTTTTTCCTTTCTGCGATACACAGCGAGCAGCAAGCAGCAGATTGACCAAGAATCCAGCCTTTGACTTCTCTTGATTGAATTATATTTGGTAATTTGACCCAACACTTGATTTCGTCCATGTAAACGCGTAAACAGCTCAATAAATCGCGTGAATTCCGAGCTGTTTTACGTGGCCTTGACCGAACATTTATCAAAAATCAAAAACCTTCCATATAGCCACGACACTATATAATGAGCACCTTGTGTTGTTCAGAGTGAACCGGAAAACAAAACCCCACATTCACTGCCCCTTCTTGTACGTTAAATCGTGAAATTTTTATGGTTTTGACTTTGGCGTTGACTCACGATTTTGGCCGATTATCAAGCTGTAAGTTTAAATTAAACACCTTATGTTGTTTGTTGTTATGTTCCAGTCATTAACCCCATGGTTAATTGACTGGAATCCGGTTTTAATGGGTGTAAAGATCTAGGGTTCATAGAGGGTATGATTTGGGGAAGATGAAGTGCTTTCACATATGTTTATTATTAAAACTAAACGGATTCTAACACAAACTGACCACCAGCTCAGTTGGTTTCCCTTGGCTGTGTAAAGCTTTGGACCGGCCCTAGGCCTTGGTTCGAACCCCACAACCACCATTTTTACTTTAAAACAAAAAAAAAAACAGATTAAAGGTCCAAAAACGGTTCTACCCAGACTCGAACCCGCGACCTCTCGTTTCCTAAGCCTTATAATCACAAGCCCAGACCAATTGGTCTGGACCCTGAGAACATATACAACCCGGTTTGTATTTTATTTAAACATTATCTAATATTAGATAATGTATTTTTGACAATTCTTTTATTTAATCAACTTTATAAGAAAAGTCTTTTTATTTAACAAAACGATTTCTATAAATCCTACAAAAATTATTTTGTATTAATCTGATAAAGAAGTTCAACTTACAATTTTTAGTTTTCAAAAATCTATTTATTTAATATATATAATAATTAAATCAAGTTTATTCTATTATATTTATAAAATTCCATTAAAATATCAAATCAAATTTATAAATTTCCACAAAAATTATTCTGAGTTTATATAATGATACTCTTTTCTGAAATGATTTTTAATTCTGAAAAATCATTTATTTAGTATTTTTAATCAATTTGTGTTAGTTTTAATCATAATTAAATCATAATAAATTCAATTTTTAATATTTTTGCACCAAAATTTTATACAAATTATTTCTGATTATTTAGAACAGAAATATGAATTTTAAACTCATAATTCTTAAATTTTAATATTTTTAAATAATAAAGTTAAATTTTGACAATTTGTTAAAAATAGAATTAATATTCTATTTTAAAGAAAATAATTTTGTAAAAATTATTTTTATACTTTAAACACATTCTTGTGACCATCTTAGATTTAAATTTTATAAAAAGATTTTTGTCTAATTAATTACTAATATTCTCTCAATTATCAAACATTTTTTGATATTAATCAAACGAGCATTTATCCCCAAATTCGAAGCCCTAGAAACTTATACATTTGTAGACTTGATAGACTTAGACATATTTATTACCTTATTATAGGGTGATACTTGATACATTTGGGCAACACCATTACTCAATTTTTCAACAGATATAACGTTTTGCTAAGGTGAGTTTTACATAGCCCCTTTTCTATTTATCACGATTTTTGGGGTGAAACATGTTACAACATTATTTATGCAATTTAAACATCAATGTGTCTATGTGTATTTCTATGTTGCATTATGTCTTGAGCATGACTAGGGTAAGCACAATTCTAGCATAAACATTCATCAGCCAAACGGTATACATTGATAGATCTATTGGACTGACAATCCCACCCGGATACGTGTCTCCTACAAAGGTTGCGTGGGTGTTTGTTACTACAATGTAAACGAGTGAACCATGAGCGTATGGGATGTACCACAATTCAACAGTCACAATGGTTGATTATGCACACGATTTACTTCTAGTATGTTTATGCATATGGACTAGATTGCCATGACACATGAATTGCACAACAATTTTATTCTATTATCAAAACCTATGTAATTCTCACCAACTTTTGTTGACCCAAAATATTTTCAACTTAACATGTTTCAGGTTCTACTTGCTTGAAGGTTTGAATTGATGCTTGAAGATGTTTGCATAGTTTTATTCAATTTGATGTACAAATTCTTAGAGCAATTGTATGTAACTTACTTAAATTATTTAATGAAATTTATTATCCACCATGAGCTACTGAACAATCATCAATACGTGACATCCCGATGTTTCCACCATCGGTTGGGGTGTTACAATAAGCAGCATAGAATCCCGAGTCATCATGTGTCCTCAATCCTCACGGACTACCTACTAATAAACCATCCATGTATAAGCATTAAGTTCTAAATTGTTAAAATTATTCGTATCACAAAATTAATAAATACATACCGAGATGAAAAGACAAGGTCATGCAATGGAGGCACCAATACAATCTTGAATTGTGGAAAATAACCCATATGGTCTCACCAACTTTTCATCTATTTTATTGCTACTTGAACGTTTACCTCACACCATTATTGTCCAATCTCTGTACCACCAACTAGCTCATTTGGGTCCAAGCTCTTCACCCATCCACTTGCTACAATCTCAGCAGAGTTTAGAATGCTTTTGAGGATAACTTCATCACCGGCCTAGATTTTAGTTTTCAACAAACATATCAAACTCTAGTCACAATACAAGTAACATTTCACAAAAAAATAAAGATTTATATAGAAAAATACCCGTAAACGTGGAGGTCCATTGGTTTCAATGGGGAAATGTGGTGATGTAAGAGGTGGAACACTGGGACCATCTGTGCACCCTTTAATCTTTGATACTTGGGCTTGTAACCGAACCACTGTACTAGTAAGTTCTTCACATTTAGACTTCAATTGGATGTTTTCTCTACGACATGTTGAACGACTTGGTGTTACAACCCAAACATCAGGAGCATGAACACCCAGACCATACATGACTGCATCACCATTTCGATCTTTCCCCATTACTTTAGAAAAAAAACATCATCTGGTCCAGGCTTATCGATCGAACCATCGGGAAGATTAGAACTAAGTTGTTGCATCTATGCCTGTATTAGATATAGTAACAAAAACAATATATGTATTTTAACAACATCATGAACACATAGAAAAGATATGTATATGAATATATAAGATATTACTTACAATTGCATTTGCAGCTTCCACATTTTTTGTAGTTCCATGTTTGGAGAAACATGCACGAAACATTTTCAATCGACTTGGATCTTGTCCCAAAGATGTCTGTTTGAATAAAAAGAAAATGAGTAGTAACAATGGATATCGACATGCTACATTAAGAATTGCACTATTTCATACAATCACCTTTAGCTCTTCACGGACTCGAGCATATCTTTTTTTACCCGTAACTTGCACCATCTTCTTTTTTTTCCCGACTCGCCTTGTTTTTTTCACTTACCATCTTCAATAGGAAAATAAAATATCATAATGAGAAATAAACTAATTGCAACCTCCCAAATTTTGAGGATTTATATTTAAAGTAATATATATTGGAAGTTATAAAATACCAATTATACATTGTTCAAACTACGAGTCTTACACTAATATTTGAAGTGTAAGGCAATTTCATACCTTAGACTTTGTTTTATTCCAATACTTCACAAGTCTCCTCCATTGTTTTTTTTTTGCACTTGTTTTGGCCTAAAACTTATTTGTTCCTGAAGTGACAAAGACAGATCATAGTAGTGTTCCTTAACTGTTGCCCTCCAGTTCTTCACCTTCTTCCCAAATGATTGCAATATCCAGCCTTCAGCATCTTCCGGAATATCAAATTTTGTCTGAAAATGGAACACGTTACATGAGAAAACAATTACTTT
The DNA here is from genome assembly GCA_030844895.1 of Ambrosia x helenae. Taxonomy (NCBI): domain Eukaryota; kingdom Viridiplantae; phylum Streptophyta; class Magnoliopsida; order Asterales; family Asteraceae; genus Ambrosia; species Ambrosia x helenae. Next base: position 94,946,645 of record CM061233.1, on the reverse strand, counting down.
AGACATTCATTAACAAACAGATTTTTAATTACATACCTTTAAGAAGTCAAGCAACGTTTGTTTTTTGGTGTCCTTAACTTTATTCCATGGTTTATAAATCGGACAATATACTTTCCACTCCTTGAAAGGGTTCCCATGAAATGAGTTAGTTTACTACTTTTGTCACCAATAGGTTGTCCAAGTTCATTAACTAAAATAGGAATTATATCCCTTTTTTCTTGGGCCCAAACTTTTGGCATACGTGTCGGTCCTCTCACTCCTTTACGTACATTTCGAACTACAAAAAGTGAACATGACTTACAATGTACATGTATATATTAAAAATACTATATAAATTGAATGACAACATATTAGGTTTTTACGTTTTCTTAGTTTTATTATAAGTTTCTTATATATTCATCATGTGTCACACAATATATGTATTGAGAAAAAAAAATGAAGCAACCAAGTAAATCAGATAAACCTACTTCATTTTCAGGTTGTGGAACTTCAAACTCTTTTTCAACCAGTTCATCGTTCTCATTTTCTAAATCATCCACGTCTTTATTTCCATCATCTTCATAACTATCTTGTTCTTCATAAGCTTCATTCATATCTATGTCTTTAATATCATCAGTTTCAGCAGCATCTTGTTCTTCATTGATATCTATAGTTACAAAAACAGTAAGCATCGAAAACAGTTAATGGAATCCAAACTTAATAATAATAACTTAATAATAATTAAATATCACATATAAAATATTTGAAAAGAAAAAAATATAGGTACCATGAAATCTCATGTCACGCTCCCTGTGGTCATCATTGTTGTCAACTGCAAATAACTTTCTCTTAGCTACAATTGATCTCCCTCTCGTGTGGCCTTCGTCAGACTCTGGTACACTAATATTTATTGCCCTCCTTGTGTCAATCATTTGTCCCTTTTGCATATGAGATTTTGAAGATGTTAGCACACGGGAGACATTATGAGCAATGACTCGTTTCTGTACTAAATAAGCATATTTGTTCATGGACTGCGGAGCAATGTATCTTGGATGTTGTTTCTGTAAGTCGAATTGTTAGAAAACGAACAAAAAGACATTATATTATCCAAATTTGTTATTAATACCTTTTTAGAGATTTTTGTAACATCTTCTTCCAAATAATCTTGCTCAACATCAACATCTTTCTCACTGGCATCCATTGGTTTCTTTTTATTTTTCTTTGATTTATCACTCTCTGGTAGACTTTTCAAAGATTTAGTAATATTTTTCACTCCCAAGGCTTGTAATTTTTTTTTGTTCTCTTGAATATTCAACATTCTACTCTTTTCATAAGCATTCATATGTCTTCTGGAGCTTTAGCCTTGCATACTAGTGTACACAACAAAGAAAAATTCTTATCAGATCGAGTTATCAAGACCTTTTGGATAAAGCATTCCAGTTAAACAAATAAAGCAGACAAATTGGAAACCATAACTCATACTTAAAAAAAAAAAAAAAAAGCAGAAATCATACTACCACAGTAAATCATTGTCCACCTTAATCCCTAACAACAAATGATTTTGCATAAACTAACTTGATCCCTGACAGCAAAAAAAAAGAAGATAAAATTATAAAAACTAAAGCAATACGCCGATTGGGCTGGATAACGGGTCGAAATGGGAGGTTTCATAAACGGCTAGCATGTCTAATCAGTCAGGTCCATTGTTGGCGAAATGGGGTGGATTGTATATTGTTGGCCAGCTTCTTTTTGGCCGTTTGGGTATAAATAAAAGTTTCGTTTAACTTGTCAAAAAAAAAAAAAAACAGTCAAGGCACAAAAATTTAACAAAACAATAATAATCTCATAACCTATGTCAATCAAGACAAATAAAATAAACAAAATCGTCAAGACTCAAAACTTAAAGATGTTATTATTATCCATATCAAGGTGGCGTGTGCGCTCCTCCTCTATGCAATCAATTGCTATTTTTAAGTATTGCTGGACTGATTCGCTATACACAGGCATTTTGTTCAACACATGAAGATTAAATATATTGCTTAGGTTTCTGTTTTTTTTTATTCATATCTAACCCGTGGAGCCAAAAAACTTTTAGCCGCCTCCTTATCCTCAACAAACGCTAACCTCCCACACAATATTTCAAATAAACGACGCCGAATGAGTAAATGTCCGACTTGTAGGTTACGCCGTTGGTCTTTTCATTTTCTGGGTCCATATACTCTTTTGCGCCAAGAGTACGGATCCCTACTACCGTAAGTGAGCGATTTTAGACACTTTCCAATGATCTTTTTGCAAGAAAATAACTTTAGTACACATCAGATTATTCTTTTTCGATTCAGCAAGTGATCGAAATAGTAACGACTAACGACATTCACTCAAATTCCAATCATGTGTTCAATTCCTTAACTAGATTGAAGTTCAATCAACATTAACATAAAAGCAATCAAATTGCACACAAAACACAAAGATTTCCATATCAAATTCAAAACAGATAATAAGATCTTGAATGTATACAAAAACCAAAAACAACTTCAGGGTTCCTACCCAAGTACAGCATATAAGACATCTAAATACCAAAAATTAACACAACAATATTCAATCTTTATCACAGCTAGTACAAAACCCAAAAAAGAAACACAAAATATAGCATAAAAATCCTACCTTTTGTTGCACAATTTTCCTTTCCTGTTGATCAAATAGTCAACAAAAAGGTCAACTTTAACCTCTGTTTGAATCAATACTCAATTTCTAGGGTGGATCAAGTATTGTAGCCTTGTGAAATATTCATGTTATCCTAACCCAAATATAAAAACACACAAAACATGTAGAACATGGACTAACCATAATCAAAATTCAAAATCCAATTCTAAAGCCAAAATTAAAGAGACAATTGACTAACCTTTCACAAAATATGAAAAGCTTCGTTAGGTTTAGGAATGCTGAATCGAGATTGGCTTTAGCGAAAAACTTGTTGTTAATATTATTAATGCTATTAGAGAATACAATAAAATAGCAAGATTAAATGGAATGACTACCCTATTCTTTGTGAGGTAGGGATTCAATATTTTGGAAATTTCCACCATATCTTCTTCCCGCTATTTAAAAATAAAAAATTTAAAAAACGTATAGTTGTTTTTAATGAATTTCAATCAAAATGTGTTAAGATACAAGTTTTAATTGTAAATCTATCTATATATATAAAAGAAACGTATATGCTAACGTGGCGTGCAATGGAGGCCTCAACCTTCCCTTGAGAGTGCCACGTGACATCATAATGGAAAGTTTTTGGTGTTTTTGAATTATTTTATTTTTTTAATTAAATTGAGTTATTTTAGGAAAAAAAATTTAAAAATAAATTTAAAATTTTCTCTCTCATATTTCCTCCCATAAGTTTTAAACGTTTATATCTTTTATATACGAGATTTTTTAAAGAATAAAATTACACCAAATTAACGAGCGTTTTATTATCTTTCCAACGAGTACCATAGTGCTATATAAAAAACGGAGAAAAAATCGACTATTTTTTTGTGGGGTTTCGTTCATACAGGAAAAAAACACACAAAGCGTTCATGTTATTCATTAATCATGTTTTTTTCTTTTAAACCAGGATCTTATCTACGATGTTGAAAATCAGCCCAATCGCCATGTTATCATTGGAATTTTACTAGGTATACTTCATCAAGAGATGCTAGGAGAAAGAATCGCGCAACACTGCAACACATGGTGTCAGCTTATAGCAAGGTTATTTTTTATTTATTTAATTACAAAAGTAATAATTATTACTATTAGTATTAGTATTATTAGAATATTTATATTTTTCAACCTCGGGACGCTCCCGGGAAGAATTGATAGTTGCTAACGTGGCGTTCAATGGTGGCCTCAACCATCTCTTGATTATGCCACGTGGCATAATGAGATGCAATGGTTATAACTTTCAACTTAAGTGTTTGTTTAGTTGATTAGGTTAGGAATTATAAGAGCCATTAGAATGTGAGAAATTAGAGAGATGTGACGAGTTTTTGAATAGTTGCAGCTTACATAAGTGATTCTTTAGATGGTTACTGATTAGGTTTTAGATTAGGGAATATGAGTTATTACTGATTAGAATACTATGAACATGCAATGATTGAGAGATTTTGTGGTTAGTTAACTTGAGCCATTTGCAATAGATTATCACGTAAAATTAGATTTTTCAACCCCGGGACCCTCCCGGGGTAATCAGCTAGTTAGAGGAATATATGATTTCAAGATATGGATTTAGAATTCATACCAATTTCTATTAGTGAATTTAAATGTGAGTGTTCATAGAATATTTATTTTTTTTAATTGAGAAAAAGATTTAAACATTGAATTTCACCTATTCATCCTTGTCACCTATCACTAAGGTATGTTTGGTATAGGGTAATGGAATGGATTAATGAATGGAATGGATGACGTAATGAAATACACAAGGAAATGGAATGAATTATTACTATTCCACGTCATGTTTGGTTGTCATGTGGGAATGAAACAAAGTGTTACTTTGGCGATGGTGGTTGGTTGCGACGACGATGGAGGGTGGTGGTGGATGGCGGCGGCGGTGGGTGGTGGTGGTGGTTGATGGCCGCGGTGGTGGCTGGGTGGCGGTGCATGGTGCCAGTGATGAGTAGTGGCAGTGAAGGATGGCGGCGGCGACGGGTGGTGATATGTGGTGGTCACGGTGATGGTGGGTGGCTGCAGCGGTGAAGGGTGGCGGTGGTAGTGGTAGTGGTAGTGGTGGAAGGAGGTGACGATGGTGCCGGTGGCAGGTGTTGGCGATGGTGGGTGAGTGACGGTGGTGGCAATGGTGGGTGGTGGTTGATGTTGTCGATGGTGGACGGTGGTGGTCGAAGGAGGTGGTGGTGATGCCAGTGGCAGGTGCCAGCGATGATGGGTGGGTGACGGTTGGTGGCAATTGTGGGTGGTGGTTGATGGTGTCGATGATGAGTGGTGACGAAGGTGGTGGGTGGTGGCTATGCATGGCGTCAGTGGTGAGTGGTGGCAGTGAAGGATGGCAGCGGCGGTGGTGGGTTATGTGGAGGTCGCGGTGAAAGTATGTGGCAGTAGTGGTGAAGAGTGGTTGCGGTAGTGGTGGTGGAAGGAGGTGGTGATGGTGGTGGCAATTGTGGGTGGTGGTTGATCTTGTCGATGGTGGACAGTGGTAATGGTGCCGGTGGCAGGTGCCATCGATAGTGAGTGGGTGGGGGTGGTGGCAATGGTGGGTGGTGATTGGTGGTGTCGATGGTGGACGGTGGTGGTGGAAGGAGGTGGTGGTGGTGCCTGTGGCAGGTGCCAGCGATGGTAGGTGGGTGAAGGTGGTGGCAATTGTGGGTGGTGGTTGATGTTGTTGATGGTGGACGGTGGTGGTGCCGGTGGCAGGTGCGAGCGATGGTGGGTGGGTGACGGTGGTGGCAATGATGGGTGGTGGTTAATGGTGTCGATAGTGGGCGGTGGTGGAAGGAGGTGGTGGTGCCGGTGGCAGGTGCCAGCGATGGTAGGTGGGTAAGGTTGGTGACAATGGTGGGTGGTGGTTGATGGTGTCGATGGTGGGTGGTGATGGTTGTGGGTGGTGACGGAGGTTGTGGATGGTGCTGATGGTTGGTGGTGGCTATGAGGGGTGGTGGCAGCGGTGGTGGATGGGTGGCGGTGCATGGCGCCAGTGGTGAGTGGTGGCAGTGAAGGATGGCGGCGGCGATGGTGGGTGGTGATATTTGGAGGTCGCAGTGATGGTGGATGGAGGCGTCGGTGGCAGGTGCTGACGATGGTGGGTGGGTGACAGTGGTGGCAGTGGTGGGTGGTGTCGATGGTGGGTGGTGATGCATCGTTGTCGCCATAGTGACATCGAGCTCGACTCAAACTTAATCCGAGCCAAGCTAATAAGCGAGCCCACATTTTTCTCGTGGTCCGCTCATATACAAATTGAATCAATTCGAGCAATCTCTATGCCACGAGTTTTTTGATTCGAGCAATCTCTACGGCATGAGTTTTTTGTACAACCTATTGGTGAGTAACGTTTAGTCTTAACAATTATAATAGCTTTTATTGGGCCCAATTGAATGACGATTAGTTACCCATATCAACCATTACTAACCCTACCTTTCAATAAACCAAAGTAACGATTATAAAGTCCAATACATATTACCTAATAACTTAACAAGAACAATTTAATCAAGTGATTTCCGATCTTCTATACATATTGCTTTCAACAATCCACAATGAACACTTTCCTTTGTTCAGGTATTTTTAAATTAAGGTGTTCAGTTTAAAAGAAAATGAAACACATCGGTTATGTATATCCATATTATTTGAGTTAATTGCCAATTTAGTCCCTGGGTTTGTAAAAAATTGTCACTTTCATCCAAATCTTTTTATTTGGTCAATTTAGTCCCTGTGGTTTCATTTTTTTTGTCATTTTAGTCCCTGAGGTTTGTCAAAAATTGTCACTTTCATCCAAATCTTGTTAGTTCACAAGGACTAAAATGACAAAAAAATGAAACCACAGGGACTAAATTGACCAAATAAAAAGATTTGGATGAAAATGACAATTTTTGACAAACCTTAGGAACTAAATTAGCAATTAACTCCATATTATTTTATGAGGTTTATGATATTAGTTGTCATCAAATGGTAGAATTTTGTTGTGGCTTTGGTTGTTTTGAATTTTGACTTTAATTCCATCATACTCCCGAAGAACAACGAATCTGTAAGTTGTTAGGCTCTTGAGTACACCTGACAATTTCAACCCATCTAGTTAAGTTTGGGTTGTTTTGGGTTTAAAATTTGATCTTGTGGGTAAAATGGGTTTAGTATAATTTTCAAGTGGGTTAGGATGGGTATTTCAAAAAAAAAAAAAAAAAAAAAAAGGGTCAAGATTGGTATTTTTAGATAACCATATACAAATCTGAATTAAAAACTCACCCAATACCAAAAGCCTTGATACCTCATAGAAATCAATGTCAATAAAAACAAAAAATTATATCTTTTGCCTATGTTGATCACCCCAGTTTGTTCGAAACTGTTCGGGTCGTTAACGGACGGAAATGTCAAAACAACACGGGTCGTTAATGAGACCGATCTCATCGCAACGGTTCGATTCGTTAGCCGGCTTGATCGAGTCCAAACGGTCTGGGTTGCTGACCGGCCCGTTCGGGTCGAAATGGTCTGGTTGGTGGCGGGCCCGGTCGGGTCGAAATGGTCCGTGACTCCGTGTTGCTAACAGGATCGGTCAGGCCAAAACGGTCCGGGTTGCTAACGGGCCCGGTCGGGTCGAAAAAAGTACGGGTCGATACATGACGGGTCAGGTTGAAACGAAATGGGTCGTTACCAGGCCCGGTCGGGTCGAAACGGTCCGGGTCGCAACAAGGACCAGCTGAGTTGAAACGGTCCGGGTCGCTACGGGACGGGTCAGGTTGAAACAGTTTGGGTTGTTACCGGGCTCGTTCGGGTAGAACCGGTTCGAGTCGCTAGCGGGCCCGGCCGGATCGAAACAGTCCGGGGCGCTACGGGACGGGTCAGGTTGAAACAGTCTGGATCGTTACCGAACCTGGTCGGGTCGAAACGGTCCGGGTCGCTACCGGGGCCGGCCGGGTCGAAACGGTCCGGTCAGGTTGAAACGGTCTGGGTCGTTACCAGGCCCGGTCGGGTCGAAACGGTCCGGGTCGCTAGCGGGCCAGGCGGGATCGAAACAGTCCGAATCGCTACGGGACGGGTTAGGTTGAAACGGTCTGGGTCGTTACCGGGCCCGGTCAGGTCGAAACGGTTAGGGTCGCTACCGGGCCCGGCCGGGCCGAAACGGTTCCGGTCGCTAACGGTCCCGATCGGGTCGAAATGGTCTGCGCCCTTACTGGGCCTGTTCGGGACGAAACTTTCCCGGTCGTTAAAGGGCCATACGGGTCAAAACGGTCCCGATCGTTGACGAGCTCGATCGGGTCGAAACGGCCCGGGTTGTTGACGGTCCGGGTCGCTAACGGGCCCTAGTCGGGTCGAAATGCTTCGAGTCGCTAACGGGCCCAGTCGTTGATGAGCCCGATCGGGTCGAAAACAGTTCGGATCGCTAACGTGCCCGGTCGGGTGGAAACGGTTCCGGCCGCTAACGGGCCCGGCCTGGTCGAAACGGTCATCGTCGCTAACGGGTCCGGTTAGGTCGAAATAGTCCGGGTCGTTACCGGGCCCGGCCGGGTCGTAATGGCCCGGGTTGTTAACTAGCCTGATAGGGTCGAACTGGTCGATTCGAAATGAAATATTTCGGAGGTAGTGGGGTGGAAGAAAGCAAAGGAGGGGGAGGCAATGGCGGTAGTGGCGACGACGGGAAGCGTCAGTAGTGTGGAGTCGGAGGACATGGCGTCGACAGTGGAGGTGGTGGAAGCAAAGGAGGTGCATGGTATGTCGGTTGAGATGGATGGTAAGACGATGCACACGCCGTCGTGTGGCTGCGCCGCCATAGCTCAGCCGTGCGCTACGCCACATGCGGTGGCCGGAAAAGCACCGACGTCCCCTTCTCTCTCGATTCTATGGATGTTTATGTATGTTTATGTATGTTAGATTGTCACTGTAATTTTTTAACTTTTTTATTTTTTAACTTTTTTATTTATTTAGAGTCTTTATCTATTGTAATTTTTTTAAATTTAAAAAACAACGTAATAACCCTAATCAAACTTTAATTAATCAAGTAATCCCAACTTTAACCTATTATAAAGTGTTCGATTGTCACTGTGATTGGATAAATTATTCACGGAGAAGACCTCGTCGAAGAAAGATTGAACGAATTTGCGAATTTTGATACGAATATGGTGGTTGATGGTCAAGGTGGCGTTGTTTTGGTTCATAACACGCAAGTTTTATTTGGTTTGGGATTGAAAGGGTTGAGTGATTTTTTAACGTTTATAATCAGATATTTACTGTTTGGATCTCATTGGTTTTACTGGCTTGCAACTTATAATTTGATGTTAGTTTTATTTGGTCCTGATCCCGAACGGTTTTACCGATTATTTCATTGTCGTGCCTTCGGGCGGGTGAGTGGTCGGGTTTTCCAGGGAATTGTTAGCAATTGGTGGCCCGGGTACTCTCGAGTACCTGATTCGCCAAAAGGGTGCCCGAGAATGCTCGGAAATTGATTCGTTGGCCTTTCAAAAAAAATAAACATTCAAAACAGACAACATATAAACAAAAGATCAAGTGCATAATAGTAATCAGTTTGTACATGCCAAAAAAAAAAATACAACTGCAAAAAAGTCTAATGAAAGTAAGATAGAAACATAATCACTATGGCGGTGGTGGGCCCCCTGGTGGTGTGCGTAACTCTACCCCCCAATGCTGTGCCAGCGCCTGTATCGCCTCGATCGTCCACTGCTGAACCTCCTGTACCTGACCGATGCGGCGATCAATGTCATCGGCCACGTAACGCGCAGCAGGAGTGAGGTCATCATATATATGACGGGGGGTACTGCTGCTGTGGTGGCGGAGGAGGTGGGGGCCGTCATCGTCGTCAGCATCGTCGCCGTGACCCGCCTGGTCCGCCACCAGAGGTACTCCGGACGCTCGTCAAGGTAGGTCAGTATATCATCGGGCGTTAGAAGGGGGTCGGCTCAAAAGGCCTCCTGGTGCCGAGAGATCGAAACCGATGCACTCCCTTCTCGACCTCCGTCAGGATCCCCATGCTCCGGGCATTAACCTCACCGAGCTCCACCGATGGGATCTTGGGCGACAGATGGGGGTCAGTTTCTGGCGAGAGGCGCAGACGACGCGCGATGACGGTGATGAACGCCCCGCCATGGAGATGTGCGCGAGCCTCGCGCTTATGCGCACACTGAAAGTACTCCACCAGGGACGCGGCTAGGTTGCACGGCTGCCGCATAATCAAACAATATAAAAAGAAAAGGTCACTTTGGTTGACCTTCTCCCGGCTGCTCCCTCGTCCTACGATAGAGGTGGCGATCACATACTACAAAAAATAGTACAGGGGGTCCCTAATCGACGTCGCCTTCGTCATATTTGCACCAAAGTGCGAAGTGGCGATGTACCTCCAAAAACTGACCAGGTGCGGCCTATCCACCATCTTGACAGTATCCCGGTACAAACCAGTATCAATCTCCGCCGCTGTGTACAACCCCAAAGCAACAGCAAATTCCTGCAAAAAATAATTGTAAATATTAACAACTTTTGGGAACATAATAATAAAATGACAGATACTTGAAATAACATACCTCATGGGTCATCTCCTGCCAATGCCTCGCCAACCGAAATCGGATGGGGCGAAAAGTCTCAGCTGGGTTCGGGTGCTGGGACAGATCCAGTACCTCGAACGACGACAGAAACTTGATTGTCAACTCCCGGTAAGATTCCTCCTTGGCTATGTCAAAGAGACGGCGCCATGGAGTGTCAAACCCCACAAAGTCGTTCGCCCTCCCGGTTCCCCGACCCTATCCAAAAGATCCCAACTGATGTACATCTGAGGGTCGACAGCCATTTGACACAGCTTCTTGCACTTGCGCCGCGCATCCTTGTGATGGTCTCAAACTCCAGGTACTGGTGGTCCCTTAAAGGGTCCGTGGTGGAGCCTGTCAACCCTTCTGCGGCGACGCAGACGACCCAGCGTCATCTCCACCACCATAAGCCCCCTCAAAAAAAACTTGAATCCATATCTATGTAAACAATAATTATTAATTAATAATAATTAATAATAATAACAGTAAGCATAATAATAATAATAATAATAATAATAATAATAATAATCCATATTCTCTTCGTCCATCTTGGCAACCCTATGGAGTCTTTGGTTCCACATTGACTTTTGTATCAAGGACGGGAACATCTACGAGATGGGCCAGGCCCTGATCCGAAAAGCCAAGGTGGACCCAAAAGACGCCCTATGGCTGTAGAACCGGGTGAAGAAGAAATGGATAACTAAAGCAAGAAAGCTATAAACCGGGTGCTAATTTTGTTAAATATGCAGAAGACTGACCATCATACCACGTCGAGGTCAGTCTTCTACGTATTCAACAAAATTAGACCCTCGTTTATAAGGTTCTTCTGCATATAGCCCCGAATACCGAAACCGATACCGATCCCGTACCGAACCGAGGGTCCAATTTTGTTGAATACGCGGAAGACTGGCCTCGACCTGGTATGATGGTCAGTTTTCTGCATATTCAACAAAATTATCACCCGATTTATAAGGTTCTTCCATTTAGTTTATCCATATACTCTTCGTCCATCTTGGCAACCCTATGGAGTCTTTGGTTCCACATTGACTTTTGTATCAAGGACGGGAACATCTACCAGATGGGCCAGGCCCAGATCCGAAAAGCCAAGGTGGACCCAAAAGACGCCCTATGGCTGTAGAACCGGGTGAAGAAGAAATGGATAACTAATGGAAGAACGCTAGAAACCGGGTGCTAATTTTGTTAAATATGCAGAAGACTGACCATCATACCAGGTCGAGGCCAGTCTTCCGCGTATTCAATAAAATTAGACCCTCGTTTATAAGGCTCTTCTACATATAGCCCCCGAATACCGAACCGATACCCATCCCGTACCGAACCGAGAGTGTTCGTTATCGGTATCCACATTTAGAGGTTTTCGGTTTCGGTATTTTCAGTATCGGTATGGTACCGATACCGAACCGATACCGTACCGTATGTTTTTCAGTATCTTTATCAGTATTGGTTTTTGGGAGTTTTCGGAATCGTAATAATAATAATAACAATAATTGTAATAATAATAATAATCGTAATAATAATAATAATAATAATAATAATAATAATCGTAATAATAATAATAATAACCGTAATAATAATAATAATAATAATAACCGTAATAATAATAATAATAATAATCGTAAAAATAATAATAATAATAATAATAATAATAATGAAATAATAATAGTAATAATAATCGTAATAATAATAATAATAAAAATAATAATAATAATCGTAATAATAATAATAATAATAATAATAAAAATAATAATAATAATAAGAAAAATAATAATAATAACAATAATAATAATAATAATAACCCTAATAATAATAATAATAATCGTAACAATAACAATAATAATAATAATAATAATAATAATAATAATAATAAACAAAGCGGCTAGCTTAGGCCAAAGCGAGCCACTTTGGTCGTCTTCCCCAACGAACCACCCAACCGGAACCACCCAAATCGTTGCCCAATTCAATAATAACAATTAATAATAACTAACCGGTGTGTGTCCGAGGATCCTTGACCGAGAATCCGAGCCCGAGCCTTCAACCTTGACCGGTAGGGTTGTGTGTGTGTGTGTGTTGCAATGTGTGTGTATGGAGAAGAAGAGCCAAGCGAGGTGGCTCTGACCTCGTTTTGGCTTTTAAACCCAAAACGAAGCACCTCGCTTTGGCCAAAGCGAAGTGCTTCGAATAATATCAGACACCTTCAGGCGCCTCGTTTTGGCCAAAGCGAGGTGCTTCGAGGGTTTATTAAAAAAAATATTGTTTTAATTCATTTTAAATGGTTTTGGTCGATTAAAAATTTTTTTAATTCATTTCTAATAGTTTTATGTTGTATTAAATAAAAAAAATTCGTTCGTAGCGTTTCGGTTCGTTTCTTGCGCATTTGTGGTTTTCGATAGAATCATCCGAGTTTGAAGAACATTCATAAATCATTGTACGTCATACATGGACTCTACAATCGATACCACTTTTTTTTAATACAATTTTTGCGTTTGTTATCGATATCCTGGAGTTCCAGACTCTGTTTAACGCGTTTCAGTACGTGTAATTGCTCGTTTGTGGTTTTCGGTACAAACATCCGAGTTTGAAGAACATTCATAAATCGTTGTACGTCATACACAGACTATACAATCGATACCGGTTTTTTTTTTATAAAAATCAAATTTTGTGTGTCTAATCGATATCCTGGAGTTCCAGACTCTGTTTAACGCGTCTTGGTACGTTTAATTACTCGTTTGTGGTTTTCAGATAACACATCCCATCAATTAAACGAACTGACCGCCCGGTAATGATCTGTACCGGTTTCAAAATGACCGGCCCGTTATCCACCCGTGTCGGTTTCGAACTGACCGCCTGGTAATGAACCGTACCGGTTTCGAACTGACCGCCCGGTAACTAATCGTACCGGTTTTGAACTGACCGCCCGGTACCGATCCGTACCGATTTCGAACTGACCGCCCAGTAACGATCCGTGCCGGTTTCGAACTGACCGACCTGTTATCTATCCGTACCGGTTTCGAACTAACCGGCTCGTTATCCACCCGTACCGGTTTCGAACTGACCGACCCGTTATCCATCCGTACCGGTTTCGAACTGACCAGCCTGTTATCCACCCGTACCGGTTTTGAACTGACCGGCCCGTTATCCAACCGTGCAGGTTTCGAACTGACCGCCCGGTAACGATCCGTGCCGGTTTCGTACTGACCGCTCGGTAACGAACCTTACCGGTTTCAAACTGACCGCCAGGTAACGAACCATACCGGTTTCGAACTGACTGCCGGTAACGATCCGTACCGGTTTCGAACTGACCGACCCATTATCCACCCATACCGATTTCGAACTGACCGGCCCGTTATCCATCCGTACCGGTTTCGAACTGACCGGCCCGTTATCCATCCGTACCGGTTTCGAACTGACCGTCCCATTATCCACCCGTACCGGTTTTGAACTGACCGGCGCGTTATCCACCCGTGTCGGTTTCGAACTGACCGCCCGGCGAACCGTACCGGTTTCGAATTGACCGCCCCGTAACGAACCGTACCGGTTTCGAACTCACCGCCCGGTTGTAACACCCCAACCGATGGCGGAAACATCGAGGTGTCACGTAGTGATGATTGTACAATAGCTCATGGTACTAAATGGAAGTTGAATATTACTAAACAATTTACAATTTGTCATACAAATTACATAAACTTGATTTGCATAAACTAGGTCCAAAGCTCCTATGTGTTCCAAGACTTGTACAACTTCCAATAGCAAATAAAACCTGAAACATGTTAAGTTGGAAAGATGGGGGGGGGGGTCAACTATAAGTAGTTGGTGAGAATACATATGTCACACCACGCCTATGGCGGAAACACGTGGCGCGACGGTTCAAGAGGATTAAGCCAAGATTAATGCAAACCACAATATTAATTAAACAAACGGGAATTTATTCAACGCCGAAAATCATGTCAAATTATTCGTACATAATCTTAAAATTGTTTTTGAAATAAATAGGGAGGCTCCTCCCTATACCCCGAGATCCTTGGGATAGAGAGACGAGTCCCCTTTATGATATCCAACGCCCGACTTGGAGATTCCCCCGACCTTGCTTGCCACGCTAACCTTCATCAGTCAATTACCTGAAAGATATGTTTACAATCGTCAATATATAAATATTGGTGAGTTCACAGGTTTTGATTTAATAAAACTTTATTAAGTGGGAATATCCTTGTTATGACATTTATAGGAGTTGCAAAGTCCTACAATTCACTTGAGCCTATAACCAAACCAAGACAATTAATAATGCCCCGCCCCAAGTCGTTACTCGGTATTCCTACGACTTGATTTCAGAATACGTGCACCCCAGGCATACGCCGATGCATAATCGACGCTATCGATTAGGGGTGGGCCTTGTCAGGCACCAATAGTACTATCCAAATATTCCTTTGGTTTCTCTTTCCTGAATTAATGATTATAGTGGGGAGGTCTCAACCCCGAGTGGCGATCACAACTCAAGTGTCCAACCCGTCAAACAAATCCCGACATATCTTTCCCCCATAAAAACATTAAAATGTTTAGAAATGGGGCCGTGAGACTCACCTGTAACTGTGCTCAGCTCAAAGAAGAAACTAGTAAAGTTTGTGATCCCGCACCTACAAATGTTTCTAGGCGTATAAGTCACTACACCTATAGTGTTTGTGCCTTGGCAAGTTGTACACCCAACTTCCCGACCACGTCTTTATCCCAATTCCCGTTTAATAGTTTCGTATCCTAGGTTCAATGGCGATGGATTACCCTTTCCTTGTAAGTCGTATATTATTCTTATTAATATTCTTTGTGACTTGTACACTATTATTCTCGACACGATTCTACCCAACGTATAATTATTTTCCCATTTAAATAATTATACTTAGGACCGTTTCGCTCGATATAATGTGATTTCTTTCATCCGACCCGACTCACTTTGCCACATATTTATTTTCCCATTCAAATAAACATGCTAAGTTCTTGTCGTTCGGTAACATATTCTTAACGTCCGACTAGACTCACCACACCGTACATTTATTTTCCCATTTAAATAAACGTACTAGGATTTTGTCGGTATTCACACGTTCGTAGATATATTTCACCTACTCGTCTCGGTTTTCCTTCTCGCATATCTATTTTCCCATTCAAATAGATATACTAGAATTTCGTCGAAAACGAGCATATGTACATATACTATCGCGTGGATACTACATGTGTCGTTTTAGCGTTTCTAATTCGTTACGTTGTGTTTTTCCTTTCCCACGAATATTCTTTCTATACTTAGGAAAGTGTTACGCACGTTTCACCTTGTCATATATATTTTATCTCTTAAAATATATATATATATATATATATATATATATATATTTATTTCCATCTTGCCGCAATGACATTTTTCTCATATGTCCGTTTACGTTAGCTCATGTAACTAAGTTCGTTAGTTAGCGTTTTTCATATTTGTTTCCATTGCGCGTTTTTATGGAAAATATACTTTGTATGTTTAGCCCAACTTGTCCAACTTGTAACCCAAAAATGTTTCCGATACTTTTATATTCCCATTTATATAAAAGTATCCATTTTTGTACAAGTTTTCCCAAGTCTTTACTAATATTTTATAAAATCTTATTTTTATAAAATCCTTGTGTTACTTCTTTTATTTTTATAAAACTCCCATCTTTATAAAAATGCTTCTTTTAGTTTACACAAGTAAGTTTCTCATGATTGTCAAAAACTACACTTGGAAAGCTATTATTTATGCTTTTGACACCGAACTCTTTGTTAATGCATTTTTGGACCAAAGTTTCTAAAATACATATTTTAGTCCCTCAACTTTCTAAGTTACAATATTAGTCCCTTAACTTATATTTGTTGCATTTTTCCTTTCATCTTGCAAGGTTAGTGTTTCTCTTCCATTTTAGTGGACTTTGAAGACCCATTTTCTTAATGCTTGATTGTTTTTACTTCATTCCACTTTTAATGATCTTATAATCCATCCTAAATGCTATTAACATGTTTGTTCCATATTTTTATCCAAAATATCAATTTTTCACTTATTCAAGTGAGTGGACTTTGAATATGGAACTTTTTCACCTATGATTATCTAACCCATTTTAATCTATTTTTGTCATTAACTTATCATCTTATGATGATTAAAATCATCTTCCATCACATTCAAGTCCTTTTCACAAATCATACCCAAATCATCAACTTCCTTAAGTGTATGTATACATTTCTACATTTTCATAAAATATCACCCTTATTAATATCAATCCAAGATTTATTCATGTTATTATTCTTCCATTTTTATTCTTGTAAGATTCATCCTCTTTATGTTTCAAAACCATACTTTACCCATCAATGTACAACTTGCTCATAAAGACACTTAATATGAACATTAACAAACAAAACAAGGTTAAAACTTACTACTAGCTCAAGGCTAGGGAAGACAAGAACCTTGGATTTGGGTGGGGTTTAGTGTGTTCTTCCAAGTGATTAAGCTCCAAGCTCTTGAAACACACAATGGGGTTTTGTGAGATGAAGATTTAGAGATGATTTGGAGATACAAAAATTGAAAGAGAAATGTTAAGGTAGGGGTGTAAACTTACGGCCAAGAGGAAGAAGGAAGAAGAAGTTTGTGATTTTTGTTGTTTCAAGTGTTTATATCTTGATAATATCTTCTCCAAATCTTCCAAGATTACATGTATCTTAACAAGATTATGTAATATTTTAGCTAGATTGTGTGAGATTATATTAGATAGTAAAAATCTTGTAAGATCACCTTGAGAGGGTGCTTGGCCGTGGGTTTAAGAGAGAGAGAGGAGAGGATTAGTTAATTTCTTGGCCAATGAAAATCCATGCATTCATATGATTATGTTCTAATAATTGGGTTATTAAGGAGATGAAGAGTTAAAGTGGGGTAATTAAAAGATTTTTACTCATTTGGGTGGGCCATGGCCGGCCCCAAGGGGTGTTTGGTGGGGTCCACTTTGCTAAATAATACCCTTTATTATCTAAGTTAATCTTGTGCGGGTACCGTCCGGGTATTCTTGGGGTTTTAACCGCGTGTCACCCGAATATTAAAATACCATTAATATTCCTTAAATTTTGCCCAGTTAAATTACTGATAATTTATTTCGGCTTTTGCCGGGTGAAATTACGTGTTACGCGCGTATCGGGTGCGGTACGCGCACTTTATTCGTTACCGGGAGATTTGTACAATAAGCTTTCACGTATGGCTTTGGGTTTCCAAAACTCATTATATTTTGTGAAAATATTATTTATTTTATATTCCGGGTGTGCGGGGTTCGTTTCGCTTATTAAATTTTTACCGGGTAATCGCAGTGTCCATACCGGATAGATTTGCTTGCGCACGATCCTATCATGCTTTGCCATTAAACTTATGCATTCCTATGCATTATTTGGGAACTTCTATCTTTCTAAGGCCTCAGTTAAACAATCAGCACATAATTACATTTAATTACGTTAATCGCGTTTAATTAATTAGTACAGAATTACCTTAATTTTGCCGGTTGTTACAACATAGGTTTTGCATATAGTTGAAAACAATATGTTGTATAGCAATCATAGTTGAAGTATAATAATGAGTAATGATAGAGTATGAGTCCGACATGTAACAATGCGTCTTTTGTACAATCAAACCTTGTGTCGACTGAGACCTAATTCGCAAGTTAGTAAAAGTGTAACTGTTATCGATCATCCCTGAATTTATGCGGGGGGAAGGGTTTGTCAGACCTATAGCGCTATAATCTAAACAGGCGGCTTGATCAATGTTAATGATTGTACTGTGTCTTTTTGTTACAGTCAAATGATAGAATGAATAAATGATAGTGTAATTGAATCACAAGTTTCAACAATGAAAGAATGAGTAAATGATATAGTATAAAATGTTTAAACATGTTTCACCCCAAAATGTAAAACAGAAAAAGGGGCTATGTAAACTCACCTTAGGTGCATAATGAGTTCGTGCGTTTTATTGAGCGTGCAAACACTTAGTAATAATGCCTTGGAAAACTCGGAACTAGCTAGAGGAGATAATGATGGATGAAAACTTTAGTATATGGGAGATGGGATAATAATGTTTTTTTTATTGAATGGTATAAAGAGTTGAATGGTAGGCTATAGTATTTATAGTGTATAATTTAGAGTTGTAATTAGGGACTACTTTGACTAGGCTAGAATTTAGGAACAACTTTGACTTGACTAGAAGACCATATTTACTAACACTTTGACTTGACTAGGAGACCATATTTACTAACACTTTGACTTGACTTGACTAGGAGACTATGTTTGACTTTTCAGGTTTGACTAAGGGACCTTTAAAGGGTTTAAGTTTAATTGGTTTTAATTAACATTACAATACACCAAATGGTGTAGTGGTTTGTGTGGTGTGGTTAAGGTTTAGCCCGCCAGGGACTCGGGTTCGAATCCTGGGATAGGCAAACATTTTTTTAACGTTTTTAAATCAGAATTTTTAATACAATCCAATTTAATATTGATTATAAGTCATTAATTAAACAAAAAAAAATTAACAAAATGGATGGTAAAGATACTGTAAACATGAATCGGATGAATAAACGATGGAGTTCTATATATATATATATATATAAAGAAAATTTGTGTGATGTTACAGTCTCCCCTACTTTTAGGAACTTCGTCCCGAAGTTTATTTTAAGAAGAAACATTTGAATAGTGTTGAGGATAGTTAGGGTGACTATGGTTCAGAGTAGGGTAAGAGTTTAAGGAATGTATAAGATAACCATAAATGCTAGATGGACTACCAAATAACTAGGGTTTGTTATTGGTCTGACCCTACAATATCCCTTTCCACGTATCATTAGTGTTTATATATAGGGTGTACCGCAGCTAACCCATCACACCTCTGATACTTCGAAAACATACAGGGTATCTCCCAAAACGTTAATAGAATTTCACACTACCTTAATGTACCTGTAAATTCATGATTACGTTCCGGACCGCAATCACCAATTTACCTTACATTATGCAAAATAGCATTGTGATTGTATCGTATACAATGTATCCAAAAATAAGTCCAACTGTTGAGCAGGAAAAAGACCTCTACCAGTCAGTGAGTAAGAACCTCTACCGATTGTTGAGCAGGTGCGATAGCCTCTACCAGTCGTTGAGCAGGTTGTAGGGCCTCTACCGACTGTTGAGCAGGCATGATGACCTCTACCAATCGTTGAGTTGGTTATTTGGTACTCTACTAACTGTTGAGCAAGTACTTCATCCTCTATCAGTTGTTTGATTAAGTGTACCAATTATTACACACATGAATTGCAAATTGATAATATGTACATGTAAGCAATCAAGTATCAAGTATAGCATACGAGTTGTAATAGAGTTGCCCTAGACAAGGTTAATGACTCTAGGTGTGTCTATAGCAAATAGTTTATATTCCATGAATTCTAGTTTCAAATGTTCAAATATGGTAGATAGTCGAATCCTCATGTATAACTAAGGATTATGTTTGATGCAACACACAATCAAGTTTCAATAGTTTGGTTATCATGGGTAACTAGCTCATGTGTGAGAAGGTGAAGGATATGAATTTAGTTCCTGAGAGGATGATGAAAAATCTTGAAGCAGAATCAAGGTTGTGAGAGATAGTGAATGTGAAGATAGTTGATAAAGAGTTTATTTTATAGTAAGGAGATTATGTAGCAGTGTAAATTTTGGGGTTTGGATCAAATGTTATAATCAAGTGTATAAGAAAACATGATTGTGGTATATGCCAAATATTGTAAGAATTTGAACAAGTTGAAAATGAGTGAGTGTCGATGGAGAATTTAGAGACTAGATATTATTCCTATGGATAAAAAAAATCTTATTTTCAAAATTGGTTTTATACATAAAGCAAAAGTTGTTAAATAGTACAAGCTAAGTGGGCTTTGATTAAAATATTCCCGTTAGTTGGAGATTTCAAACATGACATTAGGTTTTGAAGATCAAGGTTCTATTAAGTGATTTTTAATAGTTTAAAGCATTATATAGAAAATTGTTTGTTACGTCAATAAATAAACAATTGAATTTAAGTTCGAGGACATCTTTTGACAAAAATATGTACTTTGTAAAGTTACTAGGTAATGAAAATACAACAAGATTTAGAAATCTTTAGTTTGTGCTAAGGTATGAGGTTATAGTTTAAAAAAAATAAGTAACATGTGGAGAAATGAAATAATATGATTTGGGTAGGGTGTTCAATATTTAAAAAGTGGCTAAGATGGTAAGGTGAAGTGTGATTGTGAAATCCATAGATGGTTATGAAATGAGATTGATTTAAGCTGTAAAATTTTGAGATTTTAAAGCTTAGCTTAAGGAAAGTGAGTGTAATCATTTATTCATTAATTAAAACAAATAAACAAAAACGTTGACTTATCAAAACTTCTAGATTCTAATAACATAGTGAAGACATGCTTTAGCCTATAAGTGAACACTCATCCCGAGAATTCCCAGGTAGGCATCCGGGTCCCTCGTCTGATTGGGATTTATGCGCAATGCCAGTCCTAGACAGAAAACTCAGAATACAGGGGTTCACCCTTCCAGATTGCACGTGTTCGTTATTAAAATTTAGAACTTCGACGAGATCTTCAAGGTGGTTCAGGCTAAACCTGAGGATTTGTCCTACTAGTCTAAGAGTAGATCTTGTGATGGAGAGCACTCTTCTTGTAGGGACTAAAGTAAGGATAAGAAGTAGGATAGAGAATAGAAACAAGTAAGGTTGCAAGTAAAAGGAGCAAGTACTGGTTAAAATCCTATGGTTATAGACTAGGTTATTTTTTTTTTCTAATAACCTAATTCCCTATAACCATGGCTCTGATACCAATCTGTAACACCCCAACCGATGGCGGAAACATCGAGGTGTCACGTAGTGATGATTGTACAATAGCTCATGGTACTAAATGGAAGTTGAATATTACTAAACAATTTACAATTTGTCATACAAATTACATAAACTTGATTTGCATAAACTAGGTCCAAAGCTCCTATGTGTTCCAAGACTTGTACAACTTCCAATAGCAAATAAAACCTGAAACATGTTAAGTTGGAAAGATGGGGGGGTCAACTATAAATAGTTGGTGAGAATACATAGGTTTTGCATATAGTTGAAAACAATATGTTGTATAGCAATCATAGTTGAAGTATAATAATGAGTAATGATAGAGTATGAGTCCGACATGTAACAATGCGTCTTTTGTACAATCAAACCTTGTGTCGACTGAGACCTAACTCGCAAGTTAGTAAAAGTGTAACTGTTATCGATCATCCCTGAATTTATGCGGGGGGATGGGTTTGTCAGACCTATAGCGCTATAATCTAAACAGGCGGCTTGATCAATGTTAATGATTGTACTGTGTCTTTTTGTTACAGTCAAATGAAAGAATGAATAAATGATAGTGTAATTGAATCACAAGTTTCAACAATGTAAGAATGAGTAAATGATATAGTATAAAATGTTTAAACATGTTTCACCCTAAAATGTAAAACAGAAAAAGGGCTATGTAAACTCACCTTAGGTGCATAATGAGTTCGTGCGTTTTATTGAGCGTGCAAACACTTAGTAATAATGCCTTGGAAAACTCGGAACTAGCTAGAGGAGATAATGATGGATGAAAACTTTAGTATATGGGAGATGGGATAATAATGTTTTTTTTTTATTGAATGGTATAAAGAGTTGAATGGTAGGCTATAGTATTTATAGTGTATAATTTGGAGTTGTAATTAGGGACTACTTTGACTAGGCTAGAATTTAGGAACAACTTTGACTTGACTAGAAGACCATATTTACTAACACTTTGACTTGACTAGGAGACCATATTTATTAACACTTTGACTTGACTTGACTAAGAGACTACGTTTGACTTTTCAGGTTTGACTAAGGGACCTTGAAAGGGTTTAAGTTTAATTGGTTTTAGTTAACATTACAAAACACCAAATGGTGTAGTGGTTTGTGTGGTGTGGTTAAGGTTTAGCCCGCTAGGGACTCGGGTTCGAATCCTGGCATAGGCAAACATTTTGTTTAACGTTTTTAAATCAGAATTTTTAATACAATCCAATTTAATATTGATTATAAGTCATTATTTAAACAAAAAAAAATTAACAAAATGGATGGTAAAGATACTGTAAACATGAATCGGATGAATAAACGATGGAGTTCTATATATATATATATATATATATATAAATATATATATATATATATAGGGGAAAGGGATAATGGAAACCTTCTAAAATGAGAAAACCCATGGAAACCTAACTAGTGGCCAAGATTAATCCACACCAACCTCTATTATTTTAATGAAAAAGGGTAATCTAGTAAATTTACCCTTCCCCCTCTTTTTCTAATTTGAATTTTCTCTCTCCCCTCCTATATAAACAACTCCCTCTCTCTCTCTCTTCATCTCTTTTCCACCATCTTCAAGATTAATCCCACCACCACCACCCCTACCGCCACCTCCACTGCCACCACCGCCACTGCCACCGCCACCACCACTACCGCCACCACCACCTCCACCACCACCTATATCCAATAATAATAATAACACTAATAATAATAATCCAGATCCTAACCCCTTCTTCTTCATTCAACCAAACAACAAAAACTCGATGATAATAATAACATCAGGGGTTCAGAACACCGCCACAACTTTTTTGATTTCGTGACATGGGGGTTGATGGAGGTGAAAGTGAGTTGATTTTATTGGGTAGTGTGGCGACTGAAGTGATGGAGCTAGAACCAGCTTAAGCTCTTCAAACTCAGCCTTAGATGGTCCGGCACGGTGGTAACGGCGTTAGATGGTCCGGCACGGTGGTAAAGCTTGGATTTGGGGATACGCACATGGATTTGGGGATACCGCAACATATCCTTTAGATCTCATCAGGACACGTCTTGCAGCACAGGTGTGGAACGAATGCTTCAAAAATTGTCAATTACTCGTTTTTGTGGTATATTTCACTTTTAGAAATATACTAAAATTTGTCTTGAGGTTTTTGTGGTATATTTCACTTTTTGAAGGTCCAATGTGATTTGGTTTTTTAATTTATTTTATTTTTTTAGGAATTTTATAGGCTACTTACATTAGAGTTTGATTTTTTTTTTTTTTGAAAAAAAAAACATATGTTTTTGTTATAATATGTTTATATAATTTGAGAACTCAAACTGGTGTTGTTTCATATGTAACATTGGTATCTCTTTTTGTTAAATACGTTGTGGCGGTTTCATGATTTATGTTCGTAGTATATTTGTGTTTAGTATGGGTGTTTTTATCGTCTATATTTTCGTATAATCTTTGTGTTTAGTTAGCCTGTTACGTGTGTAGCATGTCTATTTTTTGCAGTCAAATTATGTTTTCTGTTTTCTAGCATGTCAAATTCTGTTCTATGTTTACTGCAGACTACATAAATGTTGTCTGTGTTTTTCCTGTTACACATGTAAATAATTGTTGTTTTCTTGTAAATAATTGTTGTTTCACATGTACATAAGTATTGTCTGTATTTTTATTTTTTTAAGTTGTAAATAATTGTTGTTTTTTTGTGTGTTACTAGCATCTCTTATTTTTGGGTGACTTATTATGTTAAACATCGAAAATGATTTTTCGTTTTGTGTTTTTATGTTTGTAGTATCTTGTTGTTTAGTTAGGGTGTTTTTATCGTCTATATTTTCGTATAATCTTTGTGTTATGTTAGACTGTTTACGTGTGTAGCATATATGTTTTTTGCAGTCAGATTATGTTCTATGCAACAATATGTCTGCTTTTGTTTAATATGTTTTTTTAATCAAAATTGGTGAATTTTAATGTCTGTTAACATATGCAACAATATGTCTGCTTTTGTTTTTTACCAGTATGTGCATGTTTGTATGAGTATTATAATGTGTGGAATGTATGTTTGCATCTGTTTCCTATATTTTTGCACATGTTTCGTATGTAACAACAAAACTATGGTATAAATTAGTTTCTGTTTCGTATGTAACAGCAGAACTAAGTTGGTATAAATTAGCTTCTGATTTTTTTTACCATGTATTGATTAAAACAAAAGTCACTAATCATTGGATCAAATCTATGTTTGCGTCTGTTTCGTATGTAACAGCAGAACTAAGTTGCTATCAGTTTCGTATGTTTGATAATCTTTGATAACTAAATGTATAAAACAATGTTTTTTTGTATCAGTTTCGTATGTTTTTTTGTAATCCAGTTGGTTAACATACGTTAAGCGGGGGGGGGGGGGGGGTCTTTTACATGTAAATTGATGATTTTTGTTTTATTTTTGCAGGTGAGCATATTTTTTGCATTAAAGATGAAGATGATGATTATCAAGAATGAAGTGTAGACATTTTTTTTATTTATGATACTTTTTTTTAGCATTTGTTGATTTGTAATGACCGTTTTGTTTGTTTGTTAGCATTTTGTAAGAAACAATTCTTGTGTACATTTGAATGTTTTTTGATCAATAAAGTTTTTAGCACTTTGTAATGACCATTTTGTTTGGTTTTAGCACTTTGTAAGTAACAAAATGCCTATAACCATATTAATTCTCGTTACGTATGCACTTTGTAATGACCGTTTTGTTTGGTTATGCCTTTTCGTTACGGACGCAACAACCCTCGTGTTGGTACAATAAAACCAAAAAAAAAATGTGGTAATAAATCTGATTCTGAACTGCTGCTGGAACAGTTGCTATAATTCTTATTGTTACGTACGCAACACTGCGTATGTTACATATGTAACTCGGGCATCTGACAATTTATATAACAATGTGAAAAAAGTAAGAGAGAGATGATGTGATGGGGGTGTCATATCAGCTTTTGTCAGTCTCTTTTTCAGAAAAACCAAATTACCCTATTACCCTTTCTTGTCCTTTATCACATATTTAATTAAATTAATATTATAGAAAAAATGGTGACCATAGATTAAATGGATGGATGGCTAGGATTTAGTTTGCAAGGTTTACTCATTTTGAAGGGTTTTTATTATAACTATCCCCTATATATATATATATATATATATATATATATATATATATATATATATATATATAAAGGAAAATTTGTGTTATGTTACACCGGTAATGATCCGTACCGGTTTCAAACTGACCGGCCCATTATCCACCCGTACCGGTTTCGAACTGACCGCCCGGTAACGAACTGTAACGGTTTGAATCTGACCGCCCGGTAACGATCCGTACCGGTTTCAAACTGACCGGCCCGTTATCCACCCGTACCGGTTTCGAACTGACAGGCCCGTTATCCATCCGTACCGGTTTCTAACTGACCGCCCGGTAACGAACCGTACCGGTTTCGAACTAACCGCTCGGTAACGATCTGTACCGGTTTCGAATTGACCGCCCGGTAACGATCCGTACCGGTTTTGAACTGACCGGCCCGTTATCCACCCGTACCGGTTTCGAACTGACCGGCCCATTATCCATGCGTACCGGTTTTGAACTGACCGCCCGGTAACGATCCGTACTTGTTTTGAACTCACCTCCCGTTAACGAACCAATAACAACCCAATCCCAATTACATGGGTTATCATTTGCCAAGAACGATTTTTTTAATTCTCAAGAATATAAACACAATCAATACAATTATAATATTTTTACAAATTTCACATATCTAATCTATATCTTGTATATCCGGATTTTCGTTCGGCTTCGGGAAAACTAGTTCTTTGTATGCATTGATTTGATCTCTGTATTAAGTTTCCCATTTCATGCCATTTTCATTTCTGTTAGCGATCCAAGCTGCATTCGTTGGAGGCATTGGATACGATCCCTCAAGCGTTAAGTTGATATAATGGTGATCAATAAAGCAAACTACTACCTTTAAAATAGGTTTTTCAGAACATTCTGGGCCTATATACAGAGGGAAAACTGTATCACTGACACGAATGTCGAGTGTATGAACAACAACACCCTACCTCTGTGCAGCGAGAAATGCCGAATCTGAAACCACCATCCAATTCTTATATGGTGCGTTTGCCACCCCTTTCAAATTTTAAATTCCCTATGAGACGATCATAATGCCCTTCGTCATGTGGATCAAAGATGTCCTTCCACAAGGTACGGTTATTGTGCAACTCTCTTAGCATTTGGGACCGGACATTCAAAAACTCGTGTTGATCCAACCCTAACCCCACTGCTACCGCTCGAAACCCGCAATGACCATCTGGTTTCACATCCTTTGTTTTGGATATATATGGGTGAAAAACAGATGGAATTTGATCCCCATATTTCATTACTAAGTTCTCTGTCTTTGTTGTCCGCGGAAGCATCCGGAAATCGAATTTGTCCCAAATGCTTTTCCACTGGGACGTTGACGTTATGTAAGAGCGTGATGGTGAGGCTGGTAAGGAATGTCGGGCTGGGACTGGGAAGGTCGTATGAGCTCCTCTTGTAATGGTATGAACAAGCTGTGCCGGGGAAAGTCAGGCTCCTGGTCAGACCCACATTCTTCATTCGGCATATGCAAGCTCTTTCTCGCAGATCGTTCTCTCTTCTGTTCTTGATGTTTCTTGGTTGGACGACCACGGGTTTTCTTTTGCACAACAGGCGGTTTGTTGGGGGAGTAGTTGCCTGTGACGACTTGTGCAAATCTGTCCAGGAAGGTTAATTGGGCAAAAATTGGTTTTGTGTCAATCGTTTCTCTTAATGTTGCCCACACCTCATCTACATTTATATCTTCGCAACCAATCTTCGCAGGTTTGAAGTCAAGCTTCCTCCAGAACACGTCTATCGAAAACAAATGGATTTCATGACCTGAAAACGATAACATGTGTTAGAAAGTTAAACCATGTAATAAATTATGTAGTAAAATCATATGGTCACTAGTATTAATTACCATCAGCTTGTAACTTCTTGAGACGACAGGCACATGGCAAAGCACAACTTTTAAAAAGCTGGCATCCACAAGTGTTATGGTATGTGCGTATGGACGTTTGCAAACGTTCGAACTCCCTGTATATGAGGTCAAGAGCATGTTTGCTAACCTTCCAAAGTAACTTATCAAGCAATGGCTGCTGCTTGTGGTGGTTCATCGCCTTTCTTTGGCTCTCTTCAAAACCTTTTTTAATGTCTCTATATTGTTTATCAGCCATATTATCGACGGACTTCACAATTGACAACAACGAGTTGCGACTGCCTGGACAGTAAGTTTTTATTTTTGCATGCATGCCCTCAACTCTGTTGGTTGTGGTCTGGCGGAAGTTCAGCGTTTCGTTAGTCCATGCAGACACAAACTTATGACGGTACGGGTCCAACCAGTTATTCTTCGTGTAGTAAAAAACCTCTGAAAAATATAACCATAACTTGTCAGGCGTGTGTATGTAAACAAGTACGTATGTAATTATGTAAAAGTACTCATGTTTGTCACACCCTCAAATTTCCACTGCGGGGTTTATACCGCGAGGCGCATGACAAACCAGGATCCCATAGCCATAAGTCACAGGAACGAACTCTAAATGCCCAAACCATTTAGTTCGTTTTCAAAAACCAAGTTTAGTTAAGCTGCGGAAGCGTAAACCAAATTTAAACCTTTTTAAAAACCATGCGCAAAACAACGCGCCCAAATTGAAACCATACGAAAGCATAATATGTAATTTATGTGTATGCCCGAGACCCCAAATGCAGTGAAGTGTACAATGCTTTCTAATCCTGGCACCGGAAGCTAACTACCTGCAAAAGCATGTAAATCGTATGTCAACATAAAGCTGGTGAGTTCACAAAGTAAGGTAATTTAATATGCAAATGCGCTGGTTTCCAAAACCACGTAAGTAAGTAATAACGTAGGTCCTCCAGACCGAAAGTTAAAGAGTTATCAGTTTAAGTGTGTCAGGGGTAGCTAGCCCACTCAATGTAACTAAACAAAATTATTGGGACACCTTCAGGAAAATAGTTATTTGCCTCAATAACTGGGGTCTATCAACAGCAGTCGGAAATTGTGGTCAGAAGTTCATGCTCGTGCCTCAAGCACCTCAGACATGAGGTTGCTGCATCAACCTAATAGCGCTATCAGCTAATACCCCGTTCGCCTCCAGCGATTAACCCAATAATATGCAAGGACTTTAAATGATAGAGTGTTTAGATTACAAAGGACCAATAAGTTTTAAACTGACCGAAAACCCGATCCACACAAGGAATCGTAAAACCGACCCACACAAGGAGTCAAAACCTGAGAAGTCCCAACTGGACTAGAAAATGTTTACCAAAGTTGTCTCTAACCCGAGACGCATGCTTTTGAGAAAAGGGTAGTGAAACTCACCTTAGTGTGCAAGCAAAAGTAATCCGCACCGCAAATAAAGTATGCCACCGACACCCTAATATAAGTGTCACCAAGTGAGTATAGGCGTAATATCATTACACCATATAACTCGTTTGTCCAAGGCGTTTTAAACGTTCAAAAGTGTGTATGTGACGCCTAGTGATTCTACATGCAATAGTAAACCCTACGAACTCGTTGGTGAATGTGTTGGTTAAAATTAGTCTTCCCGTTCCATATGTGTCTCATACAAGTATACGTTCAGCTACACCTCAATTTCATATCACCTAAGATCTCAATTCATCACATAAGCACACAATACACAATCTGTGTTTTCAGGACAGATTGCGCGCCATCAAAACCAATTTATTTAAAATAGTAAATCAGTGAGTTAACCTCCCAAATGTTTACTGAATTTTCTATGGGATTCACTTAACAATATCTATTTTTGTTTTGTCTTAAATCCAAACACAAAAATAATTAAAATTCGTCTAATACAGCTATGTTCAGAAAACCTTCCTAACAGGTCAGTTTGGTAGATAAATTCCCAAAAATTGTGTATTCATCCAAACGGGATGAATACACTTGGAAAACTCAAGTTACTCCAATATTAACCTTCTGTAAAAATTTCACAACCTAACTCTTTATAAAACTGGAGTTATGATGTCTCAAAGTTGACTCAGTTTGATACCCGAAATTCTGATCTGACCTATTTTCAATGAAAATTCCAAAAACGACTTAACCAACGTCCAAAACACTTGATTTTACACATTATGAAAAGCTAAGACCAGGTGTGATTCAACCATGCAAAGAAAATACCAAAATCATCATGTTAAGGTCGTGTTACAGCTCCTACAAGTTCGTCTAATCATTCTGTCCAGATTTTTAGTTTTGCCTAAATCATACTTTAATCGACTACCGTGTGAATCAACAAACATCAATCATCATTACCAAACATCCCTAATACTTATTTTGATCAGATTCTACTACTAAACATGCAAAGATCACAACTTTAAAGACCAAAACATCAATAACTTGCGCAACAAGTATCCTATGATGTTACTAATCGATAATTATTATGTTTGATCCGTTTAATCTTCAAAAACTTCGTGTTTTAATGATTATTAAAAACTTTCAGACCTGGACAAACTTTGTTACATGATTTTTATAACAAAAACACAAGATAAAAGTGTAAGGAATCAAAGGTTATACCCTTAGCTCTTCGATTCGATCAACCGTGCGCCTTTGGAGCTTCCCAATTGATGATCTTGAGCCTTAGCAGGAGCTTTAGGGTTAATATTTCGTGTGGGGCAGTAAGGGGGCGATTAGGGTTGAGTTTAGGGGTTGCATGGGGGTTAAGGTTGCTTAAATAGGTGTGAAAGGCGGTTTAGACCCGTCAGATGAAACCGAGCGGCCGCTCGGGCCCTGTGAGCGGCCGCTCACAGGCCCGAGGCCCGCGTGAGTGTCCCGTTTCGTCATCCGACGTGTTATCCTTTGACGTTTTCGTTATTTCGGACCGTAACAAGTGCAACCCCATGCGTTAAGACCCTAATCAACCTCATGCTCCACTTTTAGTGATTTTTATTAACGTATTCGGTTTAGGTTCACACAATCACGTATGGTTTTCACATAAGTTTGTCAAATATCACAGAGACACATAAGTTCATTATTCACCAACGTCCGAGGTTCACTAATCATGTAACCCGATATTAACTCACAACAATGCACGTGTGTCTTATCTAGCTAACCCTAGTTAAGTATAATGCAAGGAACGTAACTAGAGTTTAGTTAAAGTGAGAACCTGAATTTGCGGGGTATCACATCATCCCCAAGTTGAAAAGAATTTCGTCCCGAAATTCAGCAAGTAAACAGTAAAGCCAGCTAGAAAAGTGTACGCTTGGTTCCTGGATGTCACATCATCCCCAAGTTGAAAGGAATTTCGCCCCGAAATTCACTTTGAGCGAGCTGCTTTATGTTCGGCATTTGATGTATGCACAGGTTCAGGTTCAATAAAGAGGTGTGGGTATTTGATCCGCATCTGATCTCTGCGCTCCCACGTGTATTCCGGTCCTAGACGGGAATCCCACCGTACCTTAACAATAGGTATAGTGCTTTGTCTGAGTTTCTTGACGCCCTGCTCAAGAATCTCCATTGGTTCTTCCACGAACCGTAGCTGATCGTCCACCTGGATCTCCTCCAGTGGCACTACCAGTGTCGTATCTGATAAGCATTTCTTCAAGTTCGAGACGTGGAATACATTGTGCACTCCACTGAGTTCATCTGGTAGGTTTAGCTGGTAAGCTACCGGACCAATCCTTTTGACAATCTCAAAAGGTCCAACGTATCGTGGGTTCAACTTCCCTCATTTCCTAAAGCGTATCACTCCTTTCCAAGGTGACACTTTTAACAAAACCTTGTCCCCAACCTGGAACTCCAAAGGTTTTCTACGTTTATCAGCATAGCTTTTCTGTCGATCCCGAGCAGCAGCCATCCGGTTTCTGATTTGCACTATCTTCTCAGAAGTTTCGTGCACAAGTTCGGGACCTGTTAGTTGGCTATCCCCAACTTCGGTCCAAAAGATGGGAGACCTACACTTGCGCCCGTAAAGTGCCTCAAAAGGCGCACACTGTATCGAAGTGTGGTAACTGTTGTTGTAAGAGAATTCGATCAAGGGAAAGTGCTTATCCCAATTATTGCCAAAGTCCACCACGCACGCTCGTAGCAGATCCTCTAATGTTTGGATGGTACGTTCACTCTGTCCATTCGTCTGCGGGTGATAGGCTGTGCTCATATCAAGACGAGTTCCTAAAGCATCTTGGAGAGTAGTCCAGAAACGAGAAGTAAATCGCCCATCGCGATCAGATATAATAGAAGTAGGCACCCCATGCCTAGAGACTATCTCCTTGATGCAAAGGTTCGCCAGTTTTTCTAGTGAGTCCGTTTCCTTTATTGCCAGGAAGTGGGCCGATTTGGTTAAACGGTCCACGATAACCCAAATCATGTTATGGCCCGTTGGCGTTCTAGGAAGCTTTGTAATGAAATCCATGGAAATCCCATCCCATTTCCACATCGGAATTTCTGGTTGTTGGAGTAGGCCTGAAGGTTTTTGATATTCAATCTTAACCTTCGCACAAGTCAAGCACTTACTAACATAAGTGGCTATCTTAGCTTTCATGTTTGGCCACAAGTAAAGAGTCTTAAGATCTTGGTACATCTTGTCCGAACCAGGATGCACCGAATAGCGAGAGGTATGTGCTTCATCAAGCACCAGTTGTCTGAGATCCCCAAATCGTGGTATCCAGACTCGATCCATGAAGTACTGCAGACCATCCGTTTTTAGTTCTAAGTGCTTATCAGCACCATGTAGGGTCTCAAGCCCGATGTTTTCTTCCTTCAAAGCTTCACCCTGGGCTTCACGTATCTTATCAGGAAGATTAGAATGGATGGTGAGTTGTAAGGCTCGCACTCTTCTGGGTTTCGTTTCCCTTCGACTGAGGGCATCAGCTACTACGTTAGCTTTCCCTGGATGATACTTGATGGCACAATCATAATCATTCAAAAATTCAACCCAGCGACGTTGTCGTATGTTCAGCACCTTCTGATCAAATATATGCTGAAGGCTCTTGTGATCAGTGAAAATTGTGCACTTTGTTCCATAGAGGTAGTGTCTCCAGATTTTGAGAGCGAAAACCACCGCTCCCAGTTCCAAATCATGAGTGGGGTAATTCTTCTCATGGACCTTCAATTGCCGCGATGCATATGCGATTACCTTATCCCGTTGCATCATCATGCACCCTAAGCCTTGGATAGACACATCACAGTACACTACAAAGTCCTCTGTACCCCCAGGCATCGATAGTATCGGTGCACTGCAAAGTTTTGACTTTAGTAGCTGAAAGGCAGATTCTTGGGCATCTCCCCACTTATAAGTAATACCTTGCTGTACTAGGGCAGTGAGAGGTTGAGCGATCTTAGAAAATCCCTCAATAAATCTGCGATAGTATCCCGCGAGACCAAGAAATTGGCGCACTTCAGTAGGGGTCCTAGGAGCCTCCCACTTTTAATAGCATCAATCTTGGCGGGATCAATATGTATTCCTACCTCGTTAACCATATGTCCATGAAATTGGACTTCTCGAATCCAAATGTCACATTTAGAGAATCCTGCATACAACTGCTCCTTTCTCAATAGTTTCAAGATCAATTACAGGTGTTGCTCGAGCTCTTCCCTGCCCTTGGAATAAATCAGTATGTCATCTATACTATGACGAATTTGTCCAAATAGGGTTTGCACACATGGTTCATCGGAACAATGAACACAACCGGTGCATCCAAATGGCATCACCAAAAACTCATAATGTCCATAACGAGTTCGAAAGGCTGTCTTTGCCACATCCTCCTCTCCGACTCTCAGCTGATGGTATCCTGACCTCAAGTCAATCATAGAATAGAAACTCGACCCTTACAGTTGGTCGAACAACTCATCGCTACGAGGAAAAGCGTAGCGGTTCTTAATCGTCACTTTGTTCAACTCCCGATAATCAATACACCTGCGAAAACTCCCATCTTCGTTTTCAACAAACAGAACTGGAGCTCCTCATGGCGAAGAACTAGGTCTAATAAAGCCCCTATCCAATAGCTCTTGGAGTTGGGTAGACAGTTCTTGAGGTTCGCTTGGTGCTAGGCGATATGGTGCACGTGCAACTGGAGCTGCTCCAGGTACAAGATCATTTTGAAACTCCCCTTGACAAACAGGTGGAAGTCTAGGAGCTTCCTCTGGGGATATATCTGGGAAATCTCGGACCACTGGGGTGTTCCTCAATCTTAGTTTCAGTTTCAGCTCTAGTGTCAGATATGTTAGCCAAAATGGCCGGACAGCCCTTGCGAATACACTTCTGGGCCTTCAGATAGGAGATGATGCCCACCATGGCACCACCTCGATCACCCTGTATGGATAAAAGTTCTCCACTTGGGAGGGGAATGCGAACAATTTTCTCCTGACAGAGAATTTCCGCGTGTTGCTTGGACAACCAGTCCATGCCAACCACGAGATCAAAGCTACCTAGGGTGATAGGTAAGAGGTTGATGGCAAACAATTGCCCGTTCAACTCGAGCTTACAGTCACGATGTATATGGGTTACCTCGACAGGCTTCCCATCAGCCAGTTCAATAGAGTATGGGGTATCTTGAAGAGTAGGAACCATCCCTAATTGTTTACTAGGTTTTGATGAAACAAAACTATAGTCCGCACCAGTATCATATAAAATAGAAGCAAGAGTGTCGTTCAAGGAACACGTATCCGTCACGACATTGTTATCAATCCTAGCTTTCCCGAGGCCAATCACAAATGCTCTTCCCCGAGCTCCCGTTGTTGTTGCTACCATTATGATTGTTGTTGTTGCAGGACTTATACCTCACACTATCCCACGTCCTGTTGTTATCACCAAAAGTAGAAAATGAAGCACCATGCTTCGGAAAAGTACCATGGTCGGCAGCCTCATCAGTGAGTTTGCGAGTCAAGTGAAAGATTTGTAGGTGAGCTGTAGTGGCCAAGCCACGAATCTGAGGGGCCCACCCTTTCGGTATAAAGTTCGATCCGTTTGTAAGGTAGGTTAAATAGATTTGAGCCTTTAGTGGCTATCTCCTGTAGCTTGGTAGTGTAGGCGTCGATCTCAGACCCATCCGTCTTTATATAACAAAATTTCTAGATTTCACCACAGGGTGTTACGTTCTCCTTCCAGGTATTTGTAACTCATCGAGTGTGCATGTAGCATACATTACCCCATCCTGCCTGGGGCAAATGTACATGGCAGAGACTTACACTATCGAAGCAATCAGACGGTCTCCTTGAGTTCCGTTGGAGTTATCGAGGATTACGATCAATAAAAGGCTTGAAGATATGATGGCAGGTTGTTGTTGTGGCATGTGCGTTCGAGGAATAAGAAAGTTCAAATGTGGAAGTCAGAGGAAAAGAACGATTTAGCAAAATAGATCTTTACTAGCTTGGAAAGATGCGAGGGCCTCAACTACCCTATCGTTGATCCTAAAACTCAGTCTTATCTAAGTTAGCAAGGGAAAAAGAAAAGAAAATACAGGTAAGAAAAAGGTAAGAGCCAATCGTCGCCACGCTCCGTCTAGATAGTAGAGCCTTCATCTTCACTGCCATATGCTCGTCCTGCTCAGGTTCCCCTTCTTCCTCCTCTTTCTTAGTGTCAGTGTTATATGGTTCTCATCACGTCCAATCTCCTTCTCTAGTCCTATGTAAACCAGTTTAGTGGTAAGCTGTACCACTCGTTCCTCCAATCGTGGCTATCAGCCATTAGTAGGTTTCATCTTCCCTTGTGATGTTGCACTACGTCGCAGGCTTTACATAACTCCCCAAGAGTGTGTGTAACAAGCCCCAATCTAATGTGTTCCCCTGAACCTACCATATGCTCATGAGAAAACAAGGATATGCAGTCATACGTTCGCCCGCTCATACTAGGCGTAAGGTACTAAGGTAAGAAATAAGTTCTATATGCGTAACCCAGTCCCGTCTGTGTTTCGAATGGGAGTAAGAAGGATCAAGTAACAAGGAACAGAAACTAATTGTCTCCTTGCTAAGTGACAAAAGATAAGTCTCAGTATTCGAATTCCTTCATAGTTGATTTAATGGTACCACGTCATGCGCATCGTGCAGCTTCCTGTGTACGTGCGCCACAACGCTCGCAAGGGCTCCCTCCCTTGTACAATTGTTGTCTCCTCATCCATGAGGTTAGTTAGGATATTACTCCCAGTAATGCGCCACCTGGTGTAACCCTAGGTTCCCACCATTGACGTGTTAAGAATTAAGTCTAGAACTAGAAGATAACATATCTCCCGAAATCATATGTTGTAGATATATGTAGCTAAAAGCTAGTTGTGCACTTAAGTTGTGAATGTACTTATGCTATGATGATTATAGACTAGACTCAACATGCAGTCCTAGTTCACTATAACCAATGGCTCTGATACCAATCTGTCACACCCTCAAATTTCCACTGCGGGGTTTATACCGCGAGGCGCATGACAAACCAGGATCCCATAGCCATAAGTCACAGGAACGAACTCTAAATGCCCAAACCATTTAGTTCGTTTTCAAAAACCAAGTTTAGTTAAGCTGCGGAAGCGTAAACCAAATTTAAACCTTTTTAAAAACCATGCGCAAAACAACGCGCCCAAATTGAAACCATACGAAAGCATAATATGTAATTTATGTGTATGCCCGAGACCCCAAATGCAGTGAAGTGTACAGTGCTTTCTAATCCTGGCACCGGAAGCTAACTACCTGCAAAAGCATGTAAATCGTATGTCAACATAAAGCTGGTGAGTTCACAAAGTAAGGTAATTTAATATGCAAATGCGCTGGTTTCCAAAACCACGTAAGTAAGTAATAACGTAGGTCCTCCAGACCGAAAGTTAAAGAGTTATCAGTTTAAGTGTGTCAGGGGTAGCTAGCCCACTCAATGTAACTAAACAAAATTATTGGGACACCTTCAGGAAAATAGTTATTTGCCTCAATAACTGGGGTCTATCAACAGTAGTCGGAAATTGTGGTCAGAAGTTCATGCTCGTGCCTCAAGCACCTCAGACATGAGGTTGCTGCATCAACCTAATAGCGCTATCAGCTAATACCCCGTTCGCCTCCAGCGATTAACCCAATAATATGCAAGGACTTTAAATGATAGAGTGTTTAGATTACAAAGGACCAATAAGTTTTAAACTGACCGAAAACCCGATCCACACAAGGAATCGTAAAACCGACCCACACAAGGAGTCAAAACCTGAGAAGTCCCAACTGGACTAGAAAATGTTTACCAAAGTTGTCTCTAACCCGAGACGCATGCTTTTGAGAAAAGGGTAGTGAAACTCACCTTAGTGTGCAAGCAAAAGTAATCCGCACCGCAAATAAAGTATGCCACCGACACCCTAATATAAGTGTCACCAAGTGAGTATAGGGGTAATATCATTACACCATATAACTCGTTTGTCCAAGGTGTTTTAAACGTTCAAAAGTGTGTATGTGACGCCTAGTGATTCTACATGCAATAGTAAACCCTACGAACTCGTTGGTGAATGTGTTGGTTAAAATTAGTCTTCCCGTTCCATATGTGTCTCATACAAGTATACGTTCAGTTACACCTCAATTTCATATCACCTAAGATCTCAATTCATCACATAAGCACACAATACACAATCTGTGTTTTCAGGACAGATTGCGCGCCATCAAAACCAATTTATTTAAAATAGTAAATCAGTGAGTTAACCTCCCAAATGTTTACTGAATTTTCTTTGGGATTCACTTAACAATATCTGTTTTTTTTTGTCTTAAATCCAAACACAAAAATAATTAAAATTCGTCTAATACAGCTATGTTCAGAAAACCTTCCTAACAGGTCAGTTTGGTAGATAAATTCCCAAAAATTGTGTATTCATCCAAACGGGATGAATCCAATTGGAAAACTCAGTTTACTCAAATATTAACCTTCTGTAAAAATTTCACAACCTAACTCTTTATAAAACTCGAGTTATGATGTCTCAAAGTTGACTCAGTTTGATACCCGAAATTCTGATCTGACCTATTTTCAATGAAAATTCCAAAAACGACTCAACCGACGTCCAAAACACTTGATTTTACACATTATTAAAAGCTAAGACCAGGTGTGATTCAACCATGCAAAGAAAATACCAAAATCATCATGTTAAGGTCGTGTTACAGCTCCTACAAGTTCGTCTAATCATTCTGTCCAGATTTTTAGTTTCTCCTAAATCATACTTTAATCGACTACCGTGTGCATAAAAACAATCAACAAACATCAATCATCATTACCAAACATCCCTAATACTTATTTTGATCAGATTCTACTACTAAACATGCAAAGATCACAACTTTAAAGACCAAAACATCAATAACTTGCGTAACAAGTATCCTATGATGTTACTAATCGATTATTATTATGTTTGATCCGTTTAATCTTCAAAAACTTCATATTAAATGAATGTATGTGAACGAAGAAAATATCTGTGAGGGTCTTCGTGGTCTCATTTGCGCACGTGTAGTAGGTGAATCCTCTCTCCGACAGAAAGGATTCGAGGTGCGGCATTGCACATTTAGGACCAACTCCCTTTTCAGCATTCATAATCTGAGCCGTATTGTGTACATCTTTCAGGGTACTCTTTTTCTCCGGGTTCTTTGAAACGAGCATTCTCCAGATGTTACGCTTGGGAATGTCATTCTCTGCCATATGCCCGACCAATTGTCTCTCATCTACAGAAAGCCTTCTAGCATACGCGTGACCCTCTAAGTGTTCAAGGGGAGTGTGGTTGTGCTCCGGGTTTTTCACCATTAACCTCCAGACCTGTGTCCGAGCATCAAGCACCCCTCTCAACTCAAACGGGCAGCCAATTTTTTTGCTACCCGTTTTCCTCAAAAGAGCCACACTCTTATGCTCCCCTCAAAGACTGCATTGAAGCACAACCTTCACGAAAATAAGTTTATTAGAAAATAAGTTTTTTTTTATAACTTTTTTAAATAATAAATTATAATAAAAAGTTTATTTAGTAAAAATTAACAATACTCTTAGCAAAGGAGAAACGTAATCCTAAAGGTGTGTGACCCGAAGACCACTGGTGCACCCGTAGGAAATTAACCTTCACCAAGGATAAAACACGTGTTCCTATTAATTAATTTATACGTTAAGTTTTTTCGTGACTTTTTAAATAAAAATTTATAAAGTACGTATTCGTTAATATATTAAAAACAATATTGACTAAAATATATACCTTCACGCAACGATCTCCTCTTTTCTTTGATCTTTTAATAACGATTACGTAACCATTTATCATTCTCGTATTTTGTACCCAGTCCACCAACTCATCACGTGTGAAAAATGTTCGATCAGTCTCAAACCAAAATTTGATCGGGTTAGATCCTTCCTCCTGAGCTTCTACGTGTTTCTCCTCGCTAGCGTTGTCTTCATGGTGCGTATAGTCTTGTTCTTCAAATGTGTCATCATCACCGTAACTGTAGTTAGTATAAGGACCGTAGTCGGGTTGACGGGGACCGTCATCAAAATCATACGGGTCCTTCCAAGGTGTATTTAAGTCCAGTTGCATCGTATTGTCACGATAACGAATGCCAGACTGACCCTCCTCGACATTACTAGACTGACCCTCATCGAAATTATATGATTTTGACTCGTTGTAAGAATCACCGAAAATGAAGTCGTAATACGACATTTTACTTTTTGTGGATAAAAAAATTGAAATCGAATGAGTTTATAATGAAATTCGATCGAATTTATAGGTAAAATCCGATGGGGTTAGGGAGTAAATTTTTTCAGGGAATCTCAGGCTTTGTGTCTAATCAGCCTGCAAAGCGCCTCGCTTTGGCCAAAGCGAGGCGCTTTGCAGGCTGATTAGACACAAAGCCTGAGATTCTCTGAAAAAATTTACCCAAGAACCTCGCTTTGGGCAAAGCGAACGCTTTACTTAGGGGTTTAATTAGAAGCCAGAGGGTTTAATTAGAAAAGGTCCTTAAAATTTGGCTTGATAACTTTGATTTACACCACGTGGCATGCCACCATTTTTTTAACTTTGTTTTAATAATTTAGTTTATTTCAATTATGTGTTTAGGTTATGATATTTGATTATCAAATTCCATTTACATTCTAATTCTAAACTATATAATATATAATTTGGTGATGGCATGTGAAACGCTCAATTAAAATCCTTTGTTTAACTTATCAAAGGTTTGCGTATAATAAAGTCATCTACTAATATCATCATTGTAGTGCGTGTAATATGGTCGCAAACGCTATGATGTCGCGGCAACGCGCAACATCGATAAAATACTAGTTCATATTTAAAAGTTAACTAAGACAACCACATGTACAAAATTGACGAAAACGACCCTTCTTATAAAGGAAATTACCATAATGCCATATCACTATTTATCCCATTTGTAAATTATTTGATATATATATATATATATATTTATATATAGGATTGGGATCAATTTAGAACACCCTTGAGTTACGAGAACTTGAGAACTCATCTGGACCAATCACCAAGTGACACACCATCAGTTTTGTAATTTTTTGTGTTTTTTTAATCAGGGGCAATAATGTCTTTACACACAATTACTAAAGGTTATTTTAGTAATAATAATACCCCACCCCACACCCAACCAACCCCACTAACCTTTAAACAATAATAATAATAACAATAACAATAACAATAATAATAATATTAATAGAGAATCTCTCTCTCTCATTTTTAAACTGAACCTCTCTCTCTCTTCTTCTCTCTCGTCCTCTCCCTCTCTTTAAAAAAACATGTTTAGATAAGTTTGGGGAACATGCTCTTCACTGTAAGGAGCTGTCCGGATTTAAATACAGACATGATCTAGTTAGGGATGTTTTATGGGACGTCTACGAAGGGCGGGGATTTCAGCTAGGAAAGAAGCCCCGGTTAACTTTTTGACGGACCCCTAGAAGGGCGGTCTACCCTAAGGCCAGCAGATGTCCTCGTGTTCGGGTGGGCACATGGCAAACATGCGTGCGTTGATCTCACAGGGGGTGTCTCTGTTGGTGGGACTTC
The DNA here is from genome assembly GCA_030844895.1 of Ambrosia x helenae. Classification (NCBI taxonomy): domain Eukaryota; kingdom Viridiplantae; phylum Streptophyta; class Magnoliopsida; order Asterales; family Asteraceae; genus Ambrosia; species Ambrosia x helenae. The sequence goes on along the minus strand of CM061233.1, from coordinate 94,906,515 downwards.
GAGATTCGGGGTTTGTGGCAGGGCAAGCATCATTGAGAGCAGAATCCCAGAAAGTTGTCAAACATGAAGCTGCCTGTCTCGAGAACCAACACGTCTTTGTGCTATTTGCTTTTGACACATTTGGAGGTCTAGCCCCCGAAGCAATCCGGTTCTTAAAAAGAGTTCAAAAGGTGGTGCAGAGTAACTCCCCAGCGACGAAGGACTTAAGTTTTATTTTTAATAGAGTAGGTTTTTCTATTCAAAAGGGGGTAGCGGCACAACTCGTGGCTTGTTTACTCGTCTCTCACTTGTAAGAGTTGTCGGTTTTAATGCTGAGGAAAAAATATTACTATTTTGTGTCATTGATCTTATTTTTCTATGATGTGTAGTTTTACAAATATAACGTCATAATATAAGTTAAATATTTTGGATTACATGTATTAGGATCCTAATATATATTCCAAACTAGTTAACTCAAATTCAAAGGATTAGTGTTTTTTTCTTAATCCATTTTAGTTTGCTAACAAAACATATACTTCTTAGTTAATGATGAGTTATGGTAATTATAAAGGCTATGTTTGGAAGAAAACAATAAAAATTCAATAATATATTATCGCAAAGCATTTTTGAATTTTAACAATATTAGGGAAATGCATGTGGTGAAGGCATTGGTGGGGATTGTTTAAATCAATTTTGCTACTAAAGGAATAATCGCACCTGAAATATGACTCTATACTATATACTGTTTCGTATTTCAAATTATAATAAACAAAATTGATGTTCATCTATACATCAGGGTATTTTAAAATTTCTAAAATTATAGAAATTTTTTGCTTTTAATGCATAAGTTATCCTACACAGTGTAATAAAAATGAGAAAGATACAAAAAAAAAAAAAAAAAAAAACACAATGAATCACGAAATATAACCCAGTGTCGAAGAAAAAAGATATAATGAATCGCAAAAATGACATAATGATAAAAATAAAGAAAAGACACAATGCAGCATAAAGGACACAATGATATAACAAAAATTCTAAAAACTACGATCTAAAAATCTAAAAAGTCAAAAACCTAAAAACTAAGATTGTAGGGTTCGATGAGACGGTTCCAATGTTGCTTGAATGAGTTCAATCGGACTCCATTTGATACCCTTCTTAGGACTTCCTATTTTTCTTTTATTGTGTATTTGATCCTAACTCTATATTTTAATTCCCTCCACTTTCCTATACTTTTGTTTATTTAAATAATAGTTACATTTTTCCTCCTTACTTTAAGACAACTTTTTTTTTTGAAAGGTTAATTTCTTTTTAAATCCTGTAGTCTGTGAGATTTGAACCTAAGACAATCCACAACCTATGTGTTTTAAAGGCTTTACCTTTGCCAATGGACCACCACCCCATTGGTTACTTTAAGACAAGTACTTCATGATTTTTAAACGACCATTTTTTTATTGGTTAATATTTAAAAGAAAAATTACATCATAAAAAGAAACATTTCAATCTCTTTAATTTTAGTATAGTATTGTTATTATTTTTTAGTTTGAAAAAATTGACGTGTTACGTAATTAATATCTATGGGTGAGCAGTAACTGAAAACTAACGAAACCAAACCAAATCAATTGAAAACCGATTTAACCAAAAAACCAAATTAACTTAAACTCGGTTATAAGTTTTTGTGTACCCTTAGTGAACCGAAACTAACAAACCGAAGCTGAACATGTTGGATCAGTTTGCTCTTTTTGCTAAGTAAGAACTTGCTATCTTGTCACTTAAGTGTTTAGCAAGTCCTTGTAAATCAGATTATAAGCACAGCGGAATGTATAAGTTAAAGCAACACTTTTTATACTAAGGCAGAGTTATTACTCCCCCTTGATGTTTGAAACTAATAAAATGACAAGTATTTATTATGAATCTAAGCAGTAAATGAGAATTAGATATTTAGACAGATTCACAATAAATACAGAAATGGAATAGAACAATGATAGTGTTTGAAGGATTTTTTTTATTAAAATCAATGTCTAAAATAGAAGGTTGAAGCCTCCTATTTATAGACGTTTACATGCATGTATCTTGCCCAAAAAGCAAGTACAGAAACAACAGAAACAAGTTGCACAAGTTGCAACATTGAAAGAAACAAATACAGCTAAAAGTAATAATAAACAATAAACTACTGATGCAAAAGGCGGTGGGAAATATCTGATGCTAAGTGCTGATGAAGGACAAACTACTGATGAGTAGTTTTGTCTTCAGTACTTCTGAAGTGAACTTGTCTGGTTTGGACTTCAGAACTTCTGATGAAGTTTCTTCTTCAGCACTTCTCATATCTTCTAATCAGCAGTTTCTTGTCTTCTCTTCAGTTCTTCTATACTTAGCCAAAATGACAGAAGTGAATTAGACTAAGGTTTACAAAAGTGGTTTCACCAATCCTCTTTGTCCTAACAATCTCCCCCTGGATTGATGAAGCCAAAACCTTACTAATTCCTTATGTGTTTCTTCTGTCTTGAACAATCTTCCATATCTCTTTGTACATGGTGTTCTTGAGCTGGTTTAACTGATCATCAGATAGAGATCCTCTCTGTGGTTCTAGATGTTGAATTGTGAGCAGGTCTTGTGTTGACAGTTTCTTCAGATCACTGATCTTCTTGTAAGCCCTTCTTGAGAGGTCTCTTCTTGTCAACAATACTGAGTTGTTATCAGTAAGTGACCATCTGATGATAGGGATCTTTGACTTGTTAAAGTCAAAAGAATAGGGAACCAGACTTGTCCCTTGGGTTGGTGGTCCTGAGTGCTGAATGTTTTCAGTTTCAGATAGCCTCAGGTGGGATTCTCTTCCTTGTTGTTGTTGCATATCAGGCATCTGAACAGTTGGGAGATGGTGTTCAGTCACTACTCTGGTATGCAGCTTTTCTTTGATGGTCTTTTGTATTTGATAAGCAAAAGTGGAAGGATCCCTGAATTGTGTTAACAGAGGTTTCTCCTCAATGTCAAAATCTGAATGGACTATTGAACTTCCTTCAAGTAGTACCATTTTGAAGTCAGTTTTGACATTGTCCTCTGCCTTCTTCTTTTGAGTAGCAGTTCTTCTAGATACACCAGAAGTTCTAACTACTGATCTTGAAGGATCAGCAGTTTGAAACTTCTCTGGATTTGCAGCCTTGGCAGCCAAGTATTTTCTGTAAGTATCCATCAGTCTTTCTTCTTTCCATCTGGATACTGAGGCTTTTGAACCATATCCTTCTGCTACTAACTCTTCTATTATCTGGGCTCTCTTGGCCTTTCCATCTTCGCTTGTGGCCACTTTGTCTGCAAGCAGTTGTGCTCTTCTTGTCAGTTCTTGCATAGAGAGTCCTTTGAGTGTAAAGGCTTTAGTCTTGCTATTCTTGGTAATGTAAGACACCAGTTGTTGTCTTTTATCTTGTTCAGCAATCTCATCAAGGCTAGCCTGCCTTTGTAGTTCAGCTTCATAAGCCTGAAGTTTTTCTTCATGGCTTAAATCCAAATCATCCCTTTCTTCCAGAGATTTCCAGATCTGATGTTCTCTGGCCTTCTTGTTGGCTGCAATTAAGCTCTTCTCTAATAGTTCAGCTGATTGAGAGATAGGAGAAGGGTTTAGTACAGTCATTGTTGTAACAGTGGTAGGCCTGATGGGATCAGATGTTGGTTGAATGGGAGCAGTGGTTCTGGAAGGTTCAGTTGTTTGAGGTTTGGAAGTGTTAACCTCTGATGTGTTGACAACTGCTGATGGTTTGTCAACTACTGAAGGATTGTCTTCAGTACTTTCTGATTCTTCATCAGAAGTTTTGTCATCATAAGTTTCTTCATTGTGCCTTAGGGATTCTTCAGATGTTTGGGTCTCATCTTCTTTCTCTGCTGCTTCAATTTCTTCTATTGAGACACCAAACTGTTTGGCCAATTTTTCTTTCCTGGCCTGATCTTTTTGATCTCTTTCAAGGATGGCCACTCATGCCCTTATCCTGGCTTGGAATGACTCCTTAGGTTCCCTGATCTTCTCCCCCTTTTTGGATTCATCAATTTTAACCCTTGAAGCAGAGGGTTGGGAGAATTGTCCTTGAAGATGAGCAATCTGTTTGCTGTTGAAGTCTATTTTGTTGGACAGATCGTTCATCTTGGTCTTGATCACTCCAAATTGATTCTTGATGGACAGCTCCAAGTCAGCTGTATATGTTTGGAAGTGATTTCTGATGAGTGTATTCATCATGTGGTACAGGGGACCCTCTGGGCTGCATAGCTAGTTCAGGTCTATGCTTGTTTGCCCAGGGAATTGGGTAGGCATTTGTTGTGAAGGGGGTGTTTTTGGGAGATCCTCATGTTGTACAGAGGATGCCACTCTAGGGGTTTTAGGGATTGAGTGGGCTTTAACCTGTGCAGAGGTGACTGGCTTCTTGAGCCTGGATACCCCTGAAACAGGACCTTCAGAAAGTGCCGTCAATTCAGTAGTTTGAGTGTGTGAAACATCATCCAAATTAATGGAATCATCTGAATCCCTGATGTTGCCCTCAATGAGGACTGTCTCAGTTAAATCATGAGCTGAGCCCAACTCAGTTCTCTCATGAACCTCTTGTTCTTGGTACTGAGGATTTCCTACTTCAGGCATTAAGCCTTCATCAGTAGTTGCCACACCTGAGGTCTTAGCTATGTTACTTCTATCCTCAGATCCACCACTGGGTGGTAACTGAGTAGTAGCAGCCTCAGATGCCCCAAGAGTCTCTAAAATTGGGCTTAAAGACTCTGGTCCACCCTCATCTCTTGGGATAGGGCTAGAGATGTCCACATCCATGTCTGATGTAGTAGTTATGTCCCCTGTTTGTTGTGGTTGTAGGGGACTGACATGATCAGAAGGGACATTCTCTCTTAGCCCAGAGAGAAGTTTGGCAATTTCTATTGCCTCTTGTTCAGAAATTTGTGGGTTGGTTCAGTAGTTTGGGCAATAGGTGGTGAAAGTTGTTGTTCAGCAGTTTCAAAAGAAGAGTGTGTTTCATATGTTTTTCTAAGTCTTTTTCTTTTGAATAAAATGGTTATGGGTGCTCTTGGTGGGGTTTGAGATGGATGAGACTGAGAGGGTGTTTCAGTCTCATCTATTTGAAGAGCAGAATGCTCATGAGCATGTTCAGGCATCTCAACCTCCTGAACAACTTTTCTTTTGGGTTGGTGGGGTGCAGTTTTTGTTGGCTTGGGCTTTTTGGCTTTTGGTGGTGTGAGTTTGGAAGATGTGGGCTTCAGGGGGACTTGTTGTTGTTCTCCCTGATCATCTTCTGGCCAGGCAGCCGGTTTGTTATGCCTTGAGTATGCTTGTGATGTTAAAGGATTTAAAGTTGAAATTTTTCCCACAAGCACCTCATTACCCAGTTCCCCTATTATGCATTGCATAATGAACCTTGGGTATAACAAAAACTTTTTCTTGGTATTATTGTGATGTAACACCAACTCATTGAAAAATAGTTTTGATGCCCTGAATTTAGTTTCATTCACAATGGAATGAAATATTGGTTGAAAAGTAGAGGGCATCTGGTCATAAGACCCTGTTTTTGGACTCAAACACATAATAATATAATGAAACAAAAGCTTGTATTTTGGTTCAAAATATTTTTTAAAGATTGTAGCATGGGAGAGAGTACCTTGATAACCACACTCAGTCATGGTTAGATGAATATCAGTATTAGCAACATGGTCTGAGGCAGTTACATCATCCAGACCCAGTCTTGTTGCCAGTGTGGCCGGTGTGATGGTCAGTTGTTTCCCTTTTATTCTTGAGTTGAGGGAAATGACCTCATCACCCATTGTCACTGTCTCAGCATTTGCCCAGAACTCATTCAGAGTTTCAGTGTGAATTGGTGGGTTTATTGTGAGAGCAGTAAAATATTGGGATTTTACGACAAGATCAATGATCTCATCGTATTGGGACCAGCCTTCTTGTTTTTCAAGAAAGGCCCTTTGATTGTGTCCCTGTTTTAGAACTAGAGCCATTGTGGTTTGGGTTTTGATCGAACAGTGGATTTGCAGGTATAGGTTATTGAGAGAGTTTTTGAGAGAGAAGGAGGGATATTTTGAGTTTGAAAGGATAAGTGTGTAGAAAAGGTATTTATTAGAAGTTTTAACCGCTTGAATCTTCTTTATTAGAAGTTTTTAAACCGCCTTTGGTTAAAAATCTCTTTATCAGAGGTTTTAAACTGATTAGGTCAAACCTCTGATGATGGGAAAAGTCAGATTTGCCCTTTTGACTTAAACTGCTGATGAAGGATTACTTCATCAGTAGTTCCCAATTTCTCTTCAGTAGTTTGAACAGCTGATGAGAAATGTTTTAATAAATACTTTTATTCATAACTTTTGAAGGTTATTTTATCAGAAGTTACACACTTTTCAGAAATTATCCCCATACTGATGTTTGTTCATCAGTAGTTTCTCTCATACTGATTTTTGTTAATCAGTAGTTCTCTTTTTGTTTTTCAGAAGTTTTGTTTCAGACTTTTGTCTTTTGTAAGTGAAAACCAGAAAAAAGGAAAAGGTAAACAGGATGGAATCAAGGATGGAAAAAGGAGAAAAAAAAAAAATTTTGAGATGTTTTATGCATAACAGTAGTGATTGATGTAGAAGTTTGATGTAGAGTTGGGTAGAATCAAGTGTTAACTTGGATTCTAACTGATATGCATATATGTTTTTTTTTTAAAAAAAAAATAATAGAAAATAAAGTAAACACTTACAAATTTAGCATTCCAAGCATGGATACTAACTTCTGAAATGTTGATGTGTCAAGGGCTTAGTGAAGATGTCAGCTATTTGATTAGCTGTTGCTACATGCTTCACCTCAATCTTGCCTTTCTCATAGCAATCTCTTATGAAATGGTACCTGATCTCAATATGTTTGGTTTTTGAGAACTGTACCGGATTTTGAATGATGCTAATGGCAGATTTGCTGTCTACAAACAAAGGTGTCTTGGTCTCTTTGATTCCATAATCAAGAAGTTGATATTGGAGCCATTGTATCTGTGATGTACAACTTGCAGCTGCAATGTATTCAGCTTCAGCAGTTGAAGTTGCAACAGATATTTGCTTCTTTGATTGCCATGACACTAGACAGTTACCCAGGAATTGACAACCACCAGATGTTGACTTTCTTGTCATCTTACACCCTGCATAATCACTATCTGAAAAAGCTGATAACTTGGTATTGCTTGAGGCAGGATACCAAATTCCCAGTGTTGGTGTTCCTTTCAGATATCTGAAAATTCTTTTGACTGCTATAAGGTGTGATTCCCTTGGTGCTGATTGATATCTAGCACAGACACATGTTGAAAACATAATATCTGGTCTAGAAGCAGTTAAGTATAAAAGGGAACCTATCATGCATCTGTACATGGTTTGATCAACCTGTTTTCCTTGATCATCAGGTTCAACTTGTGTGATTGGTGTCATGGGAGTGGAACATGATTTACAGTCATTTATTGAAAATTTGTTCAATAATTCTTTAACATATTTTGATTGATGTATAAAAGTTCCATTTGTTTGTTGCTTGATCTGCAGTCCTAGAAAGTACTGCAGTTCTCCCATGGTACTCATCTCAAATTTTGATTGCATGAGTTTCTTAAAATCATCACACAGTTTTGTGTTTGTTGAACCAAAAATGATATCATCAACATAAATTTGAACAAGTAAGACATGATTTCCAACATGTTTAATGAAAAGAGTTTTATCAATGGCACCTCTTGTAAAGTTATTTTTGAGTAAAAAGGTGGAGAGTGTATCATACCAGGCTCTTGGAGCCTGTTTGAGCCCATAAAGAGCTTTGTCCAGTCTGTACACCCACTCAGGATGAGAAGGATCCTCAAACCCAGGTGGCTGACAGACATACACCTCCTCTTTGATTTTTCCATACAAAAATGCACTTTTCACATCCATTTGATAAACTTTAATTTTGTTGGAAATGGCATAGGCCAGAAATAACCTGATGGCCTCAAGCCTTGCAACTGGAGCAAAGGTTTCATCATAGTCAATTCCCTCTTCTTGAGAGTACCCTTGAACTACCAGTCTTGCCTTGTTCTTGATTATCATACCAGCTTCATCTTGTTTGTTCCTGAAAACCCATCTTGTACCAATTGGTTGCTTGTTTTGAGGTAATGGACAGATTTCCCATACCTGTTGCTTGTTGAACTAAAGCAGTTCATCTTGCATAGCTTGCACCCAATTATTGTCTTTGAGGGCTTCCTGGTACTTCTTTGGTTCCAACTGTGAAATAAAGGCTGAAAATAGGCAAAAGTTGGAGAGCTGGTTTCTGGTAAGAACACCTGAAGCTATATCACCCATGATTTGATCAAGTGGATGATCTCTGTGTTCAATCAGTTGTTGTAAACCACTGACAGGTGTAGGTGGCTCTTGTTCTTCAAACAAACTACTGAGGTCTATAATATCTGGTTCAGCAGTTTTAGCTTCTTCAGTAGTTGCAGGTGCTGAAGCAGATGTTTGAGTTTGGCCTTCAGTATTTGTTTGATCAGAAGTTTGAGAAACTTCTGATGGTGTTGTAGTTGACTTAATGACTGTTTGAGGAGTCCATGGTGTAGGATCCTCATCTTCAAACCTTTGATCACCATAATAAGTAGGTTTGGAAGAAGTAACAGTCTTTTCAGGCCCAAAGTGAAAGTTGTCAAGGTCAAAGAGTTCAGCAGGATGTGCTGGAATAAGAGTGTGTTTTGACTCATTGAACTTGACATTCAATGTTTCTTCTACTATCCTGGTGTGAGAATTAAAAACCTTGTAGGCTTTTCTAGTTGAAGAGTAACCAAGAAAGTAACCTGAGTCAACTTTGGCAGCAAACTTTGAAATAGATTCCTTTATGTTCAAGATGAAACATTGACACCCAAAAGCCCTGAAAAAGGAGATAAGGGGCTTCATGCCATGAAGAACTTCATAGGCAGTCTTGGAATGTCTCTTGACCACAAGAACTCTATTCTGAACATAACATGATGTGTTAACTGCTTCTGCCCAAAAGTACAATGGCAGTCCAGAATCAGCTAACATTGTTCTTGCTCCTTCTATCAATGTTCTGTTCTTCCTTTCTACTACACCATTTTGTTCAGGAGTTCTGGGAACACTGTATTGTCTAATAATCCCTTTAGACAAACAGAATTCATCCAGAGTTTTGTTCCTGAACTCTGTCCCATTGTCACTTCTAATGGTTTTGACAGATAGAGAATATTGTTTCTCTACTTGTAGAATGAAGAACTTGATGATTTCAGCAGCCTCATCCTTGGAAAATAAGAAGAATACCCATGTGAATCTTGAGTAGTCATCAATGATGACTAAGCAGTACTTCTTTTTACCAAGGCTCATAATCTTGACAGGTCCAAATAAGTCCATATGGAGTAGTTGAAGACATGCAGTTGTTTTTGATTCTTCAATAGACTTATAGGAGGACTTATGCTGTTTTCCCTTTAAACAGGATACACAGTGTTCTTGACACTGGTATACTTTCAAAGGTAGACCTCTGACCAAGCCCATTTTTGTGACTTTATTTATGGTTTTAAAGTTCACATGGCCAAGTCTCCTGTGCCAGAGATCTGTTTCTGAAGTTGATGCCCTTGAGAAGAAACAGGCAGTGTTGTTCAATACTTTGTCTTTCTCAATGTCCACTGCATAGACATTGCCACATCTTTTGGCAATCAGCAAAGTATGATCTTCTATAATCTTCTCTATCAACTTCTGGCCTTCTGGTGAGATGATCTTGCATGCTGTCTTTGTGAAAAAGGAAGAATATCCTTTATCACACATTTGTGACACACTCAGCAAGTTGTATTCAAGGTTTTCCACCAGATTGACCTTGTCAAACTGTATTTTGCCAGAGGAGACATTGCCATGTCCTAGCACATATCCCTTAGCATTGTTCCCAAAGGATACAGATCCTTCTCTTTGGCTGATAAAGTTGTTTATCAGGTATCTGCATCCAGTCATGTGCATAGAGCCTCCACTATCAACATACCATATGTTGTTTAAGCCCCTGGAAACTCTCTGCACATAAAAGCAAATTAGTTAGATTTAGGAACCCAAGCCTGTTTGGCTTTGGGTTTGCTCTTGAGAACAGTTACAGTTTGTTCTTGACCAGGTTGAGAAATCCATGTCTTTTTGGCAATGGATTTTTCATTAAGAACCATGGTGGTATCCTTTTTAGGACCACCATCAACCTTGGTCATCAGTAGTTCTACCATGTTCATTAGATTTTGAATCTCAGCAGTTTGTGAAACTGCTGATGATTCTGGTCTAACTACTGACAAGGAATTTTGAGAAAAAGATTTTGGTTGAGATTTTATCTTTTTCTGAGAAAAGGTGTTTTCAGGTTGTTGTTTCTTGGGTTTAAAGATTCTTTCATAATCATTTCTGATTTGATTTCCCACAACCTGTTGTTTAAATTTTTGATTGAACTGAATTCCTTTTCTGTATCTACAAAATTCAGTTTTGTGGTTGAACAGGCCACAAATTTCACATTCTTTTGCCTTTTGTTTTTGATCTAAAGGCAAATTTCTGACATTTGTGAAGAGATTTTGCTCATCAGTAGTTTTCAGGGTCTCAACTCCTGATGTAGATGAAACTACTGATGGCTTGTTGTCAGATTTTGTTAATACTTCTGAAGTACTTTCTTTAAAAATGCCAGGATTTCTGTTTAGAAAGTTTTCATGGAAAGATGTGCATTCTTTCCCTTCAGAAGTTTCATTTGAAACAATTCTTCTCCCATCTTCAGTAGTTTTGGGAGAAAAATCTGTTGGTGTTTCAACATGATGGTATCCTATGCCAAACTTAACATTTGAAGCACTTTGTTTGTTTAGCAATAATTGATACCCCTTACAAGATTCCACCCATTTTTCACAAGTGATCCTGGTGTCAGCAAGCTCTTGTCTGACATCTCCCAGGTCATTTAACATGATTTTGATTTGTGCTTGGGTTTCAATAGCAGAGTCAGTTAATTTAGAAACTTCTTTTGTTTTAGCACACAGTTTTCTTTCTAAATCACATTTTATCTGTGTGTATTTTCTTTCTAAATCATTGGCTTTGCCTTGTAAGTGCAGATTTGTCTCTCTTATGAGAGCAAAAGTTTCTTTGCAAGAATTTGAGCAAAGTTTTGTCAAAGATTCTTTTGATACCTGTGACAATGCAGATTTTGAAGTACAGCCTTCAAATGCCATTAAGGCAAAGTTCTTTCTGCCATTGTCTGGTTCTCCCCAGTTGATGTCAAACACTTTGTTGTCTGCATCAGGATTGCACTCTGTGGTGTCAAAAGGGAGACTGCTCCAGTCAACATACCCTGAGGTAAAGAGACTTTGTTGAGAGGGTTGTTGAGGCTGTGGAGGAAGTTGAGCAGCTGGAAAGGGAGGGATTGATTGTTGGCTCTGCATCTGTTGAGCAGGCACTTGAACATATTGTACTTGTGGCATGTATTGCTGTTGAGGAGCTTGTGCCTGTACAAAATGAGCACTCCCTTGAGTTCCATTATTCCTATTATAATTGGGGTTATAGTTATTTCCAGATTGTGATTGGTTAAAGCTAGAGCTTCTACATTCTCTAGCAAAGTGTCCCAACTTCTGACACTTGTGACATCTCAGTTTAGATTTGTCAAAACAAATTTTTGTATTACTGGTCAATCCTGGAAATTTCCTTCCTGACCTTTTATAAAACTTGTTAGTTTTAATGCTTAGCATGGCCAGTTGGTGTAATATGTCCATTTCTTCTAAGTCATCACTGCTAAAGTTTTTCAAATCATCCATGATAAAACATAGATTATCAGCAGTTTGACTTTGGTCATTATTGTCATAACCTGGGAAAGATCTTTCTGATGAGATCCCAGTGGTTATGTCAATATTGTCATAAGATCCATAGGAACAAGTTGGTGAATCTTGTCCCAAAAGTGCTGTACTACCTGGTAGGTAGTCATCAGCAGTTTTACCAGATGATTGTAATTTCTTCTTTTGATCAATTTCTCTCTCAAAAGTAAGTAATCTCCCATGGAGTTTTGTAAGAGTGAGGGAGCTAAAATCTGGTGAGGATCTTAAAACAATGGAGTATGTTTCCCATTTGTCAGGTAAAGACCTTAAAAATCTATGTAGCATAGACACTGTTGTATAGGTCTGACCATTTAACTTTAGCTCAGATATTAATGAGGAGAATCTTTCAAATTGTTGAGTCAAAGTTTCCCCATTAATATAAGCAAATGTTTCATATTGTTGAGCTAAAATCTCTCTGGTGTTGGCAATCACCTCTTCAGTTCCTCCAAACTGTTCTTTAAGACAGTCCCAAAGTTCTTTGGCACTTTCACAATGTAAAAGGCCAGAGTATATCTCATTTGGGAGAGCCATTGCCAACATAGAGAATGCTTTTGCATCTAGCTCAAGTTTTAGGAAATCCTCATCTGTATATTCTTTAGGGTCCTTAGGGACCTTAACATTAGTTTCAAGATTAACATTTACTGGTTTGTGAGGACCATATATCACAGATCTCCAACAACCTGTGTTGGTTTGTGACAAGGTATGTGCCATTCTCTTTTGCCATATGTTGTACTCATTTCTCACAAGCATGGCAGGTTTAGTGGCAGAACCAGTATTATGTGGATCCATTTTAAAGAGTATAGATTTGTCAGACGACTCTTTTAAGTGATGGATATTGATAAAAAGTGAACTTTTGATCTTTTTATTGAATATCAATAAGAGCTTTGTGTCTGATTCTCAATTTGTTAGATTGATATGTGATCAGATAAACCAATGCTCTGATACCAATTGTTGGATCAGTTTGCTCTTTTTGCTAAGTATGAACTTGCTATCTTGACACTTAAGTGTTTAGCAAGTCCTTGTAAATCAGATTATAAGCACAGCGGAATGTATAAGTTAAAGCAACACTTTTTATACTAAGGCAGAGTTATTACTCCCCCTTGATGTTTGAAACTAATAAAATGACAAGTATTTATTATGAATCTAAGCAGTAAATGAGAATTAGATATTTAGACAGATTCACAATAAATACAGAAATGGAATAGAACAATGATAGTGTTTGAAGGATTTTTTTTATTAAAATCAATGTCTAAAATAGAAGGTTGAAGCCTCCTATTTATAGACGTTTACATGCATGTATCTTGCCCAAAAAGCAAGTACAGAAACAACAGAAACAAGTTGCACAAGTTGCAACATTGAAAGAAACAAATACAGCTAAAAGTAATAATAAACAATAAACTACTGATGCAAAAGGCGGTGGGAAATATCTGATGCTAAGTGCTGATGAAGGACAAACTACTGATGAGTAGTTTTGTCTTCAGTACTTCTGAAGTGAACTTGTCTGGTTTGGACTTCAGAACTTCTGATGAAGTTTCTTCTTCAGCACTTCTCATATCTTCTAATCAGCAGTTTCTTGTCTTCTCTTCAGTTCTTCTATACTTAGCCAAAATGACAGAAGTGAATTAGACTAAGGTTTACAAAAGTGGTTTCACCAATCCTCTTTGTCCTAACAGAACAGTTCATATAGTCTTAGTGTTTATACCTTCATATTTATACCCCAATTTCATATACTTCTAAGCAAAATTTTTAGCTAAAGTTTGGTGTTAGTTATTAACATAAATGAATAGAACTAAAAACCGCCAATCTTACAAAATAAACTGAACCAATTAATCGATTGGTTAATAAGATCGATTAATCGATGATTTTGGTTTTGGTTGAGACTAATAACAGAGGTGAACTGAACCATGCACACTGTCACACCCTCAAATTCCATTTGCGGAGTTTTACCGCGAGTCGCGTGACACACCAGGATTCGATTCAACGGTCACAACAAACGACAACTATATGATTTAAAATAATGTTTAAGACCAAAGCAAACCAAAGTTTCAAGTTTAAAAGTATAGGGGAATCATACAACAATACATCATAAAAGCCCAAAAACAATTTAAAAGGAGTTTGATAACAGTAGTCCAAAACGACGCGTAGTATGATAAAATGTAGTGAGACCCTGTGCGTCCTATCCTGTGCCTAATACCTTAACGATCTGAGAAAACATGCTAAATATGTCAACTTAATAATGCCGGTGATTGCATAGGTTTTAGATAAAAATGTGTGTTTGCAAGATCAAATCTATTTTACTATTTTATCGAACGTTAGATAGACATTAAGTATGTTACTATGCGATTTGAAACCATTGCTGACCATGTTGCTGCTCAGTGTGTGTGCCCTTTTCAGATTACCGTCATCCCCGGTAAGCCTTGTGTAGTTTGAGACAATATGCACCTGTCCAACCTCTAGTTGACCCGGGTGGTGTCTCTCAGGCCCAATAGATCTATCCATATTTCCCCGTTATATACTTATATTAGTGGTTTCATTGGGACTTAGATGAGTCGCAAAGTAAACAAATGATATGTAACCTCGTGTATTTTTTTCCCAATTTTATTAAATGAAAGTTTTATTTTCATGCATTTTATCCCATTATTATTAAATTATATAATCTTATGTTTGTTATTAAATTTCAAAATATTCTTAAAATTATAGAAAATTAAAGTTGAATTGTTACTTATAAATGTAAAATGCTAATAAAGTTTATATAATTAATTATTCATATTTTTTTGAATAATAATAATAATAATATTTAACATATCAGATTTTTTTTATAAAAAAGGAGGGGTTATAAAGTTACTTATTTATAAGCTCATTTCATAACAAAACCTAAACCACACCATAAACTCGAGACTGCCCCCTAAGCCCAACTGAAACAACGCAAAACCCCACAAAGATCCGGCCCAACCTGCAAGAACCTTCCCTGTGCAATTTCAAATATTAATCTCTTACCCATACCCAAATATATGCAAATTTAGACTTACCATAATACTTTGCGTTTTTTCTTTGGTATTAATTACTGAATACCAATCAATTAAACCAGTAATTTAAGACAACAATTGAAGTAAACAATTAGCCTTACAATTGTATTTTCACTAATTAAACGCCAATATACGAATTTAACGACTTACCATATTAAACAATTACTCTTCACCCCATAATTTAGTCTAGACAGCCATAAATCTCCTAAATTAACGTCACTATTAATACAAATACAGAATGGAAAGTTACCATTCGTATTATACTATTTTAATAAATTCAGTAATAATGTATAGTATTATTTGCTATACATTACTTTGCTAATTTTAAGCAATCATCAATGATTTAAATTAGTCTACTTAAATACAAAATTTCCTAATTTAACATCATCATTATACGAATGGAAACGCCTAATAATGTCAATCATTACATTCAAACATTAATGGTAAACCGACATCATCTCCTACTAATGTGTCGGTTAATTTAAGACATTACTTTGCTAATTTTGATGTTGACCGAATTTAATTATTATATTATGACTTTCGTAATATAATAAATTGTCATTAAAATCATTTTAGTGTTCCATTTTAATAATTCAAATGGTTGCAATTAGTTTGCTAATTTTAAGCATTATTCATTGATTTCTGCAATATAATTAGATTGCTAATTAAATTATTATACTATGACTTTCGTAATATAATTAATTGTCATTAAACTCATTTCAATTTTCCATTTTTATAATTCAAATGATTGTAATTAGTTTGCTAATTTTAAGCATTATTCATTGATTTACGTAATATAATTAGTTTGCTAATTTAAATATTATGTTATGACTTTCGTAATATAATTAATTGTCATTAAAATCATTTCATTTTTCCATTTTTATAATTCAAATGATTGTAATTAGTTTTCTAATTTTAAGTATTATTAATTGATTTTCGTAATATAATTAGTTTGCTAATTTAATTATTATATTATGACTTTCGTAATATAATTAATTGTCATTAAAATCATTTCAATTTTCCATTTTTATAATTCAAATGATTGTAATTAGTTTGCTAATTTTAAGTATTATTCATTGATTTCTGTAATATAATTAGTTTGTAAATTTAATTATTATATTTTGACTTTCGTAATATAATAAATTGTCATTGAAATCATTTCAATTTTCCATTTTTATAATTCAAATGATTGCAATTAGTTTGCTAATTTTAAGCATTATCCATTGATTTCCGTAATATAATTAGTTTGCTAATTTAATTATTATATTGTGACTTTCTTAATATAATTAATTGTCATTAAACTCATTTCAATTTTCCATTTTTATAATTCAAATGATTTCAACTATTTTACTCTTTTTAAGTATTATACATTTATTTCCATAATATAATTAGTTTGCTAATTTAATTATTATATTATGCCTTTCGTAATATAATTAATTGTTACTAAAATCATTTCATTTCAATTTTCCAAGTTCATATGCCTATTTGTTTTTAAAAAAACTATTATTTTTTAAAATCATTTTAATTTTCCATTTTTATAAATCAAATGATTGCAATTAGTTTGCTAATTTTAAGCATTATTCATTGATTTTCAAAATATAATTAATTAGTTTGCTAATTTAATTGTTATATTATGACTTTCGTAATATAATTAATTGTCATTAAAATCATTTCAATATTCCATTTTTATAATTTAAATGATTGTAATTAGTTTGTTAATTTTAAACATTATTCATTGATTTTCGTAATATAATTAGTTTTCTAATTTAATTATTATATTATGAGTTTCGTAATATAATTAATTGTCATTAAACTCATTCAATTTTTCATTTTTATAATTCAAATGATTGCAATTAGTTTTCTAATTTTAAGCATTATTCATTGATTTTCGTAATATAATTAGTATGCTAAGTTAATTATTATATTATGACTGTCGTAATATAATTAATTGTCATTAAAATCATTTCAATATTTCATTTTTATAATTTAAATGATTGCAATTAGTTTGCTAATTTTAAGCATTATTCATTGATTTCAGTAATATAATTAGTTTGCTAATTTAATTATTATATTATGACCTTCGTAATATAATTAATTGTTATTAAAATCATTTCAATTTTTCAATTTTATAATTCAAATGATTGCAATTAGTTTTGTTAAATTTAAGCATTATTCATTGATTTCCGTAATATAATTAGTTTGCTAATTTAATTATTATATTTTGACTTTCGTAATTAATTAATTGTCGTTAAAATCATTTCATTTCAATTTTCCATGTTCATATGTCTTTCGTAATATATTGTTTAAGACTTTTAGCCCATTTTGCTTTCAAAATTTGAATTTTTTTGTTAAAACTATAAACTTCAATATAGTTTTTTTAACGTATAACACAATCTTTATAGAAATTTTTTCATTTGACTCGGGCATTTACCGTGTGTACACACGGGACTCTAACCTAGTAAGAAATAAAAAAGGAGATAACGAGTTACCTTGACGAAGGCCTTTTTAAGCATTAAACTCGAAAGTAATGGAGGTTACGTGAGTTCGGTGAGCATGGCTGCCGATAAATGTTAACCCAACAGCATGGCTGCCGATAAATGTGAACCCAACAGTCTCCCTATGGATTAATAATGATATCAAAACACACTTACTTATTCGTCCTTCTTTGAATCAAGAATCCTTCTTACTTTTTTTATATAATAATGTTTTTTTGGTATGATTATTTTTTTAATTAAATCACATATTTTTACATTGATCCTAAAAGCTTTAAGCTTTATTAAAACAAAATTTTTAGCACAATTATTTTAGAGCTTATTTTTAAGGCTGGAGGGTGTGGGCTTGTCCCCGGGGCGTTTTGCCTCGTTTGGGACTAAGCACACGGCCCCCTTGGGCCGTCCTTATCTTCAACGTCCATATTAAACCAATTGGGACGAGCCAAGTTGAGTCAAATTCAACCGTTGGAAACCCCAACGGCTACCTATTAAAAAAACTTTTTTTTCAAATTATAAAAACAACAAATTTCACCATATTATTTTTATAAAAAACTCTCTACCTCAACCCAAATATCTCTAACTTTTTATAAAAAACAATCAAATTCTCTAAAAAAACAAGCAATGTCGTATTTACCTTTGGTTGATTCTTCATCTTCGTCGAGCGAGGAAAACCAACTTTTTATAAACGCCGTTTGGGAAGCGGCACATATCATTGTGGTGGAGGAAGAGGAAGAAGTCGACTTACAATCACGTACTAGACAAGCGGCCATAAACAGAGACCGGGAAGGTTAATTTATATATTTTTTTAAATTTATATCGCCATTATAGTTTCTTAAAATTTATATCGCCACTATCTTTTTTTAGAATTTATATCGTCATTATATTTATTTTTATTTACAACATATGTGTTGGTGCCACACGAGAGATTAGTAGACGGTTACTTTGCCGATGAACCGTTGTACATGGATGTGGTATTTAGGCGCCGGTTTCGAATGAGTCGTCGACTGTTCTTACGTATAGCCGATGACTTGTAGATGTCGTGACCTGTTTTTTACTTTACGATACGATGCTAAACGTAAAGAGGGTTCACCACCTTACAAAAATGCACACCAGCATTGCGGCAACTGGCTTACTAGACGGCAACCGATTCGTAGGATGAGTATTTAAGGATGTCTGAAAGAACACCACTAGAATGTTTGCATAAGTTTTGCAAACATGTTGTGAAGATCTATAGTAAAAAATTATTTGCGAAAACCAACTTCCAATGACGTCCAAAAGTTGTATCAATTCACTTACAAAATCATGGTTTTCCAGGAATGTTTGGAAGCATTGATTGCATGCATTGTTCGTGGCAGAATTGCCCGAATGCATGGCTGGGCATTTTATGCGAGACGATTAAGGACATCCAACAATAATCATAGAGGCTGTTGCGTCCCAAGATTTATGGATTTGGCATGCTTTCTTTGGTGTTCCTGGTTCGAATAATGACATTAACGTCATCAATCAATCACTGGTTTTCGACAATGTTGTAAAAGGAAGCGGTTCAGATATCAGGTTTACAGTTTCGGGTGTGGAATACAGGCGCAGGTATTATCTTCCTGATGTAATATACCCAACGTATTCTACAATTGTTAAAACTGTTCACCACCCAACTGGCGAAAAAAGAAAGAAATTTGCCAAGTATCAAGAATCGGCGAGAAAGGACATTGGACGAGTATTTGGGATTCTACAATCAAGATAGCACATCATCGAAAATCGGCACACGCTTTTGAATCCCAAAAACTGCGTTATTGTATGTATGCTTGTATCTTGCTCCATAACATGATGCTCGAAGACGAAGGTCAAGTTATTTGTGAGTTCGACGAAAACGCGGTGGAGGAGAATACTATTCTGGTTAGCCTGGATCAGTAAGAGTTAAACGAGTTCTCATTACGTAACGAGCACATACATTGTCATCTTCAAGCGGATTTGATTGAATACATTTGGAATAACGGACATGACGACTAGTTTCATTGTAATTTTTTTAATGTTATGTAATCTTGTATTTTTTTATTGTAACTTTTTTATTAATTTTAGTATTTATTTTAATTTTATATTTATTTATTACTTTAAAATAGAACTAAAAAATAATAATAGGAGAACCATCCACACACTCTTGGCCCATCTTAAAAAGAAAGATTACCCTCCCTGATAATGTGCAGGTGATGTAAAAGGTAGTCTTTCAAGGATGGTCAATCCTCACACCCCATAGCCTAAGTATATCAACGTTAAAGTTTTATCATCTAACCAAGACGTACTTTTAATTAATACAGGTTTATTTTTTTTTTTTAAGATAAAACATTAAGTTTATGAAACTACTAAACGGTAAATGCCATACACAAATTATATCATTATTATATATTATATAATACATATATTTATAATTATGTCACACGAATATGTAGTTTCATAAAGTCAATTCCTTTAACTTATAATTTGAAAGGGAACATGCAATTATTATTACTTGCAAGAAGATAAAATCCAAAAGTAATAATGGTTGGCAAGTGATTTTGGTCTTTTTCTCTTTCGTGTGAGATTTTTCTTTTCATCAAAATGCATACTACGACGCATGAAGAAAGAAATATATGGTTCCAAATCGAAATAGGAAGAATCGAGTAGTCGAGTACATTGTGTATGTTCCATATTTTGGCAAACATGAAATTATTAAAATCCAATCCAATAATAAAAACAAAAATAAAAGCTGAAAAGTTTATTTAGTGGAGGGGTCGTGCTTTCCATTCATCCATTTGATCAACTTTTGCATGTGATTGTTTATTTAAAGAGCTTATATCTATCCTTATGTTCGTAGATGAGGTCTAAAAAATTATAGCAAACATGCTAGTTTTTATTTTAATTTTTAAGAACTAAATATATAGGAATACATATGTCATAATGATGATATATTATTCTGATGTGTGAAGTGAACATATGTTAAAAAATGACATATATGTTCAATATTTAATTTGGGTATACAATCGATCATCTTGGTGACACCAAATAAAACAATCAATATGTTAGCAATAAAGATCCATTTTGAAGATAAAATAAAAATGATATAACTGCTATGGACTAAAAAGATTGTAAGATGCTAACTTTTCATGTCTCCCGACTATTTTCTCTATTCATACAGATAATTAAGTATCAATTTCAATAATAACCATACAATTTTTTTTTTCGTTTTTTGTATAGCATTATGGTACTCGTTAGAAAGATAATAAAACGTTCGTTAATTTGGTGTATTTTTTTTTAAAATAATGTCATATAAAAAAATATGGTTTAAAAATCGTGAGAGAAGTGCATGTTTGGAGGGAATTTAAGGGGTGAGATGGCCTCACCAAGTGTCATGTGTCCAACCCCTTTTCTTTTATACTAGTGGGAAACTCGCGCGTTGCGGCGAGACTGATAAACCGAACAAAAAATAAGTGAAAAAACACCGACTCAAAAACACGTGTTGCGGCGAGTTAACTCGCCATATTAAAAAAAAATTAAAATTATGTTAGAAAAAAATAAGTAAATCGAAACCATAACATAACCACATAAAAATGAAATAAAAAAACTAAAAAAAAAAAATTCATGACTTGTTTGCCTATGCTTAGATGAATTGTATTTATCACACTCAAGTATGTTTTAAACGAAACTTACATTCAAATGTATATAAAAATAAAACCAACATAGTAACTTTTCTTTTCCCTTTCTTCTAAACATAAGATAATACTATCAACAACAATAAGTTTGACCTATTTCATATAAAAAAAATTAAGGACGCGAGACAAATTTTCTCCATAACATGCATTTCCACTTTCAATCCTGTATCCATAGAGTATTAGGAATACAAGATTTTATAATAATATTTTTGTAACACAAATAAACAAATAATATTTATCTAGCAAACTCTAGAGTTTTTTTTTTTTTTTTATTAATAATCATTCAACCAAATTTACAATATATTAAAATTATCGTAAAATTTGACATCGAGTTTTCACATATTACAATATGTTAAATATCATTTGTAGAAGAAAATTCACTTCTACTTAATTTAATCATGATCAATTGACCATAATTACGTGAAATATTTGTTTGAAATTAATTATAAACGAATTTTTTTTCTCAGGTCATAGGATCCGGTAACGTGTAGTTTAGATATGATTAGACATGTTTAGGTGTATCAATATAACGTAATAATTTTAAAATGCAAATCGTTACCTCACGATTAAAATCACAGTTTTCATTATTAATTTCTTGATTTCTTATAGTATTATCACGTTTATAAAACTTTTAACTTTTATAAAGTACCTAATTTGTATAGAAATTTATTATAACAAAACATGTAGCATTATAAATGATCTTTTATATGTTGTATATTTAATGTGTTCTAAGTAATTATAGAATTAAATGTCATGAGTTCTCATAAACATCACTTAACTCTTGACTTCATTTTGATTAAATATGGTGTTCAAAAGACAAAATTGCCCCCAAAAAGTAGTTATTATATGCATTAGGTGTTGTATCATAAGCAATTATACTTGTACCTCTTAAAATTTAAGAAGTCCTTGTCAAATGCTTTATAGTATAGATAGATAGTATAGATATAGATATAGATATAGATATAGATATAGATATAGATATAGATATAGATATAGATATAGATATAGATATAGATATAGATATAGAAGTATAGATATAGATATACTAGGTGAAATTTCGTTTGAAAACACAGGAATTCTATATCATTTTTTAAGACAACTAGTCCGGAGTTATAGAGAACATAAACATGTTTTACAAAGGTCTGTTTAGTAAAGACCAAATCAAGAAGTCAATCATCTATTGTAAGCAAAGTCTGTTCCGTTAGAGAGAGACAGATGATAAATACCAATCAGATGTTGAAAACATTGAAGGATGTTGAAACCATGGTCGGATAAATCAACATATGTTACTTTACAGACCAGGTAAATAGATCCATGGAAAGCTCTATTGCATAAAACAGATGTTGGAAAGAAACAGACAATGATAATTCATTAGCTGTTGGAAGCACTAAAACATATTGAAACAAAGCAACATGTTTAAAAAGTTATTATCAAATCAAAGTCCATTCGTTATTTTTTATAATTTATTCCACTACACTTTATGTATTTTTTCCATATTTCACTATTAAATTCATTTAACAACATAAACAATTTAACTTACAAAACCACAAGAAAAATAATTAGACTAAAAATAATGATATGTAAACATTTATAAACAAAACAAAATGACAGAGTTAGTTATTCAATGGTTTTGAAAAACTTGTTTGTATACCACATTAGTGGTGTTTGTACAAACTTGTTTTTGCTTATCACAAATCAAAATCTTCAAGCTCTTCCTACTTTTGACCTTGGATACAGCAGCATAGAGTTGGCAATGACTAAAAACAGTTCGTCAAAGATACAAACCAACATGTTCAAGTGATTGTCCTTGACTTTTATTTATTGTCAATGCAAAGCATAGAGAAAGTGGGAGCATCTTCGAGCAATCTTGACTGATATTCTTTTATCAGAAGATGTCATCTTAACTCTTGAAATCAACATATGACGAACAATCTTACTTCTTGGATAATATTCACTTCAATCAAAAGCAACTTCACTGGAGCTCATACTTTCAATACTAATTTATATCAACGTTTGTAAGTAACATCACTGGAGCTTATACTTTCAGTACTAATTTACCTCATTATAAATTAGTATTTAAAGTAGGAGCTCTAGTGATTTTACTTACAAACGTTGACCAGGCAAATAGATTAATAAGTACCATATAAATGAATGGAAGCTTCAAGGGAAACTTATAAGGGAAGATTAATATATGACTTCCTAAAAGCACTGAAGGGAAGCTTACAGGGGAAGATTAATATAACTTCACTCGAAAAAATTCAATTATTGCTATGACCAGATGTTAGAAATATTATTAAGATATTTGTCTAGCAACAGCCGTTAGGGATTCCCCTAGGTCAATTTTCACTTTCAAAAGTCGTAGCTATCATATTTTTGGTGTTTTTGTTCGTCTTTGTCTAGGTTCAACTCACCAACTTTGGTCAAGGTAATATTTAATTCCTTTTGCATATTATTTACTTTATTTGTGTAGATAAATAGTCCTCTATTTTTTTTTTATCAAATATGGTCATTAAGGGTTCCAATTGAAAAGCTAGAGTTTACGATGTTTAGGAATATTTGGGAATTTTGAATTAAAAGTTTAGAACTTTAAAAATCCATAACTCATGCGTTGCTGATATAAAAATTATGAAACTTGATAGCCATGTTTATATTACTGATTAGAAGTTTTAGAAATATTTTCATAATTTTTAGAGGCAATTTAGTATTTTTTTTAATATTTTATGTACTTTTAATCATGTTTAATTCATATAAGTTCGTAATAAATTTATTTTGACGTGAAAATTTATGAAAATATATCTCAATATGTTAGAATAATTTTCATGTGATTTTCCTTATGTTTTGAAACGATTTTGTATATTATCTCATTTTTAATTGTTAATCTAGTTTTAACTAATAAAAATTCATATTAAATTCATTTTAATTACAAAAATTCTATAAAAATTATTTTGTGACTTTTTAGGACAGTATATTAAGTTTTCACAAAAAGTTGTATTTTTAAAAGTGTTTTACATTTTATTTAGATTTTATGTTATTTTTATTAGTATAAATTCAATAAAAACTTTTAAATTAATTATAAAATATTTTTTGACTAAATTTTATTATTTTATAAGTTAATAAAGTATACATTTTAGAAAAAATTTTTTTTAGTATTTGTAACCTAATATTAATTACCTAATTAATAATGTATATTTAATATAATAAATATTAATTGTTATTAGTATCCTTTATTAATTAATGTCATTGTCATAATTTTTGCCACATAAACTTAGTATACATTTTATAATATGAACTTAAGTGGCAAATATTATTTATTTGATATTTTACATATGTTATATCATTTTAGAACAATTGTTTCATATTTTCTCATCGTCTTTATTAAAAACATTTAAAACCCCAAATATAGACTAGACATTCTAGGTTTCTTAGATTGGGAACCCTAGACTCTTTTATGTTTAGACATTCATTTTGGATACTTGAAACTTTAGGTTGAGTATTCGAGATTCGCCTCACTTACACTCACGGCGCTTGGAGGTTTATACAACTTAGTGAATGTAAGTATAATTTCCCCCTTTTCGTTTTCACACTTTTGTTAATAAGCAGATGTAAACATCTGTTGAGTACTTATTCAGCCACTTAAATTTGATGTTTTAAGAGAGATGTTTTAAATTAACATAGGGAAGTGTGATTTTTGTAGGTATATAATCATTAAAGACGCTTCTCATATACACAACTATTGTCTCATCCAAATTAATTCATAAAATCAACTTTCAAATTCTTTATTAAAATCATCTCAATGGACGTTGATAACAAAATTTATAGTTTTGTTTGTGATCTGAACCAATCCAAGATATTTGGTATCTGAAGATCCGTGTCAAACGAAAGTGGAAACAAAGTTTTAAGATGGAAATGATATTGATTGATGAGCAGGTAATATATGTTTTCTCTAAAGTTACATTATGTTATCAATGATGATGTAAATATTCTTCGTGTTATGTTTTTCATTTACTTTATGTTATGAGAGTTGTTGTCGTTGATCTTCATATTTTCTTTATGTTTATTCTAAGGGTGATAAGATTCAAGCCTTCATAAAGAGTCCTTTGATGCACATTTTTGACGATCAACCTAAAGAGGATGATGTCGTTATTCTATCCAAGTTTGGGGTTGGTGAAAACAAGGACCCATACAAAGTTGTAACACATGATTATAAGATCAACTTTTATCGTTGTACCACTGTTAGTCGTATTGTTGGTTGGCAAGGTGTTGAGTATGTATTTAATTTCATGCCTTTTAAAGATATTGTGACACCCGGCAAACTCAGGTTAGTAACGTTGACTAAACTAGTAAGTCTACCTTAGCGAGTCATGCATATTACGTACTTAACGGGGTCAGTCGAGTCGGTACGATGATTCTGGGAATCATCGAGAGTCGTTACGATGATCCGCGGGATGATCGGGAGTCGGTCCATAACCATGTGTACAAGGATTGGTGATTCGTGGAATCGCCGGGTTTAACGCACACACAAGTCTCGAGTCCCGGGAATTGGTGAACGGATGTAAACGTGTTAGTTATCGTGCATTATATGTTTGAAATCATTATGTGACTTGTCGGTATGTGAATACGTGTTTATATGTGTTAAAATAGTGTTTAACGCGCCAAAAACCCGTTCCAGCATCCTATAGGCGATTAGGAGCCTGGGGAGCTCCTAATCGCCCCTCCTTGATGTAAGTAAAGGGAGTTGGGGCGAGTAGGAGCCCTACTCGCATGAATAGAGGCGAGTAGGATCCCTACTCGCCTGAACTGATCTGCTACTCGCTTATACTGCTGAGCACGAGTCAAAACACCTATAAATAGAACCCTTGACTCCCCAAACACCATTTGTGCAACCCTAACTGATCCTAAGCCTCCCACACACCTTGAAACACCTCTGGAACTTGTTTTGCCTCAAAACACACCATCACCAAGCTTATACACCCTTCTTTGATAAAATCCAAGGTGTGTTCTTCATCCTACACCTTTGTAATGTTATTGTCTTGGTTCCCCAAAAGTCCAGACCTTATTTTGGTAATAATGAGTCTTTAAAAACCTTGGAAAGGAGTTCTAAAACAAGTCTACACCATAATACTTGCTATATGTGAAGTATTGATGCATATGATGATTTTTGATGATTATAACATGAATGTTTCCATGAATTTGATGTACTTCTAATGTGTAGGTGTTGTTAGGATGATTATCTATGAGTTTAAGCTCTTGTTATGGTGTTTAAGTGCAAGTAGGCATTTTGACCCATTTGGGTGATTCTTGAAGAAATAGGATATTATGTTATGATTCATTGATTGTTTATGGTTAGGAATCATGCTAGAATGATGTTATAACATAGGAATGATGTATTACAATTTGTAGGAGGTGTAATCTGATCTTTACTACTTAAGGAAAGATTTCATAGTTAATGAAACCTAGTATTTTGCCATTTTTGGAAATAATCGCACCGAGCCCGTTAGAGCAGAGATAAATTGGGGGTTTTTGCTTGGAAGGGGTTGGCTAATAGTTTAGTTATGATATTGGGTGTTTTTACATGTTTCGGATCTGATTTGGAGGGTTTAACGCGTGAAAACGCGCAACAGCTGTGCAGAGGCGAATAGGAGCCTACTCGCCTATTGGCCCCCTCCTACTCACTAGTTGACTTTTCCTAATCGCATGAAAGTTTCCTAATCACGTGTACTGCTGTCATAAACGCATTTTGACATCCCGGAACATGATTTGACACCTAGGAACATGATAGGAACCCCGGGATATACCTAATGACTTGGTAACACGTGTTCAGACCTGTTTATGCGTTAATTGGACATTATGCTAGACTAGGTGAACTATTGCGCGTATTGAATGTTTAATTGCATGTGATGCATGATGTCTTGTATAAACCTAACACGTGGGATGTCGGGTCACCAATGGGATGTCGGGTCTTGTCTGGTGCGGTCGGTTTAACAGTCAAAGGTGTTTTCAAACGTTTATGGTTATGGTCTGGACATTCGGGGACTAGTTAACCTGCGGGTTATTAGTCCGATACTTATACACATCTTATGATAGGTCGCCGCTATTTGGGGCTATCATAACATAATTACTTAACTGTTTTCAAGTAACGCAATCCGAGGTGAGTTTCATAGCCCCACTTTTACCATTTTGCTTTCGGGGGAGAAACATGCTACTTACTTACTTACTTATTAAAGATCATGTTATACTATGGTTACTTTACAAATACTATGCGGCTTTTATGGAAAGTCCCAGGGGGGAAACCATGAATGTGCGGTGATGCACAACGGGGGAAATGTGGATAGATCTTTTGGGCCTCACAAACCCCACTCGACGGCTGGGCCGGGCGGGTGCATATTGTCTCTTATTACTGGCTCGCCGAGGCATCGGTTATAGCCAAAACAGCTGGGCAAGCTTCAACAACTTATAAACGTATAGTAATGGGTTCCCAACCGCAGTAGTAAACAAACACTTAACGTCTAGCTAACGTTCTTATAACCTAGTAGTAACGGATATGATCTTCGAAACTTATAACAACACTTTATAAAAGAAAACCTGTGAACTCACCAGCATTATATGTTGACATTTTTGGCATGTTTTCTCAGGTCGCTAAGGTAGCAGTCAATGGGCTAGGCGCACGGAGTCATGCACAGCGTCTAATATTTTGAAGCATATTAAACAATGTTTTGTAAACAATGATATGTCTTTTGGTTGTAAACAAGAAATGCTTCCGCTGCTGGTTTACGGCTCAAAGCATGATATTTTGGTTTTAAAAATATATATGAATGCATGTTTGTTGTATGTTTATTGTGATTGTTGACTGAGATCCTGGTGTGTCACGCGCCTCGCGGTAAAACCCCGCACGTGGAATTTGAGGGTGTGACAGATTGGTATCAGAGACAACGGTTATAGTGAACTAGGACTGCATGTAGAGTCTAGTCTATAACTGAGTCGCACACACACTAGATGGTCACAGATAGTCGAGTCTTAACATGTGGGTAACAACATGACTTGTCGGGGGTGTCGGTGTCATCATCTTCTACTCTACATCATCTGTTTACTCTTTACCATTCTATCTCTTGACTCATCCTTACTACGATTCGATGGCGAACGATATACTATTGAACCTTCTTGACGGCGGTGTACATTGGGGTAGCTCCGGCGTACTCTTAAGATCTGTCCAGGGATTTGGACATCTCCCCTTCTATGCCCTAATGGACACGCTCGTTCTTATACATACTATCTTGTACTTATACTTATGATAATACCACGATTGGGCGCTAGTGTTCGGTGACTTGAACTTCAAACTTAAAGCACGTCTGGAGGACCATGTAGAACAGTTTATCATGTCGGGTGCACACGAGATTATAAACTGTGATGCATGGGATCCCTAGCGGACTTTGTGCTTGAACGGATGGACCCGAATTGGGCTCGGTCTAGTTCCTTAAAATTCCTAATGGGTTATACCACGGGCAAGCCTAAATCTTTTGTTTCATGTTGTGACAGAAGATGTCGGGAGCTCGTGGAGGTCGCAGAGGCGGCCGTGCTGGCGGTCATGCTGGCGGCCGTGGTGGCGGCGGTGGCTGTGGGAACATTAATATGACCCAAGCGGAGTTGGATAACCTGATGCAGCAGCACGTGAACATTGCTTTGGCTACATTCCAAGCCGCTCATAATGCTATGGGTGGTAAGTCAATTCTCACCTATCCTATCTTGTTCTTGGGTATTGTACCTTTTCTTGATTTTCACCTGTGTGTCTGTTCCAGGTGGTGCTGTCAATCCCCCTCCACCCCAGTGCTCTTACAAAAAGTTTATGGATTGCAAGCCCCATAACTTTAGTGGAACTGAAGGGGCAGTGGGACTGCTCCGCTGGTTGGAGAAAATTGAGTCGGTTTTCTCGATGTGCAGCTGCCCGGAAGGCGATCGGGTGAAATATGCTTCTGCGACCCTGGAGGGTCAAGCTCTGACTTGGTGGAACTCCACCACCCAGACCATGGGTATTGGGGAAGCTCACGCTATGCCCTGGACAGAGTTCGTTCAGTTGTTGAAAAATGAGTACTGTCCGAGGGATGAGATCCAGAAACTTGAGCACGAAGTCTGGAATCATAAGATGGTGGGGTCTGAGATTGAAGCTTACACTGCTAGGCACAATGAGTTGGCGGTGTTGTGTCCTGATTTGCACGCACCAGAATACCGGAGGATTGAACACTATGTTGCTGGGTTGGTACCGGAGATTGCGGGATTGGTAGCGGCGGGTAATCTCACTGTTTATTCTGAGGTGGTTCGGTCGGCCCAC
Source organism: Ambrosia x helenae (assembly GCA_030844895.1). Taxonomy (NCBI): domain Eukaryota; kingdom Viridiplantae; phylum Streptophyta; class Magnoliopsida; order Asterales; family Asteraceae; genus Ambrosia; species Ambrosia x helenae. Next base: position 94,877,190 of record CM061233.1, on the reverse strand, counting down.
AGGCTGACCAATATGAAGGTGGCTGAAGGGGTCTTGCCTCCTCGAGGCACTACTGTGAAGGCTCCTGAGAGTAACAAGCGAAAGTGGGAAGCTGTGGGGAAAGGCTCGAGTTTGGCTCAGCCTCAGCAGGTGAGGAAGTTTGATGTTGGGGGATCGTCGTCTGAGCAGAAAACGGGGGGTTATCAGGGGAAGTTGCTGAAGTGTGAACGATGCTGGTTTCATCATACTGGTCGTTGTGACAAGAACCAGTGTCGCCGGTGCAACAAGGCCGGGCATGTGGCTCAAGACTGCAGGGTTAATCTTCAGGGTAACCGGAACCCTCCTGCTGCACCTACTCCGGTTCCTCAGGTCGCTACTCCCCAGGGAAACTAGGGTAGACAGGGGTGCTATAATTGTGGTGAACTTGGTCACTACAAGCGTGAATGCCCCAAGTTGAAGCAGGGCGAGGCTGGGAAGAACGGGTCGGGTAATGGAAACAATGGGGGCGGAGGCAGGAATGCTCGCGCCTTTGTGATTGGTTCGAGCGGGGCTCGACAGGATCCTGACACTGTTACTGGTACGTTTCTTCTCGATAATCGCTATGCTACGGTTTTATTTGATTCCGGTGCCGATAAGAGTTTTATATCTCTTGGGTTTAGCCAATTGCTTGATAGGGTACCTACACCTTTAGAGGCTAAGTACTTGATAGAATTGGCTGATGGTAAGAAAGTCGAAGCGACGCACGTCCTTAGGGAGTGTCACCTTGAGTTGTCGGGTTATTCCTTTCCTATTGACCTTATACCGGTGTCCTTGGGTAGTTTCGATGTTGTCGTGGGTATGGATTGGTTGTCTTTGTATCATGCTGAGATCGTTTGTTTTGATAAAGTCATTCGACTTCCTCTCCCTGATGGAGAAATTCTGTTGGTGCACGGTGAGAAGAGCGGGGTCCCGTTGAGTATCATTTCGTGTATGAAAGCTTATAAGTATCTTCGGAAGGGGTATACTGCCATTCTGGCACTTGTTTCGGTTTCGTCAGAGGAAGAGAAGAAGATTGAAGATATTCCTGTCGTCCGTGATTTTCCCGATGTATTTCCTGAGGATTTACCTGGCCTCCCGCCTTATCGTCAGGTCGAATTCGGTATTGAGCTTGCTCCAGGTGCGGCCCCTATTGCCCGAGCCCCATATCGTCTTGCACCTCCCGAGATGCAGGAGTTGTCTAACCAGTTGCAGGAGCTGCTAGAGAAGGGCTTCATCCAACCTAGTTCGTCCCCGTGGGGAGCCCCTATTTTGTTTGTCAAGAAGAATGACAGAAGCCTACGAATGTGTATCGACTACCGGGAATTGAACAAGGTTACCATCAAGAATCGTTATCCTCTTCCTCGCATTGATGACTTATTCGACCAACTTCAGGGTTCTAGTTTCTATTCGAAGATCGATTTGAGATCGGGGTACCATCAGTTGAGGGTCCAAGAAGCTGACATTCCGAAGACCGCCTTTCGAACTCGCTATGGCCATTTCGAATTCTTGGTCATGCCTTTTGGTCTCACTAATGCACCCGCCGTTTTTATGGATTTGATGAACCGTGTTTGCAAGCCTTATCTTGATAAGTTCGTGATTGTCTTCATTGATGATATTCTAGTCTATTCCAAGAACGAAGTGGACCACCAGGAACACTTGCGTCTTGTTTTGGAACTCCTGAGGCGGGAACAGTTGTACGCCAAGTTTTCTAAGTGTAGCTTCTGGTTGCGTGAAGTCGAGTTCCTTGGTCATGTAGTTAATGAGAAAGGAATTCACGTTGACCTAGCTAAGATTGAAGCCATCAAAGACTGGGAAGCACCAAAGACGCCATCTAAGGTGCGGCAATTCCTGGGTCTTGCAGGTTATTATCGTCGTTTTATCGAGGGATTTTCGAAGATCGCTCAACCCCTCACCTCGCTTACCCAGAAGGACAAGAAGTTCGACTGGGGTGATTCGCAAGAGTCAGCATTCCAGATGTTAAAGGCTAAACTCTGTTCTGCTCCTATCTTGTCTTTGCCTGAAGGCACAGACGATTTTGTGGTTTATTGTGACGCTTCTATCCGGGGTCTCGGTTTTGTACTGATGCAGCGCGAGAAGGTCATCGCCTATGCTTCTCGTCAGCTCAAAGTTCATGAGAAAAACTACCCCACCCATGATCTGGAATTGGGTGCTGTAGTCTTTGCTTTAAAGATTTGGAGGCATTACTTGTACGGTACCAAGTGCACTATCTACACCGATCACAAGAGCCTCCAGCATATCTTTGATCAGAAGGTGTTGAATATAAGACAGCGTCGCTGGGTCGAGCTTCTTAATGATTACGAGTGCGCTATTAAATACCATCCTGGCAAGGCGAATGTGGTCGCAGACGCCTTGAGCAGGAAGGAAACGGCTAAACCTCGTCGCGTTCGAGCTCTTCAGCTCACCATCCATTCCGGCTTACCTGATCGAATCCGTTCGGCGCAGCATGAAGCTTTGAAGGAGGAAAACCTTAACGCTGAAACCATGCACGGTGCTGATAGCCACCTTGAGCTCAGGTCCGATGGCCTACACTATTTCGCTGAACGTATTTGGGTTCCTTTATTTGGGGGCTTACGGGAGCTCGTTCTTGATGAAGCTCACAAGTCCCGGTACTCTATTCACCCTGGCTCCGATAAGATGTATCAAGACCTAAAGATACTTTATTGGTGGCCGAACATGAAGGCGGACGTGGCTTCGTACGTGAGCAAGTGCTTGACCTGTGCCAAGGTCAAGGTTGAATATCAAAAGCCGTCCGGCCTTCTGCAACAGCCTGAAATTCCCGAGTGGAAGTGGGAGCGGATTACGATGGACTTTGTGACCAAACTCCCGAAATCGCCCAGTGGTTGTGACATGATCTGGGTGATTGTTGACAGGTTGACAAAGTCTGTGCACTTCCTCGCTATCAAAGAAACCGATGGCCTTGAGCGTCTGGCACGTTTATATCTTAAGGAAGTGGTCTCTCGGCACGGGGTGCCTGTCTCTATTATTTCTGATCGTGATTCTCGGTTCGCCTCTAACTTCTGGAAATCCTTGCATAAGGCTCTGGGTACTCAGTTAGACATGAGCACAGCCTATCATCCGCAAACTGACGGTCAGAGTGAGCGGACAATCCAAACATTAGAAGACATGCTCCGGGCATGTGTGATCGATTTCGGCAAGGGGTGGGAGAGTCATCTACCGTTGGTGGAATTCTCCTACAACAATAGTTACCATTCTAGCATCAAGGCAGCTCCGTTCGAGGCTCTTTACGGGCGGAAATGCCGGTCTCCTCTTTGTTGGGCCGAGGTGGGTAAGAGTCAACTCACCGGCCCGGAAATTGTGTACGAGACTTCCGAGAAGATTGTACAGATCCGTAACCGCATGGCAGCAGCTCGGGACCGACAAAAGAGCTATGCCGATCGTCGTCGCAAGCCTTTGGAGTTTGAGGTTGGCGACAGGGTTTTACTAAAGGTATCTCCGTGGTAGGGCGTTATACGTTTTGGGAAGCGGGGCAAATTGAATCCTCGGTATGTGGGACCGTTCGCAATTCTGGAATGGATTGGACCGGTAGCATACAGGCTTGATCTGCCAGCTGAACTCAGTAATGTTCATAATGTCTTCCATGTCTCTAATCTCAAGAAGTGTTTGGCGGATGAATCTTTGGTTGTTCCTCTCGAGGAGATCAAGGTGGATGATCGTCTGCGTATTGTGGAAGAACCGGTTGAAATTTTTGACTATAAGATCCGTAGCCTTCGTCAGAGTAAAATCCGCATTGTTAAAGGTCGTTGGAACTCAAATCGTGGACCGGAGTTCACGTGGGAACGGGAAGATCAGATGAAGGCTAAGTATCCCCATTTATTTCCTAAACGCGCATTCGAATCAAGGCATGTCTCTACTAAAGCTGAATGAATCTCGGGTCGAGATTCCTTTCAACAGGGGGATGATGTGGCAACCGGAAAAATTTTTCTTCTCTTTCGTCTCTTCCTATTCGGCCTTGAGCAATTTTCGGGACGAAAATTCTTTCAACAGGGGGATGATGTGACACCCGGCAAACTCACGTTAGTAACGTTGACTAAACTAGTAAGTCTACCTTAGCGAGTCATGCATATTACGTACTTAACGGGGTCAGTCGAGTCGGTACGATGATTCTGGGAATCATCGGGAGTCGTTACGATGATCCGCGGGATGATCGGGAGTCGGTCCATAACCATGTGTACAAGGATTGGTGATTCGTGGAATCGCCGGGTTTAACGCACACACAAGTCTCGAGTCCCGGGAATTGGTGAACAGATGTAAACGTGTTAGTTATCGTGCATTATATGTTTGAAATCATTATGTGACTTGTCGGTATGTGAATACGTGTTTATATATGTTAAAATAGTGTTTAACGCGCCAAAAACCCGTTCCAGCATCCTATAGGCGATTAGGAGCCTGGGGAGCTCCTAATCGCCCCTCCTTGATGCGAGTAAAGGGAGTTGGGGCGAGTAGAAGCCCTACTCGCATGAATAGAGGCGAGTAGGATCCGTACTCGCCTGAACTGATCTGCTACTCGCTTATACTGCTGAGCACGAGTCAAAACACCTATAAATAGAACCCTTGACTCCCCAAACACCATTTGTGCAACCCTAACTGATCCTAAGCCTCCCACACACCTTGAAACACCTCTGGAACTTGTTTTGCCTCAAAACACACCATCACCAAGCTTATACACCCTTCTTTGATAAAATCCAAGGTGTGTTCTTCATCCTACACCTTTGTAATGTTATTGTCTTGGTTCCCCAAAAGTCCAGACCTTATTTTGATAATAATGAGTCTTTTAAAACCTTGGAAAGGAGTTCTAAAACAAGTCTACACCATAATACTTGCTATATGTGAAGTATTGATGCATATGATGATTTTTGATGAATATAACATGAATGTTTCCATGAATTTGATGTACTTCTGATGTGTAGGTGTTGTTAGGATGATTATCTATGAGTTTAAGCTCTTGTTATGGTGTTTAAGTGCAAGTAGACATTTTGACCCATTTGGGTGATTCTTGAAGAAATAGGATATTATGTTATGATTCATTGCTTGTTTATGGTTAGGAATCATGCTAGAATGATGTTATAACATAGGAATGATGTATTGCAATTTGTAGGAGGTGTAATCTGATCTTTACTACTTAAGGAAAGATTTCATAGTTAATGAAACCTAGTATTTTGCCATTTTTGGAAATAATCGCACCGAGCCCGTTAGGGCATAGATAAATTGGGGGTTTTTGCTTGGAAGGGGTTGGCTAATAGTTTAGTTATGATATTGGGTGTTTTTACATGTTTCGGATCTGATTTGGAGGGTTTAACGCGCGAAAACGCGTAACAGCTGTGCAGAGGCGAATAGGAGCCTACTCGCCTGAAGCTTCATGCGAGTAGGGGCCTACTCGCCTGATGCTTCATGCGAATAGGCCCCACTCGCCTATTGGCCCCCTCCTACTCACTAGTTGACTTTTCCTAATCGCATGAAAGTTTCCTAATCGCGTGTACTGGTGTCATAAACGCATTTTGACATCCCGGAACATGATTTGACACCTAGGAACATGATAGGAACCCCGGGATATACCCAATGACTTGGTAACACGTGTTCGGACCTGTTTATGCATTACTTGGACATTATGCTAGACTAGGTGAACTATTGCGCGTATTGAATGTTTAATTGCATGTGATGCATGATGTCTTGTATTTACCTAACACGTGGGATGTCGGGTCACCAATGGGATGTCGGGTCTTGTCTGGTGCGGTCGGTTTAACAGTCAAAGGTGTTTTCAAACTGTTAGGATCTGAGTTTGATTGTTTTGATTGTTTAACTAAATATGGTAATAATGAAATGAAAATAGAATGAAAGTGCAGCGGAATAATAAACTGTTAATCAAAACAAGAGAGTAAATGTTTTCAGATTGAAAGCTTTCATTTATCTAAAAGTTTACAATCGTACAATTACTCCCCCTCAGCCTGATCACACAGTGTTTGTCTGAGAGAATGTTTGTGTGTGTGATGCAATAGAACAGTACATGCACTGTTCTATTTATAGACAGACTCAAAGCAATGATGACCTAAGCTGACGTCACCTAAGACAGTGACCTCTAACAGAATAACAAACATAAACATCTGCCTATTACAAACTACTGTTACATTGAAAGCACTGATATTAAACAGCTGTTGTAGGAAAACTCTGATGGTCTTGTATCCACTGCTGGAGCCTAAGTGCTGTTGGTTCCAGCAGTGCTTTGGTCTTTAGTACTTGAATCAGCAGTTGTTCTTCATCAGACCTTTGGTCAGCAGTTGTTCTTCATCAGTTGTTTATTCAGCAGTTCTTTGTATCAGCAGTTGTTAAGCAGCTGTTTGGATAGAACAGTTGTTAGGGTCAGCAGTCTTTTGGGAGAAGTAAGTTGTAAAGACTGTTTATTCAAAGGATCAAACTGTTAGCATATTTTGGCTTTCTAATCATCTGTTCTTCTCCAGGTCAGCAGACCCAACAATCTCCCCCTAGAACAGATGATGCCAAAACTCAGCTTTATTTATTGATCTTTATTTCTCATCAGACTTTCTCTGATTTGACCTTTGAATTGTAATTCAAAGTTCAGAGCAAACAAGTCTTCTTCATCTCTTCCTAGGTCCAGATTTAGCAATGTTTGGTGATCTTCTGCACATAGGCTGTAAGCATCATCCATGTTGATCTTCTGAACCCTTCCATCTGACCTGAGCAATGTCAATTCATGGTTGTCTTTGTTGACTTTCCATTTTAGAATTTTTGAGTCAGTGGATTTGCTGAGCTGAAGTTTTATTCTTGATGAGTTGGGTGAAGGTGGTCTTCCAATGAGTTCTCTAAGCTTATCTGTTGTAGGATCAGAGAAGAAATGGACTTGATTGAAGAGCCCTTCCTTGATGAATGTATCAGCAAACTTTCTTTGATCTTCCTCTGACATTTCCTTCTGTTTCTTGAACTGTCTTCTTGTAGCAGTTGTTAGGTCAGAGGTGTCAAGTAAGCTGTCCAAGGTAAAGGTCTGTTGGGGTCTCTTCATCATTGGCTCATCAGTGTAAATTGGTTTTCTTGGTAGGCTGGGATCCTTCTTCCTATTTTCTTCCAGACTTTTGTATGTCTCAACCAACATTAACTCAGACCATCTTGAAACTGACCTCATCTCCCCATAGTTGGCAGCTACAATCTCTTGCCTCATCCTTTTAAACTTCAAGGCTCTGACTGGGTCTCTGCCTTTGCCAAAGTTAGGAGTAGAGACTTTAGCCTTGGGGTCTTTGGCCATTTCTTCAATTCTGAGTAGTTCTTCTCTCAAAGCATGTGTGGTCCAACCATTGAACTGCTTCTTGTTTGCTTTGTAAGGCTTGGTTGCCATAATCTGTTCCAGAAGAGATTCCCTTACCTCCTTTTCCAAATCTACACTGAGAGGCATGGAGGACATGGAGTTGCTCAGGGTCTTTGCAAAGTCTTCAATCCTTCTGAGTTTGCTAAGCTCTGCTGAATGGATGCCCTGAGCAGTCCTGTCATCCTTCCCTTTGCATTTCTCCGTGATGATGGCATCCACCTGTTCACCCTTGTATTTTAGATAAGTATCAATGTTGAGGGGAACAGGGAAGTTTGGGAGAGATGGGAAGGATCTGTCTAATGGTTGTTCAGTATTGTAGAAGGATTGTAATTCCCCCTTGAGTAGATCAAGTTCAAGGGGATACTGAACAACCAATGGTGTAATGGTTGGTGGTGGTCTATGGGATCTGAACTTGGATGTGTGTGGTGAGAATGATGTGATTGGAATAGCTGTGATAGGAGGAGTGGATTGTGCAGTTGAGATGGTGTTTGGTGATGTGTGTATGTTTTCATCATGTACAACAAAGGTTGATTTTCTCTTCCTTGTGTACATGATTTTAGGTGATGGTGATTTGGTAGCAGTGGTTGGATTAACATCTGTTGGCCTTTTAGTAGAACCAGCAGAAGTTGGGGTTTTGGCTGGTGATGTAGGTTTGGTGGTTGTTTGTTCAGGTGTGTATGTTGGTTTGGGTACAGTGGTTTGGGGAGCAGTGTTTTGTGTAGTTTCAGTGTTTTGGGTGGCAGTGGTTTCAGTAGCAGTGGTTTTGTCAACAGAGGTGTTTAACTTAGATGGTGGTTTTCTAACATGCTTAGCAGGTCTTTTCATCCTTTTAGAGGATCCCACATCTTCAGTTTCCAGCTGTTGTTTCTTCTTGAGTTCAATTAATGATTCTGCTTTAACTTCCAAGGTGTCAGCTCTTTTCTGTTTTTCTTGAGCAGCCTTTTCAGCTTCTATATTTGCAGAATCATCTACTGCTTTATTCTTCTCAGTGGTTTGTTGTGGTGGTGCTGTTGGTGTTGTTTGTTGTTGTTGTTGTGGAGCTGATTTGGTAGACTCTGGTTTCTTGGCAGACTTGGCTTGGCCTTTTTGAGAAGGAGGACAACCAAAGGGATCCAGCTTTGGTAGCCTATCTCTGCCACTCTCCCCCTTTTTGGCATCATCAGCCGTGAAAGCATCATCATTTTCATCCCTGAGGATGGTGGTAGGGGCAGAGCCAGTAGTCTTCAGCAGGTGGTCCTTGATGGCTTTAATATCAGCATGGGTATCTTTGTACCTTGCATCTACCATGTTTCTTATCTCAGCCATGTAAGTCTCATGTGTCTGATCAGCCAGTTTTCTGTGAGCTATGATGATGGGGGAAACGGATTTCCATAACTCACTGGCTATATCAGCTGTTGATGGTTGACTCTTGGAAAGGTTTGCAATGGAGCTCAGTATAAGCTTGACATCAGATTTGATGTCAGCTACAGAGGTTTCAATTACAGAAACTCTGTCCGTCAATTCTTGGTATTTTGACCCATCTCCTAAGTTAATAGGATCATCTGAGTCCCTACCAGTGGTAGTTCGACCTGATTCAGTCCTAATAGGTGAATCAGATGCCCCTTTTTCTTGGTACTGGGGACTTCCAACTGTTTTTGGAGACACTATAGTGGCTTCAACAGTTGTTGCCTTCAAGGGAGTCTTAGCTATGTAATCACTGTCCTGATGTGAGACAGTGGTCTCTACATCAGTAGTGGCTGCTCCACTTGAAAACTCACCTAGAGTTGCATTGAACTCAGGTGGTGTAACCTCCTCTTCTGTTTGTGGGATAGCAGATTGAATATTCTCAGGACCATTCACATGTGGAAGTATACTCTCAGTGACAGGTGGAAGAGAGGAACTGGGATCTTCCTGAGATTTTTCAATTGCCTCAAACAGAGGTTGCATGGTTTGTGGGACATGATGTGATGGTGAGGGTGGAGGAGTAACAAGAGAATTAGCCCTGGGAGAGGGGCTTGTGAACATTTGGTCAAGTGACTCAAATGTATCATGATGTGTGTCCCCTTGGCTTACAACATGATCCTTTTGGGAGGATTCATGAGGAGTTTGGTCAGGTGGAGGTATATCCAACTGTTGTGAGGAAGTAACAATAGTGGTTTCAAGTTGCTTTTGTTGTGCAACAGAGGTTTCTTCTGGTACCTCAACATCCAGAAGCCTCATTTGTGGTTGAGTGGTGGTTTTTGTGGATGGATGTTTCTTTTTGAAAGTGGCTGGTGTGGGTTTCACAACACTGGATGTAGTGCCATGATCACTAGGAGCAGTGGGCTCAACAACAAAGGTTTTGACAACAGTTGTTGTCTTTGTCCTCTTTGTTTGTGTTTTAGAAACTTTTGACACTTTAGACACTTTTTCTTGGGTGCTTCCACCCAGCATTCTAGTGAAAGTTTCATCAGTTAAGCTTTTCATTTGCATTGCATCACCCTTTTTGAAAACTTTTTCAGGTAAGACTTTTTGTAAGATTACACTAAGAATTCTTGGGTAAATAAGAAAAGCATTGTTTGACCCAGACTTGACTGCTTTCACATTTGATACCAAGTCCATGAACAATCCCTGGGAAAGATTGAAGTCAGAGTTTGACAACATGGCATAACCCAGATATTGCATCCTTAATGGAATTTCATTTAAGGATGTGGACTTAGCAGAGACACAAAGAAGAAGAGTATGGAAGAAAAATTTCATGACTGGAGGTAAAAACTTTTGAAAAGAGTTGATCCAGTCATCTGACCATCATACCCTCTTTCTTGGAACTCAGTGTGAAGCTCTGTTTTAGTAATGGAGTCCTTACCTGCCAGGTCATTCAGTGTGAAGGTTGTGGATATGGTTTCAGGGGTAATTACGATACTGGTTTCTCCAAGTTTGGAAATAATGGAAGTAGGCTTTTTGTCTTGGAGTAGAAACTCAGCATTTAACCAAAATTCTTGGAGTGTATCAAGATAGATGGGGGCGTTAGCGGTTAAGATGGGTAAGTATTTGGAGTTTAGAAAAATGTCGATTGTGGAATGGAATGAAACATTGTCATCTGTTTTAATCAGATAGGGGAGACAATTGTGGGTGGCTTTGGCTTGAAGATCCATTATAATGGATTTCGAAGGTGAAGATGATTGAAGATTGATGGAGGGTTTGAGAATGAAGAAGGCGGTTTTCAGTATTTTGAATACAATGAGACAGTGTAACGTCTGTTGTGGTAAAACAGGGTTTTTATAGGCTCAATGAAACCGCTGATGTGGCCAAACCTCTGCTTATATGAGCAGACGTGGCAATCATCTGATGGATGAAACATCTGGTGGAGAACAGCTGTTTTTAGCAAACAACTGATACAAACAGCTGATGGATCCAACTGTTTTTTTTATTTTCTTTTTTTTATATATATATATAGTATAAATATATAAGAAGACAGTTGTTTTATCTGAACAGATGTTCTGAAACAGATTTTTCAACTAACAGTTGTTTTATCTGATCAGATGTTTTGAAACAGACTTTTCAACCAACAGTGGATATGAATGAAACAGTGGTTGTTTTATCTGATCAGATGTTATAAACAGATTTTTCAACCAAACAGCTATTTAACAAATTTTGATTTTCTGAAACATTTTATTATGATTTCTTGAAAAATTTATTTGTTTAATCCATGTTTAACATACCAATTCTGGAAATCAGATTTGTAAAGGTAGATGTGTCTAAAGCTTTTGTTAACACATCTGCCAATTGATCCTCTGTTGGAACATGGTGCAAGGAAATCAAACCTTTTTCATAGCTGTCTCTGACAAAATGATGTCTTATGTCAATGTGTTTGGTAGTGGAATGAGAGACTGGATTCTTGATGATATTTTCAGCAGCTTGGCTGTCCAACATGAGTGGAGTCCGAAGTGCAGTTATCCCAAAATCCAGTAGTTGATTTTGAAGCCACATGAGTTGGGCTGTACAGCTTGCAGCAGCAATGCATTCAGCTTCAGCTGTTGAAGTTGAAACAGCTGCCTGCTTTTTGCTTTGCCAGGAGACTAAGGCATTCCCTAGAAATTGGCACCCTCCTGATGTGGATTTTCTTGTGGTGTGACAGCCAGCAAAGTCACTATCTGAATAACCTGAAAGCTCAATGTTTCCATTAGCAGGATACCAGATACCAAGTGTGGGAGCACCTTTGAGGTATCTGAATATCCTTTTCACAGCAATAAGGTTTGACTTTCTGGGTGAAGCCTGGGATCTTGCACATACACAAGTAGCAAACATAATGTCTGGCCTAGATGCAGTTAAGTACAATAAAGACCCAATCATACATCTATAGTGTGTTTGATCAACCAGTTCATCCTTGTCATCAATAGTGAGCAGCTTGACTGTACTCATGGGTGTACTACATGGCTTACAATCATTCATCTCAAATCTGGTTAATAAATTCTTTACATATTTTTTTTGGTGAATGAATGTGCCATTTTGCAGTTGTTTCACTTGAAGACCAAGGAAACACTGAAGCTCACCCATGGCACTCATCTCAAACTCTGCTGTCATGAGTTTTCTGAACTCTTCACACATTTGGTTACATGTGGATCCAAAAATGATGTCATCCACATATATTTGAACAATCATTAAGTGTTTCCCTTTCCATTTAAGAAATAAAGTTTTGTCAATTTTACCTCTTGTGAAGCCAATGGATAAGAGAAATGTGGAAAGAGTTTCATACCAGGCCCTTGGTGCTTGTTTGAGTCCATACAAAGCTTTGTTGAGCATGTAGACATAGTCAGGATGGAATGTGTCTTCAAAACTAGGTGGCTGACCTACATAGACCTCCTCCTGAATTTTGCCATAAAGGAAGGCACATTTGATGTCCATCTGATACACCTTTATGTTGTGGTTGACAGCAAAGGCTAAAAAGAGTCTGATGGCTTCTAGTCTTGCTACAGGAGCAAAAGTCTCATCATAATCTATTCCTTCTTCTTGTCTGAAGCCTTGAACCACAAGCCTGGCTTTATTCTTGACAACAATACCCCTTTCATCAGTCTTGTTTTTGAAGACCCACTTTGTTCCTATAGGACAAACATCCTTAGGAAGTGGTACAAGCTCCCATACTTGTTGTCTTTTGAATTGAAGGAGTTCTTCTAGCATGGCTTCTACCCAACTGTTGTCTTTTAGTGCCTCTTGGTACTTGACAGGTTGTGTGAGGGATAAGAAACCTGCAAAAAGACAGATATTTGAGGATTGGCTTCTTGTGAGCACACCCTCTCTGATGTTGCCAATGATCTGGTCTGGTGGATGAGCTCTTAAGTAAATAAGATCTCCCTGATATGGAACAATGGCATTTTGAGGTGATGGACAGAGGTTTGGTGACTCTGTTGGTGTAACATCTGTTGGTACTTCTGTAGTGCCATCAGATGTTTGGAATGGTAATGGAGGAATGGGTCCAAGTGGTGTGAAACTTGACTGACTTTTGTCAACAGATGATTGACTTTTGTCAATAGATGATAGATCAGTGGTTGTGAGGGGTGAAGCAGTGGTTTGAGGATAAGACTGGCCAACAGTGGTTGACACAACTGTGGCAGAGTTTTGACAATTGTTTTGAACAACTGCTTCCTCTGAGGCAGAATAGACTTTGTAGTGACTGGGGATCACAACATCTGTTCTGTAATCTTGCTGTGGAGACTATGGAATACCTGCATAGTTAGCTTTAACGGTGATATCTTCAAATTTGAATTTATCTAAATCAAATAATTCAGCAGGGTTTGCAGGGATTTTTAGGGATGAAAGTTCATTGAACTTTACATTCAGAGTTTCTTCTATTGTCTTGGTCCTTGTGTTAAACACTTTATAGGCCTTGGCAGTAGAAGAATATCCCAGAAAATAACCACAGTCTACTTTGGCTGCAAATTTTGAAATGGAATCTTTGAGATTTAAAATGAAACATGGGCAGCCAAAGATTTTGAAGAATGAGATTAATGGTTTGATTTTGAACAAAATTTCATAAGCAGTTTTTTGATGTCTGGGGTTGATCAAAACTCTGTTTTGAACATAGCAAGCAGTGTTTACAGCTTCTGCCCAAAAGGACAGTGGCAAGCCAGAATCTGCTAGCATGGTTCTTGCAGCTTCTATAAGAGTTCTATTTTTCCTCTCAACCACCCCATTTTGTTCTGGTGTTCTTGGGATGCTGAACTGCCTCACAATCCCTTTTGACACACAGAAGTCATCCAACTCCTTATTTTTAAACTCTGTTCCATTGTCACTCCTGAAGACTTTTACTGGCAAGTCATATTGTTTTTCAACTTTGGTGACAAAGTCCTTCAATATACCTGCAGTCTCATCCTTAGAATGTAAAAAGTAAGTCCATGTAAACCTAAAAAATCATCAACTATGACAAGACAAAATCTCTTTCTTCTTAGACTCATGATTTTAACAGGGCCAAACAAGTCCATGTGCAACAGTTGTAGACACTGACTAGTTTTGGACTCATCAATGGATTTGTAAGAGCTTTTATGTTGTTTCCCTTTTAAGCAAGAAACACAATGCTCATCACATTTAAATTCTTTTGATGGTAAACCTCTGACAAGGCTTTGTTTGGAGAGTGTGTTGATAGTATTAAGGTTGGTGTGACCCAATCTCCTATGCCACAATTCTGTCTCCTTAGTGGAGGCAGCAGAAAACAGACAGACATTTGCCATAGGATTGTCCTTTAACATATCAACAACATACACATTGCCACTTCTATGAGCAACAAGTTGTGCTTTGCTCTCAGCAATAATGGTATCAATCTTTTTCACCACTTCTGGCCCAATAATCTTACAAGTTTTCTTTGTGAAAAATGAGCCATAACCTTTGTCACTCATTTGTGAAACACTCAGAAGATTAAACTTGAGATTATCAATAAGATTGACATTTTCGAACTTGAGTTTTCTAGCTTGTACAGTCCCTGAACCCAACACCTTACCTTTTGAATCATTACCAAAGGATATATCACCCCCTCCATGAGCCAAGAAGTCCCGAAGAAGGGCTCTACATCCTGTCATGTGCCTGGAGCCTCCACTATCTACATACCAAAGACTATCTAAACAAGCAGAAGCTCCCTGCACATCAGTAAATGATTAGTTTTGGTGAGTGTCCAAAGCCAATTTGGCTTTGGATGGGTCCTCAGACCTTTCAGACTCAAGCTTTGGAAGGTGATCAGTGGGTTGGACCAATTTTTGAATGAAGTTCAACAACTGCTGCTGACCATTTGCCAGTGCTTGAATGTCAACACTTGGTGCAGCAGTTGTTTGATCACTTCCTGACAGATGATAATACCCATATGGATTTCTGTTCACTCTTGGTTTAGAGGGTCTTTTTGGCTCCTCATAAACATGTGGCAGACTGTGACATGGAGGTTGACCATAACCTCTTGGGTATTTGCTTGTGGGTGGAGCATCTGTTACTTGGACATCTCTAGAAGCAGATGTTTCAAGCCTTTTTGTAATAGATGTTTGGACAGGGGTGAAGGTCTGTTTGGGCTTTCCTTTTGAAGTACTAACCACAGGGTTTGCAAGAGTTTTAGCTTTGTATTCTTGTATTTTAACATCAAAATTTTTGAGATACAAGCACTCTTTGGTCTTGTGATTCTTTTTCCCACATATTGAGCATGTGGCTTTGGAATCACATTCACTTGTTCCTTTGTTAATGTCATATGCTATTAGAAGAAAACAGTTTTTGGTGACATGATTCTTCTTTTCACAGAAATCACAGAACAAGTTGACAGTCTTTTCTTTCTTCTTCCCCTTTTCAGCCTTCTTTTCAGCAGATGTTTGAGCATCTGCTGGAAGATTTTTCAGGGGAATGACTTTTGCCAAGGGGATGACCTTTGCCTGAGGAGTTGTCTTTCCCTCAGGTGTTTTAAAATCAACAGGTTTAAAATTCTCAAGAGTATCACACTCATCAGACCAAGTAGGTTTAAATTCATACTTTTCAAGTTCAGTAAAAGATGAGGAACCTTCTGGTTTTTCAAGAACAATTTTCTTACCATTTGGTTCAGTGATTTTAATCTCTTGACCCTGCAGGTTTGTTGGTATTACCTCAACAGACTTTTGACTCTTTTTATCAGTGTTTTCAAAAGCTGGAGCAGTGGTTTCAAAAACCAAAGCCAAACTTCACATGACTTTTAGTTTGTTTGTTGAGTAACATTTCAAAACCTCTACATGATTCCACTCATTTCTCACATTCAACTTGGGTGGACTCAAGCTCACTCTTACAACTTTGATATTTTGCTATCATAGTTTGGAGCTGGTCTTTGGTTATGGTTGCTTCATGTTTTAAGCTGCTTATTTCAGATTCTTTTGCAGTTAAACTTGTTTTTAAATCTTTTGTAAGTTTTTCAAATTTAACTTCATCATCCAAAATTTTCTTTCTAAGGTTTTCATTCACCTCTTTGATGTTAGCCATCAATGCACAATCACACTTGCACTCACAGTCATCAGATGCACCCCAGGGATCTGAGAGATTCACAACCTCCTCTTCAGGTTTTTCACCTGTAACAACTTCACTAACAACATCATCAGTCACAACATCAGATTCAGTTACCACCTCCTCAGATTCAATCTCATCCACCATGGCCATGAAACAAAAATTTTCTGGTTCATTTTCAGCTTTGGCAACTAGTGCAAAATTTTCATCTGTTAGCTCATCAGGTAGACTGCTCCAATCAACAAAGCCTTGTGTAAAGAAGCTCTGTTGACTGGTCTCTGCAGGAGCAGAGGATGGGGCAACAGTCGTTTGCACAGGTGCTTGAGCAACAGGTGTTTGCACATAGTGGATCTGAGGAACAGTGGTTTGGACATACTGGACAGGAACAGTGTTTGAGGACTGTGCAAAATGAGCAGTGTTTTGCACATTTGGTCCAGGGGCATTATAGGAATTCTGATAAGTGTTGGTCTGTGGTCTTTGATTTGGATAGGTTATCATAGGTGTACCATGTTGACCCCTACATTCCCTAGCAAAATGACCAAGTCTATGACATTTGTAACACTTTATCTTTGATTTATCCAACCCAACCTTAGATCTGCCAGTTAACCCTGGAAACCTTCTCCCAGTTTTCTTGTAAAAATTATTAGTTCTTACACTGAGAAGGGCCAATTGGTGCATAATGTCCATTTCTTCCAAATCATCAGGGTCAAAGTATTTCAGGTCATCATACTCAAAGGATATATTGTCAGATGCCTGGATATCACCACCACTTGCTGTGAAAGCATAGTTTGGTGAATAAGAATCAGAGTTAAAACCTGAGTTAAAACTTGAAGTTATGTCAATGAAATGATCATAACTCTGATCCTTAGTGTTTCCAGGCACCTCATCATGACCCAAAAGTGCTGTATTCCCAAATACATAGTCATCAGACACTTTTCCAGAGTCCTGGAGCTTCTTTTTCTGGTTAAGCTCTCTCTCATAGGTCAAGAGCTTACCATGAAGCTGGGTCAGTGATAGGTCTTTAAATCCTATTGAGTTTCTCATCACAATAGCAATAGTGTCCCATTTGTCTGGTAATGATCTTAAAAACCTATGGTTCAAGGTTGAATGAGGGTAAGTAAGACCAACCAATTTTAGTTCACTAATTAAGCAATTAAACCTCTCAAACTGTTGAGTTAATGACTCTCCTTTGACATGACTGAATGTTTCATATTGTTGGTTAAGTATTTCACGATTGTTTTCAATAACCTCCTCAGTCCCACCAAACTGTTCTTTCAGTGCATCCCACAACTCCTTTGCACTGTTACAGTGTAACAACCCAGCATATATATCATTGGGTAGAGCCATGGCCACAATACTGAAGGCCTTAGCATCTAGCTCAATTTTCTGAAAATCCTGGTCGGAGTAGTTTTCTGAGAATCCGTTTAAAAACCGAATTCATGGATCGATTAAGCAAAAACAACTCGGTTTCAGACGGGGAATTCGAGACGAGACAGAAATATATTATAACAACGTCATCACAGATTCGTATTAATTCAGAAACGGTTACAGACACTGTCATCAGTAGGATAAACATCTATCTCGGGGCCGGGGGAGGTCGGGCATGACCTCCCCCTTGAGAGCATTCAAAGTACAAACTCAAATCACCAAATGAACAATAACACATGAGATTGCTATTTATAGTACAACACCCAAGAGCCACCTTCGCCCCTTTGGAATGGTCGAATGTGGAGCATTTCCACATTCGCCCAGTGTATATTAGGTCGAACTTGGCTTTGGTATTGTCCTATATTATACAAATGCGTCAGATCCATAAAATGCCCTTATGGATCACCACAATCTCATGTAACACTATACAAAGACTCAACCCTAGTCTATTCGACAGTGACGTCCACAGAAAGTGCATCAACATTTTCAAGTTTCTTTGGCTCAAACACCTTGGGATCTTCAGTACTCGGCACAGTCGGAACATGTGGTCCGAAGATAACCGACTTCCAACGCCCAGTGTTTCGTTGAGCTAGAACATGGCTCATCCGACGTTGCCAGATATTGTATTCAGATCTGACAAGCATCGGTGGCTTGTTGTTCGTGCCAGTGTTATGTGGATCGTGATTGATTGAAGCCATTCTCTGATTTTTCAAAAAACAAAGTCTGTTTAAAAACGGTTGAAACGAAATTAAACTATTACTCTGTTTTCAATCCAACAGACAAACGATATCAATAATTGTGAGCTGATTATTAAATTGATTTGTTAGATCGAATTTAATTGACCAAGCTCTGATACCAATTGTTAGGATCTGAGTTTGATTGTTTTGATTGTTTAACTAAATATGGTAATAATGAAATGAAAATAGAATGAAAGTGCAGCGGAATAATAAACTGTTAATCAAAACAAGAGAGTAAATGTTTTCAGATCGAAAGCTTTCATTTATCTAAAAGTTTACAATCGTACAATTACTCCCCCCTCAGCCTGATCACACAGTGTTTGTCTGAGAGAATGTTTGTGTGTGTGATGCAATAGAACAGTACATGCACTGTTCTATTTATAGACAGACTCAAAGCACTGATGACCTAAGCTGACGTCACCTAAGACAGTGACCTCTAACAGAATAACAAACATAAACATCTGCCTATTACAAACTACTGTTACATTGAAAGCACTGATATTAAACAGCTGTTGTAGGAAAACTCTGATGGTCTTGTATCCACTGCTGGAGCCTAAGTGCTATTGGTTCCAGCAGTGCTTTGGTCTTTAGTACTTGAATCAGCAGTTGTTCTTCATCAGACCTTTGGTCAGCAGTTGTTCTTCATCAGTTGTTTATTCAACAGTTCTTTGTATCAGCAGTTGTTAAGCAGCTGTTTGGATAGAACAGTTGTTAGGGTCAGCAGTCTTTTGGGAGAAGTAAGTTGTAAAGACTGTTTATTCAAAGGATCAAACTGTTAGCATATTTTGGCTTTCTAATCATCTGTTCTTCTCCAGGTCAGCAGACCCAACACAAACGTTTATGGTTATGGTCTGGACATTCGGGGACTAGTTAACCTGCGGGTTATTAGTCCGATACTTATACACATCTTATGATAGGTCGTCGCTATTTGGGGCTATCATAACATAATTACTTAACTGTTTTCAAGTAACGCAATCCGAGGTGAGTTTCACAGCCCCACTTTTACCATTTTGCTTTCGGGGGAGAAACATGCTACTTACTTACTTATTAAAGATCATGTTATACTATGGTTACTTTACAAATACTATGCGGCTTTTATGGAAAGTCCCAGGGGGGAAACCATGAATGTGCGGGGATGCACAACGGGGGAAATGTGGATAGATCTATTGGGCCTCACAAACCCCACTCGACGGCTGGGCCGGGCAGGTGCATATTGTCTCTTATTACTGGCTCGCCGAGGCATCGGTTATAGCCAAAACAGCTGGGCAAGCTTCAACAACTTATAAACGTATAGTAATGGGTTCCCAACCGCAGTTGTAAACAAACACTTAACGTCTAGCTAACGTTCTTATAACCTAGTAGTAACGGTATGATCTTCGCAACTTATAACAACACTTTATAAAAGAAAACCCGTGAACTCACCAGCATTATATGTTGACATTTTTGGCATGTTTTCTCAGGTCGCTAAGGTAGCAGTCAATGGGCTAGGCGCACGGAGTCATGCACAGCGTCTAATATTTTGAAGCATATTAAACAATGTTTTGTAAATAATGATATGTCTTTTGGTTGTAAACAAGAAATGCTTCCGCTGCTGGTTTATGGCTCAAAGCATGATATTTCGGTTTTAAAAATATATATGAATGCATGTTTGTTGTATGTTTATTGTGATCGTTGACTGAGATCCTGGTGTGTCACGCGCCTCGCGGTAAAACCCCGCACGTGGAATTTGAGGGTGTGACAGATATTCTTAAAGGTGAAGTAAAGGAACTTTTGACTGTTGGTTTGTCTATTACTTTACCTTTAATATGTTGTTTATTTTGATTTTGGATTTCATATTTTTAATTATAGGTACATTGTATAGATGTTGTTGGTAGTGTCATTTGGTGTGGAACTCTGGATGTGTTTGGACAACCTCCAAAAGAAACTAAAAGGATGAATTTTGATATTCAAGACTTGGAGTAAGCGATTTCTTAATTTTTGTTTGTAAAGTATTGTTGTTAGTTTCAATTCTTTATGTAAATCATTTAGTGATGTAATAAATCAACCAAATCATTATTGAGTTTAACATTTTTATATATATATATATATATATTTACCTCCAAAATTATATTGTTTTTATGTAGTGGTACAATTTTGTGATGTACTATGTGGAATGATTATGCACAACAATTTAAGAAATTCATTTCTCAAAACACTGCTAATGAGCATGTGATGGTTGTTATACAGCATGACAAGGTTAAGGAGTCAAAAGGGAATTTCTCTTATATTCCTGTTATTAATATTCCTGCTATTAATAGTAGATCAGTTGAATGGAGTTCACTATATATATAATGAATATTGTTATATTTAGATCAATTTATAGTTGAAAGTGACAAGTTTGAAACTTGGGTGTTTTTCAATGTAGAAATAGATGAAGTCAAGCAGTTAAGAAGGAGGTACAATGTCCATATATTATGTATTTATATTTTTATTTATATTTATATTTGAAATTTTTTCTTTCTTTTACTATTTTGTTCCATTTTTTAGTCTTATATTGAAGCAAGGACAACAAGTTGGTTCTTCTTCTCAAACACTTCTTGCCAACTAGTCTGTTTAGCCATTGCATAAAAAATTCATTGTTGGGTCCGAAAAGAACGTGTTGACGAGCTTACCAAGATTGATAGGGTTTTAATATTTTTAACATATCTTTAATATTTGTTGACGTTATTACACTTTTTTTCTTAAGTAATAGAGGTTTTATATATTTTTTTTTCAGCCAATGTCTTGTGTTGTTGTTGTGACAATAAAAATTGTGCAAGAAAGCTATGGATGGTTTTACGATGCGTGTCGCGGATGTTTTGGGAAGGTGGTAACTATATCAGAATACTTACAGCTTCATGAAAAGGTGACTGAAGACACTCTGAAATTGCCTGGTACTGCTTTCTTTTGTTCCAAGTGTGACTGTCAGTGTACATCCATCACTACAAAGTAAGAAAAGATAATTATCTACAGTTTGTTGTTTATATAACATGATTCCTTGCAACGATTAGTATATACGTTTTCAGATAAGTTTTTCCTCTATTTTTTTAGGTTCAAGGTGCATATCAGGGTTTAGGATGAGACCAGTAGTGTATCGTTTGTGATGTTTGACAGAGATGTTATGAGAATTGTCGAATCATCTGCAAGTGGTATAAGAGAAAGGCAGTTGAAGTTGAGAAATAATGAAAGTTTTCCCCACGAATTGTTTTGGTTGGTCGATAAGATGCTGGTTTTTAAGATTGATGTTTCTCAATATAATCTTACAAACGACTACTATGTTTACACGGTCCTGAATATAATATGATGATCTAGTCATAATTGCTGAGTTGCTTGCGGTTAATGGTAATGTAGATTATAATGCGGATGAGGCATTAAATTAAAGTCACTGGTACTAATTGTTGAGTTTGTGTTGAGTTTCAAACGTTCCTCAACTGTTATGGTTGATTCTTCTGTTGTCGATACTGTACCGGAATCTGCTACAACTCCCAATGGAAAAAGAAGTGTTGAAGATGCTGATATTGTATATGTTGGTGAGTTATCCTCTACATGGAAAGGACCCCAGAAGAAGCGATCTAAGCTCAAAAGTCATTAGCTTTTCGAGTAACATGTGTTGTGTTATGTCAATTTAGTAGAAAATAATTATTATTTTTAATTCTTGAACTACAGTCGGCTGTATATTAATTCAAATTGAATAATATTAAGCTCATGTTGCTATCACTTTTAGGGTTGATGGATACTATCTGCAAAACATTAGTTATCATTATACAAGTATCAATTGTTTCTTAAAATGTTAAGTATTAAGTACAGATTATCTGTTAGGTAATACCTATTAGTATGAAGTATCCATTATCTAACAACTATGGTACCATAATTGATAACTATCAAATATAACAGATGCTATTCAATATCATCGTAAATATAACAGATGATATTCAGTAACATCACAATTATAACAGATGCTATTCAAACAGATGTTATGTTAATCGCCAGTCTTTATCATCTGTTGGAAACTACAACTGCTAAGTCTTCAACAGACTTTATTTGTCAACAGACTTTGTTGGGATGTAAACTGTCCTCATCAGGCTCTCTGTTACACCCTCAAATTCCACATGCGGGGTTTTACCGCGAGGCGCGTGATATACCAGGATCCAAGTCAACGGTCACAATAAACGAAAACTATATGTAAAAAGATACGTAAACCAAACCATGCAATAAATAAAAACCATGATCTCGAAGTACAGCGGAAGCAAATTCAAGTTTACAACCAAGTAAAGATAAACATAAGTTTAAAGTTTTGACATCCAAAAACATGATCCTAGATGCAAGTGCGACTCTGTGCGCCTAATCCGACTGCTGCTACCTTAGTGACCTGAGAAAACATGCTAAAGATGTCAACATATAATGCTGGTGAGTTCACAGGTTTTACAATAAATGTTTCGTTAGTCCTTTAAAAACCGTTACCGTTACTACTATGTTGTGTGAACGCTAGCTAGGCGTTAGGTATATTACTACTACGATTGAAACCATTGCTGACTGTGATTTATTATAGTGTGTTCCCTTCGGACTATCGTCATCTTCTGTAGGCCCTGTGTGATCAAGATAATATGCACCCGCCCGACCTCCAGCCGTCTAGTGGGGTTTGTCAGGCCAAATAGATCTATAAACATTTCCCCGCTACATACCCGTATTAGTGGTTTCTGTGGGATTTAGATGAGTCGTATAGTAATATAATGATAGCCATAGTATAACATGAATTTGTGAGTTTAAAATGTGTAAGCATGTTTCTCCCCCGAAAACAAAATTGGTAAAAGTGGGGCCGCGAACTCACCTTAGGTTGCGTCTTCAGTTTAATAGTAATCTGACACGTGTGTGATAGTCCCAACTAGTGGCAACCTATCAATGAGCTAAAGTAAGTGTGTTGACCACTAACCCGAAGGTTAACTAGTCCCCGACTGTCCAGATTTTGACTATGTGTGTTTAAAAGTGTGTTTGAACGTTAACCAAACATACCAGACAGACCCGACATCCCGTTGGTAACCCATTACATCAATTAGTCAAGTACATAAGGTTAACACATAAGTTTCAAGCATAAAACACTTAGTTTGCATCAACAATCGCATATACGGAGTTGTAAGGTCGAATCAGCTTGGAATTGGACTTTGTTCGACCCAAAAAACTTGGTTCGACCCTAACGGAGTTCATTCGAGCTATATACAAGTTCATACAGCCTAACACATGTTAATTTGACCTGTAATATTCTTGGTTCGACCCCTGGACTCCTTCATTCGACCCCATGTGGGTCGAATGAGACCAGGTTCGACCCTTGCAGTTCCAATCATCCTAAAACGCATCAAATCGCATCAAAACAGTCCGAAAATATCATGAAACATCACGAAACACAGCAGTCAAGTATGAATAACATATCCCCACAAAACCCTACCAATTTTACAGCAAAATCAGTCTGTTTTATAACTTACCTAAAATGGAAAAATTATGGAAATGTCACATCATGCATGAAAACTTTACCCAATTTGGAAATTTAATGAAATCATTCAACAATTAGCCCAAAACGCTCAGATTAGTATGTACATGAAAACCCCTAATCATTTCATTAATATTAACATCAAGAATCAAACCCTAGATCTATCAAAAACCCCCAAAATAGACAAAACATCATCATCCAACAACTTGTGACCTAAGATAACGAAAACTCATCATCAATAACAATCCTAGAACATCTCTATATCATCTACACATGATTCAAACATCAAACAACACATAACACAACATAAAGGATCATTAACACATGTCAATTTATATGAAAACTCATGTTTTATGATAAGGTTTTGTTTAGAAAGGTGTTAGAAAGGTTTTCAATCATAAAAACTATCTTAAATCAGATCTGGACCTTTGGGGTTTAATGAAAACGAATAAAAAATGCTTAAAAAGGGTTTTGAATGAAGAACACACCTTAGATCTTCACTTTTTTTTATGATATAGAAGGTTAGGTTGTGAAAAACAAGATCAAAAACTCCTTCCCCAGTGATTAAAGTCGAGAGAGAGTGTTTAGAGGTGTTTAGGGTTTATGAAATGATGAAAAATAGCAAAGTATGGTATTTATAGTAGTGTCTGGTTTGACCCCATGCAGAGGTCGAATGGAGGATAAGTGTGGTCGAATGGGGTTTTTAAGCTGCATATGTTCTGGTTCGACCCCCCTTATGGTCGAACCAAAACTAGTCTTTTCCAGATTTTCCAGTTTTGCCGTTTTAATGCATTTTAACACATCTTATCACATGAACATGCAATCCTAGCATATGTTAATCATACAAAATCATGTTTAATCGTATATAAACACCGTTAAAAGACGTATTTGCATATTATATAACATATGCGAATCAATCTACGCATAACACTTGATCCAATTCATGTAATTCACCAACAACGGGACTCATGACTCGTGTGTGCGTGTGATAACCCTAATGATCCTCCGAATCATTGATCCTTGGACAATACGTAATGTAACCCGACTCAACCGACCCCGTTAAGTACGTTTGATAAATGTTTTTTGCTAAGGTAGACTTAAGTGTTTGTAAAATGTTAACCTGAATATGTCGGGTGTCACACTCTCCCTAATCTGACATTTGAATTGAAACTAAAAGTGAAAAGAGTGTAAGTCGTCTGCATCCCTTTGAAGCTCTAGCTTTAGTATATCTTGCAGATCAGTAGTTTCCAGACCATAAGCTTCCTCCATGCTGATTATCTAAACTTCTCCAACAGTCCTGGCCAGAGTCAATTCATGGGTGTCTTTGTTCGACTTCCATTCTTTAATTTTTGAGTCTGATTGATTTCTTTGGCAGAGAGTTATTTGAGATGAGTTTGGAGAGAAGGGTCTGCTAATAATTTCCCTCAGTCTATCACTAGTAGGGTCTGTGTGAAATTTGATTTGATACATCAAACCATGTTTTCTCAAGTTTTCAAATTGCAACCCCTCCTCAGCACCATACATTTCCTTCTACCTTTTATTATGTTTCATAGCATCTATGTTAAGATCATCTATTCAGGACATAATTTTGTGTTTTTTGGTCTGTCGATTGCGGAATCGCCAGGGTGCACGACAGTGACGATTGTTCAATAGCTCATGGTACTAAATTGTAAATATTGAGACATTGAATTTAATAGTTTATTACATTGAGATAAAATACAAAAGATACAATGATTCTAAATCAACAGTCTAAAGAGTCTAAATTGAAATTCAAATGGTTCCAAATTCTAAATATAAATCCAAAGGCTTAAAAAATACGTCTCAAAATCAACCTGAAACATGTATGAAAATAGTATTTTTCAATACAACGAATTGTATTGGTGAGCATACCCTGTTTGCATACGTATATAATAAATTCAAATGTGCTTGCAATTCATGTGCTATACAATTTGCTATTATGTAACTAAGTTGTACAAATGTTCAAAATCAAACCTAAAAGAATCAAGAATAAAAAATTTAAGTGTCAAGAATCACATAACAATGACCAAGGGCTTCCCCTCTAAAGGGTAAATCAAACAAGGGATATAAATCATAGTACTATTCATTGTTACATTCGGCTCATCATGAGTTAATGATTTCGACAAGGCATAAGTACACACGAACAAACATAAGGCAAACACGTAAGGCACATATATGAATTGCATTTGTGAATATTGTGTTTAAACATAATTAAGTGAATGATTAAATAAGTGTACATGAATCACCCCAAAAGTGTGAAAACGAAAAAAGGGAAAGTATACTCATATACACTAAGTTGTATATACCTCCAAGCATCGTGAGTGTAAGTGAGGCGAATCTCGAAGACTCAACCTAAAGTTTCAAGTATCCAAAATGAATGTCTAAACATAAAAGAATCTAGGGTTCCTAATCTAAGGCACCTGGAATGTCTAGTCTATATTTGGGATTTTAAATGTTTTTAATAAAGGCAATGAGAAAATATGAAATAATTGTTCTAAAATGGTATAACATATGTAAAATATCGAATAAATAATATTTGCAACTTAAGTTCATATTATAAAATGTATACTAAGTTTATATGGAAAAAATTATGACAATGACATTAATTTATTAAAGATACTAAAAACCAATTTATATTTAGTATATTAAATATAAACTATTAATTAGGATATTAATATTAGGTTACAAATATGTTGGATCAGTAATGCTCTTGATGGTTTACTTGCTAGTGAACACTTACGTGTTTAGCAAGTTTAATCAGATTTGCACAGCGGAATAAGTAAGTAAAGTTACACTATCAACAGGAGTTATTACCCCCCTCTGGATGTTTGAAAACTAAAGACAAGTTTAATGAGAATCTAAGTATTGAATGTGAATGACAATAAATACTCAAACAGATTCTCAGTAAATGAAATGGAAATAACAATAATGAGCTTTGAAGGATTTCAGTTTCAATTAAAATCAATGTCTAAAACAGAGGGATGAACCCATCTATTTATAGACTTACAAATACAAGAACCTTGATCAAAAAGCAAGTCTACAACAAGTTGCAACAAGTTGCATTCTTGGAACTTGTACAAAAAGATAAAGTAATAATAAACAAATAAACTACTGAAACATAAGGGCGGTGGAAAGATTATATTACAAGTGCTGATGAATGACAAACTACTGATGAGTAGTTTGTCTTCAGTAGTTCTTCAGTAGAGTTGTCTGGTTTGACTTCAGAACTTCTGATCTATCTTCTTTAGTACTTATTGAATCATTCTTCAGTACTTTTGTCTTCTTTCTTCAGTAGTTCTATACTTAGAATAATTTGCAGAAGTATGAATTAGACTAAGGTTTACAAAAGTGGTTTCCTCAATCGTTTTTGTCATAACAATCTCCCTCTGGATTGATGAAGCCAAAACCTTATCTAATTCCTTATTGCTATTTTCTTCTGTCATTGACTATCTTCCATATTTCTTTGAACATGGAATTCTTCAGTTGATTCAGCTGTTCATCAGTGATAGATCCTTTTTGAGGTTCTAAGTGTTGAATTGTAAGCAAGTCTTGGGTTGATAGATTCTTCAGTTCATTCATGGATTTGTAGGCCTTGCTTGTAAGATCTCTTCTTGTCACCAATACTGAGTTGGAATCAGTAAAGGACCATCTGATGATCAGCACTTTCGATCTGTCAAAATCTGAAGTATAGGGAACCATGCTGGATCCCTGGGATGTTCCTGAGTGCTGGATGTTCTCTATTTCTGTGACTCTCAGGTGGGATTCACTTCTGTCTTCTGTTTGCACCACATCAGGTAATTTAAAAATAGGTAAATGATGTTCGATAACTACCTTTGTGTGCAGTTTGTCAGTGATAGTCTTCTGGATTTGGTAAGCAAATGTTGAAGGATCCCTAAACTGTGTTATCAGAGGTTTTTCTTCAATATCAAAGTCTCCTTGTACATCTGTGTTGCCTTCTAGCAACACCATCTTGAAATCAGTCTTTGTATTGTCCTCTGGCTTTCTCTTGGTAGCTGGTCTTTGTTTGACAACAGAAGTTCTAACTATTGAAGTTGACACTTCAGAAGTTTTGTACTTCCCTGGATTTGAAGCCTTGTCAGCCTTGTATCTTTTGTATGTGTCAAGTAGTTTGTCTTCTCTCCACTTTGACACTGAGGCTTTTCAACCATAGTCATTAGCTACCAGTTTTTCAATTATCTCTGCTCTCTTGGATTTTCTATCTTTCTCTGTTGCATTCTTGTCAGCAACAAGTTGAGCTCTTCTGGTTAGCTCATCCATTGAGAGCCCTTTGAGTGAATAGGCTTTTGTTTTGCTGTTCTTTGTTATAAAAGACACCAGTTGTTGTCTTTTGTCTTCTTCAGCAATTCTTTCTGTTTCAGCTTGTCTATTCAACTCTGATTCATAGGCTTGAAGCTTTTCATTTAAGCTCAAGCCTTCCCTTGCTTCTAGGTTGTTCCAGATCTCTTCTTCCTTAGCCTTTCTTTGGGCTGCATGTAAGCTCTTCTCTAGTAATTCTTTGGACATTGAAATTGGAGAAGGACTTAGCACAGTCATTTGAGTTGTTGTAGGCCTTGGAATAGGAGTTGGTTGTTGTGTTGGTTTGGAAGGCTCTTCAGTTATTTGTATGTTGGAAGTGTTAACTGCTGAAGTGTTGACATAAGTGTCAACTACTGAAGGATTGTCTTCAGTACTTTTAGAGTCTTCAGCAGTTTCTTCATTATGGCCTTGGGAAGTTTTAGCTTCAACTTCAGTTCTAGAAACAAGCCTTTGTTGATCTCCTTTTTGTTTCTGGGCTTTTTCTAGCAATTGTTGTTGTTGTAGAGCCACTCTTGCCTTTATCCTGGCTTCCAGTGACTCCTTTGGTTCCTTAGTCTTCTCCCCCTTTTTGGCTTCATCCACTTCTGGAAGCCTGCCAGGTTAAGAAGTTCTACCAGTGAGTTCAGCAAGCTGTCTTGAGTTGTTGTCAATCTTGTTGGACAGCTCACTAAGTTTCTTGTTAATCACCTCAAATTGAGTTCTGGTTTTCAACTCCCAAGCAGTTGTGTAAGATTTGAGGTGATTGGCAATGAGGGTGTTCATCATCTGGTATAGGGCACCATCTGGGCTGCATAGTTGGTTCAGATCTATGCTTGATGACCCAGGGAATTGGGTAGGCATTTTTAGTGAGGAATGTGTTTTTGAGTGATCTTCAGGATGTACTGAAGATGCCACTTTAGGGGAATCAGGGATCAAGTGGACTTTAACCTGATCTGGTGTGACCAACTTTTTGAGCTTAGAGGCACCAGGTGCAGGACCTTCACTAGCAGCCGCCAATTCATGTTTGGTGGAGTGTGAATCATCAACCAAATCAATGGAATCATCTGAATCCCTGATAACATCCTCAATGAGGACAGTATCAATTATATCATGAGCTGGGCCCAACCCAGTTGTCTCATGTACCTCTTGTTCTTGGTTCAGAGGATTTCCTACCTCAGGCATTAAGCCTTCATCAGTAGTTGCCACAAATAAGGTCTTAGCAATGTTACTTCTGTCCTCAGATCCACCACTATGTGGTAAATGAGTAGTAGCAGCCTCAAATGTACCTAAGGTCTCTAAGTTTGGGCTTCGAAACCCTGGTTCATCCTCATCTCTTGGGTTAGGGCTATTGATATCCACATTCATGTCATAGTCTGATGGTATGTCTCCTGTTTGATGTGGTTGTTGGGGACTGACATGTTCTAATGGGATAATCTCTTTTAGCCCAGAGAGAAGTTTGGCAATTTCTATGGTTTCATGTTCAGAAGTTTGTGGTAAAGGTTCAGCAGTTTCAAAAGAAGGGTCAGTTGGTATGGTTTTCTTGATTTCTTTCTTTTGAAGAGAATTGTGATTGGTGCTCTTGTGGGGGTTTTGAGAATCCGGTTAATAACCGAATACATGGATCGAATAAGCGAAAACAACTCGGTTTCAGACGGGAGATTCGAGACGAGACAGAAACATACGATAACAACGTCATCACAGATTCGTATTAATTCAGAAACGGTTACAGACACTGTCATCAGTAGGATAAACATCTATCTCGAGGCCGGGGGAGGTCGGGCATGACCTCCCCCTTGAGAGCATTCAAAGCATAAACTCAAATCTACAAATGAAAACCAACACATGAGATTGCTATTTATAGTCCAAACCATAAGTCACCTTCGCCCATTTAAGGAGGTCAAATGTGGAATTCTTCCACATTCGCACCATCTCAAACGGTCGAACCTAGACTTATGTTTTGGTCTATATTCACAAATGCATCAGATCCATAAAATGCCCTTATGGATCACCACAATCTCATGTAATACAATACAAAGACTCAACCCTAGTCTATTCGATAGTGACGTCCACATAATAGTGCATCAACAATCTCCCCCTTGGACGTTGCTGGCGAATCCCAAACACACCTAGCATCTTCAGTCAGTTATTGTTGAAGTATCAGACACATTGTTACATCAACAATCTCCCCCTTGACTGATGCTTCACCAAGTTTCTCTAAGATCTCGTATGATAAATCAATCATGTTCTTGAGTAACTTCATCTGTTCGACAGAATACAAGCCGTAGACGAGTGGATCAAGCAATCAGAAGTTTTCCGCGGGAACTACCAATACTTATTGAGGACTTGAAATGCTTCAGAAACCGAAGTTTTCGGCGGGGCCAACAATATCTACCAATAGCTCTTGAAATTCTTCAAGACTGTGATCTTGAAACTTTCGTTGAACCTACGTGCCACATAACTCCTACTAGGATACCTCATTACTTTCAGAACATTGAAATCTCAAACTTGATTTCCTTCTTCATAACAACTCTTTAGAACAAGTTCCTTCAAACACACAGGAACTGGGTTGACTGTTCTCATCATGCGGAATAAAATCTGTCTATTTTCTGGCCCATAATAGTCATTTGAATCTGATTATAATACTGTTGATTCTCATGACTACCCCACAATAAAACGTTTCATCATCATTATTTCTTCAACAATTTGTGAAGACATCATCACCATTCTCATTTTTTACCCCTTAAAATACCAATTTTTCATCCTCTATGTCGAAGGGGCGAAGGTGTAAATAAAGCTACGTTCGACCGTTTAGTAAGGTCGAAGGTACCATGGTCTGTTAAAATTCCACATTCGCCCAGTAGTGAGGTACGAATGTTCGAAATTTTTTACTCCTTAAAATACCAATTTTTCATCCTCTATGTCGAAGGGGCGAAGGTGTAAATAAAGCTACGTTCGACCGTTTAGTAAGGTCGAAGGTACCATGGTCTGTTAAAATTCCACATTCACCCAGTAGTGAGGTACGAATGTAGAAAATTCTCACTTTCGCCCTAAAAGTTCTACATTCATCCATTTACACTCCACGTTCGTCCATTTAATCCTACGTTCGCCCAGTAGAATTCCTTATTCGCCCACCCGTTTTTCCGAAAGGTACGAATGTGCAGAACAAACGTGTTCTTCTTCAATATTTTCTGCAAATCAGCCCATAAACACTCTAATTCTTCGAATTTGATGATGAAACTTGTTCAGAAAGGTGCGGAAATGAAAACCTAACCCTCGAATTCACAAAAACATGGAGAAATCACATGATTTTGGGTTCAATTAAGAATCTAGGGTTCCTAGGGTTTCAACCTTTCATTCAAAATCTGATTTTAACGTCTGAAAACAGGAAAACGAGCTGTGATTGATTCAAACGACTGTTAGATCGTTCAAATCGGTACCACGGCTCTGATACCAGTTGAGAATCCGGTTAATAACCGAATACATGGATCGAATAAGCGAAAACAACTCGGTTTCAGACGGGAGATTCGAGACGAGACAGAAACATACGATAACAACGTCATCACAGATTCGTATTAATTCAGAAACGGTTACAGACACTGTCATCAGTAGGATAAACATCTATCTCGAGGCCGGGGGAGGTCGGGCATGACCTCCCCCTTGAGAGCATTCAAAGCATAAACTCAAATCTACAAATGAAAACCAACACATGAGATTGCTATTTATAGTCCAAAACCATAAGTCACCTTCGCCCATTTAAGGAGGTCGAATGTGGAATTCTTCCACATTCGCACCATCTCAAACGGTCGAACCTAGACTTATGATTTGGTCTATATTCACAAATGCATCAGATCCATAAAATGCCCTTATGGATCACCACAATCTCATGTAATACAATGCAAAGACTCAATCCTAGTCTATTCGACAGTGACGTCCACATAATAGTGCATCAACAATCTCCCCCTTGGACGTTGCTGGCGAATCCCAAACACACCTAGCATTCTCAGTCAGTTATTGTTGAAGTATCAGACACATTGTTACATCAACAGGTTTGAGATGGATGAGACTGAGAGGATGTTTCAGTCACATATTTGTCAAGTGCAGATTGCACATTGGCAAGTTCAGGCATCTCAACTTCCTGAACTGCCTTTCTTTTAAGGCTGTTGGGTTTTGGTTTTTGTTGTTTAGTTTTCTTGGCCTTTTTGGGTGAGGGTTTGGAAGATGAGGGTTCCATGGGGACTGTTGTTTGTTCCCCTTGGTCATCTTCTGGCCAGGCAGCTGGTTTATTATGCCTAGAGTATGCTTGGGAGGTTAATGGGTTTAAAACAGTTGTTTTACCCACAAGCACCTCTTCTCCAAGTTCTTTAATTATGCATTGCATAATGAACATTGGATACAACAAAAACTTCTTTTTAGAGTTTTGGTGATGCAACACCAACTCATTAAAGAAAAGTGCTGATGCCCTGAATTTTGTTTCATTCACAATGGAATGAAAAATATGTTGAAAAGTAGAGGGCATCTGATCATAAGATCTAGTTTTTGGACTCAAACACATGATGATGTAATGAAACAAAAGTTTGTACTTAGGTTCAAAAAATTTCTTAAAAATAGTAGCATGTGAGAGAGGACCTTGGTAACCACACTCTGTCATGGTCAAATGAATTTCAGAGTTGGGAAATTGATCTGGGGCATCCACATCATCTAGACCCAGTCTAATCCCCAAAGTTGCTGGTGTGATTGCCATTGTTCTCCCTTGGATGGTTGATTTGAGGGAGATCACTTGATCATTCACTGTCACGGTCTCCGCGTTTGCCCAGAACTCATTTAGAGTTTCAGTGTGGATTGGAGGATCAATGGTGAGGGCAGTGAAGTATTGGGATTTAACGACTAAATCAATGATTTCGTCGTATTGGGACCAGGCTTCATGTTTCTCAAAGTAGCCTCTTTGATTGTGTCCCTGTTTCAGTGTTAGAGCCATGTGGTTTGTGTGTGTGTGTGTGAATCGAACAGTGTTTTTGTTTGCAGGTTAAGGGTTTGAGAGTATTTTGAGAGAGAAGGAGGGAATTTTGCCTTTTGAAAGGTTAAGTGTTGGAAAAGGTGTTTATCAGAAGTTTATAACCACCCTAGGTCAAACTTCTGAAGTGGGAAATGTCTGATTTACCCTTAATGACAAAACTGCTGATGAAGAACAACTATCATCAGTAGTTCCCATTTTCTCTTCAGCAGTTTGTTAACAACTGATGAGAAAGTTTTATAAACACTTTATTCATAACTTCTTAAGATTGTTTTATCAGAAGTTAATCATTTTTCAGAAAATATTCCCATACTGATGTTTTGTTCATCAGTAGTTTCTCTCCTTTTGTTTTTCAGAAGTTTTGGACTAAAAACAAATGTAAGTGAAAAATAAAATATGTGCAGAAAAGTAAAAGAAACACTTACAAATTTAGCATCCCAAGCATGGAACTAACTTTTGAAATGTTGATGTGTCAAGGGGTTTAGTGAATATGTCAGCTATTTGATTAGCTGTTGTTACATGCTTCACTTCAATCTTGCCTTTTTCATAGCAATCCCTTATGAAATGATACCTGATTTCAATATGTTTATTCTTTGAGAACTGAACAGGATTTTGAATGACGCTAATGGCAGATTTACTGTCTACAAGTAATGGTGTCTTGGTCTCTTTGATTCCATAATCAAGAAGTTGATATTGGAGCCATTGTATCTGTGATGTACAACTTGCAGCTGCAATGTATTCAGCTTCAGCAGTTGAAGTTGCAACAGATGTTTGTTTCTTTGATTGCTAGGACACTAGACAGTTTCCCAAGAATTGACAACCACCATATGTTGATTTTCTTGACATTTTGCACCCTGCATAGTCACTATCTGAAAAAGCTGATAACTTGGTATTTCTAGAAGATTCTTTTGACTGCAATTAGGTGTGATTCCCTGGGAGCTGATTGATATCTAGCACAGACACATGTTGAAAACATAATATCTGGTCTAGAAGCAGTTAGATATAAAAGGGAACCTATCATACATCTATACATGGTTTGATCAACCTGTTTTCCTTGATCATCTGGTTCAATTTGTGTGGTAGGTGTCATGGGAGTGGAACATGATTTACAGTCTTGTAACAAAAAATTGTTCAATAATTCTTTAACATATTTGGATTGATGTATAAAAGTTCCATTTGTTTGTTGTTTAATCTGTAGTCCTAAAAAGTACTGCAGTTCTCCCATTGTACTCATCTCAAATTTTGATTGCATGAGTCTTAAATTCATCACACAGTTTTGTGTTTGTTGAACCAAATATGATATCATCAACATAAATTTGAACAAGTAAGACATGATTTCCAACATTTTTAATAAAAAGAGTTTTATCAATGGAGCCTCTTGTAAAGTTATTTTTGAGCAAAAAGTTGGAAAGTGTTTCATACCAGGCTCTTGGAGCCTGTTTTAGCCCATAAAGAGCTTTGTCAAGCTTATACACCCACTCAGGATGAGAAGAATCCTCAAACCCAGGTGGCTGACAAACACACACTTCCTCTTTGATCTTTCCATACAAAAATGCACTTTTACCATCCATTTGAAAAACTTTTATTTTGTTGGAAATGGCATATGCCAGAAATAACCTGATGGCTTCAAGTCTTGCAACTGGAGCAAAGGTTTCATCATAATCAATTCCTTCTCCTTGAGAGTAACCTTGTACCACCAGTCTTGCCTTGTTCTTAATAATCATACCAGCCTCATCTTGTTTGTTCCTGAAAACCCATCTTGTGCCAATTGGTAGCTTGTTTGGTGATAAGGGACAGATTTCCCAAACCTGTTGCTTCTTGAATTGAAGCAACTCATCTTGCATAGCTTCCACCCAATTGTTGTCTATGAGGGCTTCTTGGTACTTCTTAGGTTCCAACTGAGAAATGAATGCTAAGAAGAAGCAAAAGGTGGAAAGCTGGTTTCTTGTGAGAACACCTGATGCAATATCACCCATGATTTGTTGCAATGGATGATCTTTGTGTTCAATCAGTTGTTGTAAACTACTGAGGTTTATAATGTCTGGTTCAGCTGTTTGAATATCTTCAGTAGTTGTAGGAGCTGAATCAGATGTTTGAGTTTGTACATCAGCAGTTGTTGAATCAGAAGTTTGTGAAACTTCTAATGGTTTGAAAGTTGACTTAATGACTGTTTTAGGAGTCCATGGTGCTGGATCCTCATCATCAAACCTCTGATCGCCATAATAAGTAGGTTTAGATGAACTGACAGTCTTTTCAGGTCCGAAATGGAAGCTGACAAGGTCAAAGAGTTCAGCAGGATGTGCTGGAATAAGAGTGTGCTTTGATTCATTGAACTTGACATTCAGTGTTTCTTCTACTATCTTGGTTCTTGAGTTAAAAACCTTGTAGGCTTTTCTAGTGGAAGAATAACCAAGAAAATAACCTGAATCAACTTTAGCAGCAAACTTTGAAATAGAGTCTTTAATGTTTAGAATGAAACATTGACATCCAAAAGCCCTAAAAAAGGATATAAGGGGCTTCATGCCATGAAGAACTTCATAGGCAGTTTTGGAGTGTCTCTTGTTGACAAGGACTCTATCTTGAACATAACATGCAGTGTTAACTGCTTCAGCCCATAAATACAATGGTAGGCCTGAATCAGCTAACATAGTTCTTGCTGCTTCAATTAATGTTCTGTTCTTCCTTTCTACCACACCATTTTGTTCAGGAATTCTGGGAACACTGAATTGTCTAATAATCCCTTTAGACAAGCAGAATTCATCCAGAGTTTTGTTCCTGAACTCTGTCCCATTATCACTTCTAATGACTTTGACAAATAGAGAATATTGTTTCTCTACTTGTAGAATGAAGAACTTGATGATTTCAGCTGCCTCATCCTTAGAAAATAAGAAGAATACCCATGTGAATCTTGAATAGTCATCAATGATGACCAAGCAGTACATCTTCTTACCAAGGCTCATGATTTTTACTGGCCCAAATAAGTCTATATGGAGTAGTTGAAGACATGCAGTTGTTTTTGATTCTTCAATAGTCTTATAAGAGGACTTATGCTGCTTTCCCTTTAAACAGGATACACAGTGTTCTTGATACTGGTATATTTTCAAGGGTAGACCTCTGACCAAGCCCATTTTTGTGACTTTATTTATGGTTTTAAAGTTCACATGGCCAAGTCTCCTATGCCAGAGATCAGTCTCTGAAGTTGATGCCTTTGAGAAGAAACAGGCAGTGTTGTTCAGTACTTTGTCCTTTTCAATGTCCACTGCATAGACATTTGTTTATTAACAAAGTATGATCTTCAATCTTCTCTATCAACTTCTGGCCTTCTGGTAATATGATCTTGCATGCTGTCTTTGTGAAAAATGAAGAATATTCTTTATCACACATTTGTGACACACTCAACATGTTGTACTCAAGGTTTTCAACTAGATTGACCTTCTCAAACTGTATTTTGCCAGAAGAGACATTGCCATGTCCTAGCACATATCCCTTGGCATTGTTCCCAAAGGATACAGGTCCTTCTCTTTGACTGATAAAGTTGTTTATCAGGTATCTGCATCCTGTCATATGCATTGAGCCTCCACTGTCAACATACCAAATGCTATTTAAACCTCTGGAGACCCTCTCCACAAAGTAGCATATTAGTTAGATTTGGGAACCCAAGCCAGTTTGGCTTTGGGTTTGCTCTTGAGAACATTAACAGTTTGTTCTTGACCAGTTTGAGGAATCCATGTCTTTT
This sequence comes from Ambrosia x helenae, assembly GCA_030844895.1. Lineage (NCBI taxonomy): Eukaryota > Viridiplantae > Streptophyta > Magnoliopsida > Asterales > Asteraceae > Ambrosia > Ambrosia x helenae. Next base: position 94,840,662 of record CM061233.1, on the reverse strand, counting down.
TGGCAATGGATTTTTTATTAAGAGCAATGGTGGTATCCTTTTGAGGACCACCATCAACCTTGGTCATCAGTAGTTGTACCATATACATGAGATCTTTAATTTCAGCAGTTTGTGAAACTGCTGATGATGTAGGTCTAACTACTGAAAGAGAATTTTGAGAAAAAGACTTTTGTTGAGATTTCATCTTTTTCTGAGAAAAGGTGTTGACTGGTTGTTGTTTCTTGGGAGAAAAAGTTTCTTTAAAATCATTTTTGAGTTGTTTTCCCACAACCAGTTGTGAAATTTTCTTGTTATACTGAATTCCTTTTCTGTATCTACAAAATTATGTCTTGTGGTTAAATAAACCACAGATTTCACATTCTTTTGCCTTTTCTTTTTCATTTGAAGGCAAATTTCTGGCTGTTTTGATTTGTTTTAGGTCATCAGTAGTTTTCAGTACTTCTGAAGAACTTTCTTTGTGAGTTTTTAGAAAGTTTTCATGAAAAGATGTGCATTCTTTCTCTTCAGAAGTTTCATCTGAAACAATTTTTCTCCAATCTTCAGTAGTTTTGGGGGAAAAATCAGTTGGTGTTTCAGTTTGATTGTACCCTATGCCAAACCTAACATTTGATGCACTTTGTTTGTTAAGCAGCAGTTGGTACCCTTTACAAGATTCTACCCATTTTTCACAAACAACCTTGGTGTCAGCAAGCTCTTTTCTGACATTTCCTATGTCTTCTATCATGATTTTAAGTTGTACTTGGGTTTCAATAGCATTGTTAGTTAATTTAGAATTTTATTTTGCCTTTGCAGCAAGTTTTCTGTCTAAATCACATTTCATCTAAGTAAATTTTCTCTCAGAGTCATTTGCTTTGCCTTGTAAATGCACATTGGTCTCTCTTATGAGAGCAAAAGATTCTTACATGAAGTTGAACAAAGTTATGTTAAAGATTCTTTTGATACCTGAGACAGGGCAGATTTTGAGGTGCAGCCCTCAAATGCCATTAAGGCAAAATTCTTTCTGCCACTATCAGGTTCTCCCCAGTTGATGTCAAACATTTTGTTGTCTGCATCAGGATTGCACTCAGTAGTGTCAAAAGGAAGACTGCTCCAGTCAACATACCCTGAGGTGAACAAACTTTGTTGTGAGGGTTGCTGTGTTTGTGGAGGTTGTTGAGCAGCTGGAATGGAAGGGATTGATTGTTGGCTGTGCATCTGTTGAGCAGGCATCTGTACATATTGTACTTGTGGCACATATTGGATTTGTAGAGCTTGTGCCTGTACAAAATGTGCACTTCCATGTGTTCCATTATTCCTATTATAACTAGGGTTAACCTGATTTCCAGACTGAGATTGGTTGTAGCTAGAGCTTCTACACACTCTAGCAAAGTGCCCCAACTTCTGACACTTATGACATCTAAGCTTAGATTTGTCAAAACCAATTTTTGTAGAACTGTTTAGTCTTGGAAATTTCGTTCTTGACCTTTTATAAATTTTGTTTGTTTTTATACTTAACATGGCCAGTTGATGTAAGATGTCCATTTCTTCTAAGTCATCACTGCTGAAATTTTTTAAATCATCCATGATAAAACACATGTTATCAGCAGTTTGACTATATTCATCATTGTCATAACTTGGGAATGATCATTCTGATGAGATCCCAGCATTTATGTCAATGTGGTCAAAAGATCCAAAGCTATTTGAACAAGTAGGTCAATCTTGTCCCAATAGTGTTGTACTACATGGTAGATAGTCATCAGCAGTTTTACCAGAACTTTGCAATTTCTTCTTTTGATCGATTTCTCTTTCAAAAATTACCAATCTCCCATGTAATTTTGTAAGAGTGAGGGGGCTAAAGTCTGGTGAAGATCTGAGGACTATAGAATTTGTTTCCCATTTTTGAGGTAAAGACCTTAAAAATCTATGAAGCATAGATACAGTTGTATAGGTCTGACCATTTAATTTTAGCTCAGATATTAATGAGGAGAATCTTTCAAATTGTTGAGTTAAAGTTTCCCCATTTATGTGAGCAAATGTTTCATATTGTTGAGCCAGGATTTCTCTAGTGTTGGCAATCACCTCTTCAGTCCCTCCAAACTGTTCTTTTAGGCAGTCCCAAAGCTCTTTGGCACTCTCACAATGTAATAGTCCTGAGTAGATTTCATTTGGGAGTGCCATTTCCAACATAGAGAAAGCTTTAGCATCAAGCTCAAGTTTTAGGAAATCATCTTCTGTATAGTCCTTTGGATCTTTTGGTATTTCTACTTTAGTTTCAAGATTAATGTTTACTGGTTTGTGAGGACCATATATCACAGATTTCCAGCAACCGGTGTTGGTCTGAGATAATGTATGTGCCATTCTCCTTTGCCAGATATTGTATTCATTTCTAACAAGCATAGCAGGTTTATTGGCAGAACCAGTATTATGTGGATCCATTTTAAAGAGTATTGATTTGTCAAATATCTCTTAAAGTGATGGATGTTGAAAAAGTGAACTTTTAATCCTTTATTGAATATCAATAAGAGCCTGTGTCTGATTCTCAATGTGTTAGATTGATATGTGATCAGATAAACCAGTGCTCTGATACCAATTGTTGGATCAGTAATGCTCTTGATGGTTTACTTGCTAGTGAACACATATGTATTTAGCAAGTTTAATCATATTTGCACAGCGGAATAAGTAAGTAAAGTTACACTATCAACAGGAGTTATTACTCCCCCTGGATGTTTGAAAAGTAAAGACAAGTTTAATGAGAATCTAAGTATTGAATGTGAATGACAATAAATACTCAAACAGATTCTCAGTAAATGAAATGGAAATAACAATAATGAGTTTTGAAGGATTTCAGTTTCAATTAAAATCAATGTCTAAAACAGAGGGATGAACCCATCTATTTATAGACTTACAAATACATGAACTTTGATCAAAAAGCAAGTCTGCAACAAGTTGCATTCTTGGAACTTGTACAAAAGGATAAAGTAATAATAAACAAATAAACTACTGAAACATAAGGGCGGTGGAAAGATTCTATTACAAGTGTTGATGAATGACAAACTACTGATGAGTAGTTTGTCTTCAGTAGTTCTTTAGTAGACTTGTCTGGTTTGACTTCAGAACTTTGTAGAAGTATGAATCAGACTAACGTTTGCAAAAGTGGTTTCCTCAATCCTTTTTCTCCTAACAAAATACTAAAAAAATTGTTTTGTAAAATGTATACTTTATGAATTTATAAAATAATAAAGTTTATTTAGAAAATATTTAATAATTAATTTAAAGGTTTTTATTGAATTTATACTAATAACAATAACATAAATTCTAACTAAAATGTAAAACACTTTTAAAAATAATTTTTTTTGAAAACTTAATATACTGAACTAAAAAGTCACAAAATAATTTTTATAGAATTTTTGTAATTAAAATCGATTTAATATGAATTTTTATTAATTAAAATTAGATTAACAATTTAAAATGAGATAATATATAAAATCGTTTCAAAACAGAGGAAAAATAATATGAAAATTATTCTAACATATTTAGAAATATTTCCACAAATTTTCATGTTAAAATAAATTTATTACAATCTTCATGATCAAAAGTACATAAAATATTAAAAAAAAACAGCCTCTAAAAATTATGAAAATATCTCTAAAATTTCTAATCAGTAATATGAACATGTCTACCAAGTTTCATAATTTTTAGATCAGCAACGCATGAGTTATGGATTTTAAAAGTTCTAAACTTTTAAATCAAAATTCCCAAATATTCCTAATCATCCTAAGCCCTAACTTTTCAATTGGAAACCTTAATGACTATATTTGATAAAACAAATAGAGGGCTATTTATCTACACACATAAATGAAATAATATGCAAAAGAAATTGAAAAATACCTTGGCCAAAGTTGGTAAATCGAACTGAGACAAAATGAACAAAAACACCACGAATATGATAGCTACAAATTTTGAAAGGGAAAATTGACTTAGGGGAACCCCAAATCGGTGGGTTTATGGTCTTGGGGTGAGTTTAATTGCAAAAATGATGACTGTAAGTAATGATTCAAATTTTGGGTTTTGAAAAGTTAGAAAACGGATGATAAATGACCAATTGAGCATGATTTATGATTTATTAACTGAAATTGACATTGGGGAACATAAAATCGGCCCTTATAGAATCTCCATGAAAGTTTAATTGAAAAACTATGGGGTATAAATGTGGATTGAATTTTTGATATAGACAACCTTACCTCTACCCCGCAGGAATAGAGAAACTGCTTCGAGTGAAATCCCAGGCTCGATAGTAGTTTTGCATCAAACTTTGGACATAAGGCACAAATCACTCAGAGCTCATGATAAAGGCCAATTTATGTATGTACCCCCTGTCTTCCGGCTATCAACGCCACCCCATAATGCATGATTAAATGTTCACCGTTGTTAACAATATTTTCATAAAACGAACAAAATAACGTTAAAATTAGTGCAATATCACTTCCCCTCCCCGTTGTAGGGTCCACACACACACACACATATATATATATATATATATATACACATTTAAAGATAAAACTAGTTTAAATAAAGCATTGTACATTATATATGATTACATTTATTAATGACTTTTGTATCACACTTTATAACAATTTTCATTGTGTAGGTGTTAACAAACAAAATAAATAATAGACAAAATTACAATTCTTGTCCATAAACCTCAAAATTATGGATCAGGTATTTTAAAAGTTTTACTTTCACTCTTTGTCCTTTTTTTCAATAGTTTGTTATAGGTTTTGTCCTTTTCACTAATTGGGTTAAAAAAATCCAAGTTAAGTTAGGTCATGTGCAAGACATATGAGGGCACATTGGTCTTTTTTTATCTATAAAGGACAATTCTTGTAGTTTAATTATATAAAATCCATTTATATATAAAAATAGTGTTCATGTGTGACACCCACTCACCACCACCCATCACCGCCACCATCGCCCACCTTCCCTATAAATTAAGGGTTAGGGTTTATATTAAGCAGAACATAAAGGCGAAGGGGGTTTGCAACGGAGGAGATGCAGTAAGAAGTTAAAAGGTGAGGGGTTTTGGTTGTGATGAAGGGGTGGAATCGTAAGGTTTTGTTTGGGATGAATAGTGGAGAATGGTGGTTGTGGGATCTGCAAAAGTAGGTTGATAAGTAGTGGAGGGACGGTGATGACAACGGATGGGGCAAGGTAGAGGTTCAAAGGTGGGCGGCGATGTTGGTTGTAGGTGGGGTTTTGACAGGGAAGGGTGGGTTTGAACGGTAGCGGTGGTGAATCACAGAGTTAGTGTTCGGTAGTGGTTTAGGGGTTAGAGGTTGTAGGATGGGGTGAATTTGTGAGGAGTCTAAGGGTCTCGACCCGGAGAGTATAGATTAGGGTTTGCAGGTGGCGGTAGTGGTGGCAGTGGTATTGGCAAGGAGGTGAGGGCAGGAGATGGTGATGGTGGTTGGTGATAATGGTGGTGGTAGAGAAAAAGAAAAAAAAGAATTTAGAAAAATAATCTTGGAGCTGAGGGTCTCTCTTGAAGTAGTCTCTCTATTTCTAGAGATAGAGGTAAGGCTTGCCTATATCCCACCCTCCCCAGACATTACTAATAACTTTGCTATTTGTGAGATTTTACTGGGTATGGTTGTTGTTGTAAATGATATTTTTTTTACTTTTTAACTACAAGAGCTGTCATTTATAGATAAAAAGACCAATTAGCCCTCAATTGCCTTTCACATGATCTCAATTAACTGAATTTTTTTAACCTAATTAGTGGAATGAACAAAACATGTAGCAAACCACTGAAAAAAAAAAAGACAAAGTGAAAGTAAAACTTTTAAAGGATCTGATCCGTAATTTTAAGGTTTATAAAGGACAAAAATTGTAATTTTGTCTGACTAATATTATTATCTATATCGTGCAACTTTTAACAAACTAATACAATAGTATTCTTAGTGCTATCAATAATCAAAACATGATATAATTTCTCCAAATTCTACTCTACACACCTACTTTTTTTTAGGTTCGACAGTGACTTACTACTTACTACTTACAACTTTATTAAAAGCTAGTTAAGAAGACTCATGTAATGATTCAACAAATTTTGATACACTCTAAAAAGTGTACATCAATTTACACTCAAAGTTTTTACAAAGCCCCTTTCAAGGATTTTTAGAAAACCCAACAACAACAAAAATTGAAGAGTATATGAAATAACTTACATTCTTACAAAATTTTCAAAGATATGTTTATATATCAAGTTCCTTAAGTGTTAATATTTTAGCTCTTTTAGTCCTAGCTTAGTTGCCTTATAGCTTTATGATCCTCTTTCACGCACTGGCTCCTTATGACATACTTATCACTCATATTTGATCCTAAAATTAAGCGGTTGGTAAAACCCAAACAAGAACTCCATCATACGTTACTAGCGATTATATCGAGACTACTGACACTGAAGTAATTTAAAAGTATAATATGGAAGTGTTGGCAAATAAAACTGATGTGCAGTGATTCAAACAGAAAAACAGATGTAACAAAAATCGAATACAATAAACAATGGAACAAGATATACCAATTCAGTTTTGTGTTTGTATGTTTTCGGTTAGACAGAAACAAAACAGAAACATAAGACATAAACTTTCAAACAAAGGATTGTATTATTGGATGACAATCTTGCTGATTACAAATAAACTGGATATGTTCTATATATACAAACTGGAGAGGCATGGCCCAGACAGACAGTTATGTTCGAACAGGTGTGAGTCTCCCACCAAAATAACCGTTAACCTATTAGGGGTATATTGGTCATTTCACAGTGAGTCGCGCCTCCTATCTTTCTATTTTGCAGCAGCCTTCTGTTTTGCATCCTGACCCATTTGTAGCCGAGTATATCGAACATCTTCCTTGTTAATCTATCATACTATAATCCTAAATATTTACAAACAACTATATAGTTCAAGATACAAATACTAACTAACATACACACATTTACAAATATTAATCTAAATTTTAGTTTAAAAATCAACAGCCTCCCTTAAACTAAACTTGGTGTTTTATTCTTTGGTAGGGTCTTGTGTGCTTCATCAAGTGCTTCGGCCACTTTGCTAAAGTCATACTTCCTTTTCTTGATAAGTCGTTTTGCCGCATTCCAATCTCCACCCATAAAGGGTGCATAATCATCTTCAAATGAGTGTGCATCTTTGTAGAGTACCAGTATATCTTTAGCCTTGATATCTTCCATTGATCTTGCATTCCTTTCCCATCCAACTTAGCTGCATCCTTCTTGATTTTCCATCCCATTTTGGCAGCCAACTTTGCCACTTTAGTGACTTTATATTGCCATTCAAGAACATCAAGGTATAAAGCATAAAGTATTATTATGTGATCTTTATCTTCATACTCTAGACTAAGTTCTTTGGCAATTAAAGTCCACAAATTATAATCCGTCACCCTCCTATGTCCACCATCCTTCTTAACAATCAAATAAAGATCATACAATTCCACTTGAATCCCTCTTATCTTCTTAGGAGGAATTGGCCTATTTGGTAATTGCAAAAAGAAATTCACAAACCAAGAGACCATCCCAAGAAAAGGAGACTTCATTTCATTTCTATAAGCCCAAGGATAATTCAACTCATCAATCATCTTCATAAATTCCATACAATCTTCAAGATAGTGAAACTCTATGTTTTCAATTCTTTCTTTGATTTCTTTTCCTTTCATATCACTATCAAGTGATTAACTTTCAAAATAATCATTTAGATATTCTTCTTTTCTATTTTCAAATAAAGTTCCACTACCCAATTCATTCAACAATTCTTTCTTTAAATCACAACCTTCCCTCAAATTTCTATTCATCATCCCATCCATCTTGAACATATTTTGTATTGTACAAATATGTCCATATAATTTAACCACATATCCTTGCAACTTCAATTGATGTAAACTAAGTATGTTATCATCAATATTCGGAGAGTAAAAAACATTATGAATCAACAATTGGTGACCATCAATATTACAACCGATTACTCCCACTCCCCTTATAAACAAAAATTCCTTTTTGTCTCTTGATTCTACCCCAAATGATCTTTTATTTTTCAGAAAATAATCTAAGTTTCCACAAATATGATTTTGGATTTTAGTACTTACATACCAAACATTGTTCCAAGAACCAAGTTTGGTTCCTTTTACAATGTAATTTTCGCCTTCTTCTTGATTATTTTTCGGATAATACGAAATTCTTGTTTCAATTACATCTTCGATAAGTTGTGAAGTCTCATCCCTCTCACGAATGCTACATACCCCAATGAGATGCCCCGGTGTCTTGCGATTGAAGCATTTTTGTCTATCCATTCTTCTTATATTTCTTCTTCTTCTTCTTAATTCCTCTAAGGTCTTTTTTCTTACTGTAATGTATGAATCTGAGACAGGACATGAGGGTCCTGATTCAGATTGTTGTGTTAATTCAAACAAAGACATAGTGATTGCACAAAGGACTTTTAGTGAATTTGATTTGACAAATGTGTGATCGATCAAGCGATTGGCTCTGATACCAGATTTGTTGGCAAATAAAACTGATGTGCAGTGATTCAAACAAAAAAACAGATGTAACAGGAATCAAATACAAAGAACAATGGAACAAGATAAACTAATTCAGTTTTGTGTTTGTATGTTTTCGGTTAGACAGAAATAAAACAGAAACATAAGACAGAAACTTTTAAACAAAGGATTGTATTATTGGATAAAAATCTTGGTGATTACAAATAAAATGGATATGTTCTATATATACAAACTGAAGAGGCATGACCCAGACAGACAGTTATGTTCGAACAGGTGTGAATTTCCCGCCAAAATAACCGTCTAACTCTTGGTGATTACAAATAAAATGAATTGTATTATTGGATAAAAATCTTGGTGATTACAAATAAAATGGATATGTTCTATATATACAAACTGAAGAGGCATGACCCAGACAGACAGTTATGTTCGAACAGGTGTGAATTTCCCGCCAAAATAACCGTCTAACTCTTAGGAGTATATTGGTCATTTCATAGTGAGTCGTGCCTCCTATCTTTCAATTTTGCTGCAGCCTTCTGTTTTGCATCCTGACCCATTTGCGGCCGAGTATATCGAACATCTTCCTTGTTAATCTATCATACTATTGTGATACCCCGCAAATTCAGGTTCTCACTTTAACCAAACTCTAGTTACGTTCCTTGCATTATACTTAACTAGGGTTAGCTAGATAGGACACACGTTGCATTGTTGTGAGTTAATAACTGTATACATGATTAGTGAACCATGGACGTTGGTGAATAATGAAGTATAATAATAATGAGTTAACTAATTTGGATTGATTGCGATTATGTGTTTTTGTGATATTCGGTGTAATTATGTGAAAACCATATGTGATTGTGTGAACCTAAACCGAATACGTTAATAAAATCATTAAAGGTGGATCATTAGGTTGATTAGGGTCTTAACGCATGGGGTTGCACTTATTATGGTCTGAAATAACGAAAACATCGAAGGAAAACACGTCGGGTGACGAAACGGGCCACCCACGCGGACGTCTCTAAACCGCCTCAAACACCTATTTAAGCAACCTTAAGCCTCTTGTATCACCTAAACTCAAACCTTAATCACCCCTACTGCCCTACCTACGAATTATTAACCCCAAACAACCTGCTAAGGCGCAAAAACATCGATTGGGAAGCTCCAAAGGCGTTCGGTTGATTGTATCGAAGAGCTTGGGGTATAATCCATAATCCTTTACGCTTTAATCTTATTTTTATGTTATAAAAATCATATAACAAGGTTTGTCCAAGTCTGAAAGCTTTTGATAATTATTAAAACTTGAGGTTTTTGAAGATTAAACAAATTAAACATGATGATAGGCGATTAGTAATATCATAGGTTACTTGTTGCGCAAGTTGTTGAAGTTTTGATCACTAAAGTTGTAATCTTTGCATGTATAATGATAGAATCTGATCACAATAAGTATTAGGAATGTTTGGTAATGGTTATTGATGATTGTTGATTGTTTTCATGCACACGGGAGTCGTTTAAAGAAAGATGTAGGCGTAATTAAAATCTGGACAGAATGATTAAGTGAACTTGTAGGGGCTGTAACGCGACTTTAACATGATGATTTTGGTATTTTCTTTGCATGGTTAAATCACACCTAGTCTTAGCTTTTCATAATGGGTAAAATCAAGTGATTTGGACGTCGGTTGAGTCATTTTTGGAATTTTCTTTGAAAATAGCTCATATTAAAATTTCGGATTAACAAACTGAGTCAACTTTAAACAATCATAACTCGAGTTTTACAGGGAATTAAGTTATGAAAGTTGGACAGTAGGTTAACTTTGGAATAACTTGGCTTTTCCAAGTGGATTCATCCCGTTTGAATGAATACACGATTTTTGGGAATTTTTCTACTAACCTGACCTGCTGTAGAAACTTTCTGGACATATCTGTGATGTACGATTTTTCATGATTTTTGTGTTTGGTTTTGAGATAAAACAAAAATATGGGTTATCAAATGAATCCCAAAGAATATTCAGTAAAAATTTGAAAGCTTAACTCACTGATTAAGTATTTTAAATAAATTAGTTTTGATGACGCACAATCTGTCCTAAAAACACAGATTGTGTATTATGTGTTTATGTGACTAATTGAGGTCCTAGGTGGTATGTACTTGATGTGTAACTGAACGGGCACTTGTATGAGACACATATGGAACGTAAAAACTAATTATAACCAACATATTCACCAACGAGTCCGTAGGGTTTACTTATGCATGTAGAATCACTAGGTGTCACTTACACGCTTTTGAACATTTAAACGTCTTGGACAAACGGATTATATGGTGTAATGGTGTTACACATATACTAACTTAGTAACACATGTACTAGGGAGTCGGTAGCACACCCTACTTTGGAGTTGGATTTATTTGCTTGCATTCTAAGGTGAGTTTCACTACTCTTTTCTCAAAAGCATGCGTCTCGGGTTGAGACAACTTACTTAACATTTTCTAGTCCGGTTTGGGATTACTATTTTTCTAGTCTGGTTTGGGACTACTTACACATCCCGGGTTGGGATGCTATGGATCCTTTTGTGGGTCGGTTTTTGACTCCTTGTGTGAGTCGGCTTTACTAGTTCGCAAACTATGTCCTTGATGAACTAAACCAACTCTATCATCTGTAAGTCCTCACGTACATGGCAAGCGGGTTATTAGTTGATAGCGCTATTAGGTCTTACAAACCTCACACCGGCTCGGGGAGCGCGTGCGTGAACTACAACTTAACGAACTTTATCATTGTGGATGGACAATGATGTCAGGCATGCGGCTCACATTTGTGGCTACACGTACATAGCAGTTCGGTATATTCGGTGTTAGTTATCATGAATGGGCTAGCTACCCTTGACATGCGACGAACTAGTGTTTTACACGGTTCTTGGAACCAACTCAATTACTTGTTTACGTGGTTTTGGAAACCAGCGCAGTTACACACTCATCTACTTTACTTAGTGAACTCACCAACATTGTTTGTTGACCCACGATTTACATGCTTTTGCAGGTAGTTAGCTTCCGGTGCCAGGATTAGAAAGCACTGCACACTTCACTGCATTTGGGGTCTTGGGAATACACCTAAATTACATATTATGCTTTTACATGTTCTATCATGTAGTTTTAATTTGGGCGCGTTGTTTTGCGCATGATTTTAAAAGGTTTAAATTTGGTTTACGCTTCCGCAGCTTAACTAAACTTGGTTTTTGAAAACGAACTAAATGGTTTGGGCATTTAGTGTTCGTTCATGTGACTTATGGCTATGGGATCCTGGTTTGTCATGCGCCTCGCGGTATAAACCCCGCAGTGGAAACTTGAGGGTGTGACAGATTGGTATCAGAGCCATTGGTTATAGTGAACTAGGACTGCATGTTGAGTCTAGTCTATAATCATCATAGCATAAGTACACTCACAACTTAAGTGCACAAATAGCTTTTAGCTACATATATCTATAACATATGATTTCGAGAGATATGTTATCTTCTAGTTCTAGACCTAATTTTGAACACGTCAATGGTGGGAACCCAGGGTTACACCAGGTGGCACATTACTGGGAGTAGTATCCTAACAAACCTCGTGGATGAGGAAACAACAATTGTACAGGGGAGAAAGCCCTTACGAGCGTTGTGGCGCGCGTACACAGGAGAGCTGCATGATGTGCATGACGTGGTACCATTAGACCGAATCAAATTCGAAGAAAGTCAAATACCGAGACTTATCCTTTTTCACTGAGCAAGGAGACAATTAGTTTCTGTTCCTTGTTATTTGACCTTTCTTACTCTCATTTGGAACTCAGACGAGACTGGGTTACTCATATAGAATTTTATCCTTACTCTAACACATTTACGCCCTGTACGAGCAAGCGATACATGACATTCGTGTCACTGTTTCTCGTGAGTATATAGTAGATTCATGGGAACACATCAGATTGGGGCTTGTTACACACACGCTTGGGGAGTTATGTAAGGCCTGCGATGCAGTGCAGTATCTCAGAGGAAGACGAAACCTACCAGTGACAGATAGTCACGATTGGAGGAACGAGTAGAGCTGACCACTAAGCTGGCTTACATAGGACTGGAGAAAGAGACTGTACGTGATAAGATCCATATAACACTGACATCGAGAAAGAGGAAGAAGAAGGGATGGAAGGGGGGACCTGAGCAGGACGAGCACATGGAAAGTGCGGATAAAGGCAGAGCGTGGCAACGATTGGCTCTTACCTTTTCTTACCTATCTTTTCTTTCTTTTCCCTTTGTTAACTTAGATAAGACTGAGTTCTTATGATCAAAGATAGGGTGGTTGAGGCCCTCGTAAAGATCTATTTTGCTAAATCATTCGTTTCCCCTGACTTCCACGTTTGCACTTTCTTATACCTTGAACGTACATGCCACAACAACAACCTGCCATCGTATTTTCAAGCCTATTATTGGTTGTAAACCTTGATAACTCCAACGGAACTGAAGGAGACCGTCTGATTGCTTCGATAGTATAAGTCTTTGCCATGTGCATTTGCCCCAGGCAGAATGGGGTAATGTATGCTATATGCACACTCGATGAGTTACAAATACTTGGATGGAGAACGTAACACCCTGTGATGAAACCTAGGAATTTGTTATATAAAGACGGATGGCTCTGAGATCAACGTCTACACTACCAAGCTACAGGAGTTAGATACTTCGTGCTCAAATCTAATTAACCAACTTTACCAGCGGATCGAATTTCATACCAAAAGGGTGGGTCCCTCAGATTCGTGGCTTGGCCACTGCAGCTCACCTACCCATAATCTAACAAATCTTTCAACTGGCTCGCAAACTCACTGATGAGGCTGTTGAGCATGGTACTTTTCCGAAGCATGGTGCTTCATCTTCTACTTTTGGTGATAGCAAGAGAACGTGGGATAGTGTGAGGTATAAGTCCTTCAACAACAACTACCCCAACGGTAACAACAACACTGGGGCTCGTGGAAGAGCATTTGTGATTGGCGCTGGGGAAGCTAGGACTGATAACAATGTCGTGACGGGTGTGTGCTCCTTGAACGACACTCTTGCTTTTATTTTATATGATACTGGTGCGGACTATAGTTTTATGTCATCGAAATTTAACAAACAACTAGGGATGGTTCCTACTCTTCTTAATACCCCGTACTCTATAGAGTTAGCTGACGGGAAGCCTGTCGAGGTAACCCATATTCATTGTGAATGTAAGCTCGAGCTAGATGGGCAATTGTTTGCCATCGACCTTCTACCTATCACCCTAGGAAGTTTTAATCTCGTGGTTGGCATGGACTGGTTGTCCAAGCAACACGCAGAAATTCTCTGTCAGGAAAAGATTGTTCGTGTCCCCCTCCCAAGTGGAGAAATTTTATCTATATAGGGTGATTGTGGTGGTGCCATGGTGGGCATCATTTCCTTTTTGAAAGCCCAGAAGTGTATTCGTAAGGGCTGTCCAGCTATTTTGGCTAACATATCTGACACTCGAGCTGAAACTGAAACTAAGATTGAGGACATCCCAGTAGTCCGAGATTTCCCAGATGTTTTCAAAGAGGAACTACATGGATTTCCAAATCGATCTTGCGCCTGGAGCAGCTCCAGTTGCACGCGCACCATATCGCCTAGCACTAGGCGAACTTCAAGAACTGTCTACCCAACTCCAAGAGCTATTGGATAGGGGCTTTATCAGACCTAGTTCTTCGCCCTAGGGAGCTCCGGTTCTGTTCGTTAAGAAGAAAGATGGGAGTTTCTGCATGCGTATTGATTATCGGGAGTTGAACAAAGTGACGGTTGAGAACCGCTACCCTTTGCCTCGTATTGATGACTTGTTCGACCAGCTGCAAGGGTCGAGTTTCTATTCTAAGATTGACTTGAGGTCAGGATACCATCAGCTGAGAGTCCGAGAGGAGGATGTGGCGAAGACAGCCTTTCGAACTCATTATGGACATTATGAGTTTTTGGTGATGCCATTTGGGTTAACCAAAGCACCGGCTGTGTTCATGGATCTAGTGAACCGCGTGTGCAAGCCCTATTTGGACAAATTCGTCACGTGTTCATAGATGACATACTGATTTATTCCAAGAACAGGGAAGAGCACGAGCAACACCTGCAGCTGATCTTGGAACTCTTGAGAAATGAGCAGTTGTATGCGAAATTCTCTAAATGTGACTTTTGGATTCGAGAAGTCTAGTTTCTTGGACATGTAGTTAACGAGTTGATCCCGCCAATATTTATGCTATTAAAAAGTGGGAGGCTCCTAAGACTCCTACAGAGGTGCGCCAGTTTCTTGGTCTCGCGGGATATTATCGCAGATTCATTGAGGGATTCTCTAAGATCGCTCAACCCCTCACTGCATTGACACAAAAGGGTATTACTTACAAGTGGGGAGATGCCCAAGAATCTGCCTTTCAATTATTAAAGTCGAAACTTTGCAGTGCACCTATACTATCGTTACTTGAGGGTACAGAGGACTTCGCAACGTGATAAGGTAATCACGTAATGGTTTTTTCTCTAAAGATCTGGAGGCATTATCTCTATGGGACGAAGTGTACGATCCTCACTGACCACAAGAGCCTCCAACTCATATTCGATCAAAAGGAGATGAACATGCGACAGTGTCGATGGGTCGAGCTTCTAAATGATTATGACTGTGCCATCAAGTACCACCCAGGGAAAGCTAACGTAGTAGCTGATGCCCTCAGTCGAAAGGAAACGAAACCTAAACGGGTGTGAGCCTTACAACTTACCATTCATTCTAATCTTTCTGATAAGATACGTAAAGCCCAGGGTGAGGCCTTGAAAGGAGAAAACATCGGGCTTGAAAACATTACATGGTGCTGATAAGCACTTGGAACGGAAGACGGATGGTCTTCAATACTTCATGAATCGAGTCTGGATACCACGTTTTGGGATATCAGACAGCTTGTGCTCGATGAAGCTCACACCTCTCGATATTCGGTACATCCTGGTTCAGACAAGATGTACCAAGATCTCAAAACTCCTTACCGGTGGCCAAACATGAAAGCTGAGATAGCCACGTATGTTAGTAAGTGCTTGACTGGTGCGAAGGTTAAGATTGAATATCAGAAACCTTCAGGCCTACTCCAGCAACCAAGAATCCCTATGGATTTCATCACAAAGCTCCCTAGAACTCCAACTGGCCATACCATGATTTGGGTTATCGTGGATCGGTTAACCAAATCGGCACACTTTCTGGCAATAAAGGAAACAGACTCGCTGGAGAAACTAGCAAATCTCTACATCAAGGAGGTAGTCTCTAGGCATGGGGTGCCTACTTCTATTATATCTGATCGCGATGCGCGATTCACTTCTCATTTTTGGACTACTCTCCAAAACGCTTTGGGGACTCGCTTAGATATGAGCACAGCCTCACCCACAGACGGATGGACAGAGGGAACGTACCATCCAAACATTGGAAGATCTGCTACGAGCGTGCGTGGTGGATTTTGGCAACAGTTGGGATAAGCACTTGCCTTTAATTGAATTCTCGTATAACAACAGCTACCACACTTCGAAACAGTGTGCGCCTTTTGAGGCACTTTATGGACGCAAGTGTAGGTCTCCCATCTGCTGGACTGGGGTTGGGGATAGCCAACTAACAGGTCCCGAATGGTTGCTACTCGTGATCGACAGAAAAGCTACGCTGATAAGCGTAGGAAACCTTTGGAGTTCCAGGTTAGGGACAAGATTCTATTGAAGGTGTCACCTTGGGAGGGGTGATACGCTTTGGAAAATGGGGAAAGTTGAACCCACGATACGTTGGACCATTCGGGATTGTCAAAAGGATTGGTCCGGTAGCTTACAGGTTAAAGCTGCCTAATGAACTTAATGGGGTACACGATGTACTCCACGTATCAAATATGAAGAAATGCCTGTTGGATACAACACTGATGGTGCCACTGGAGGAGATCCAGGTGGACGGACGGCTACGGTTCATGGATGAACCAGTGGAGATTCTTGAGCAGGGCGTCAAGAAACTTAACAAAACACTATACCTATTATTAAGGTACGATGGAATTCCCGTCTAGGACCAGAATATACGTGGGAGCGCAGAGATCGAATGCGGCTCAAATATCCACACCTATTTACTAAACCTGAACTTGTGCATAGATCAAACACTAAACATAAAGCAGCTCGCTCAAAGTGAATTTCGGGGCGAAATTCCTTTCAACTTGGGGATGATGTGACATCCGGGAACCAAGCGCACACTTTTCTAGCTGGCTTTATTGTTTACTTGCTGAATTTCGGGACAAAATTCTTTTCAACTTGGGGATGATGTGATACCCCGCAAATTCAGGTTCTCACTTTAACCAAACTCTAGTTACGTTCCTTGCATTATACTTAACTAGGGTTAGCTAGATAGGACACACGTTGCATTGTTGTGAGTTAATAACTGTATACATGATTAGTGAACCTCGGACGTTGGTGAATAATGAAGTATAATAATAATGAGTTAACTAATTTGGATTGATTGCGATTATGTGTTTTTGTGATATTCGGTGAAATTATGTGAAAACCATATGTGATTGTGTGAACCTAAACCGAATACGTTAATAAAATCATTAAAGGTGGATCATTAGGTTGATTAGGGTCTTAACGAATGGGGTTGCACTTATTATGGTCTGAAATAACGAAAACGTCGAAGGAAAACACGTCGGGTGACGAAATGGGCCACCCACGCGGGCCAAGGCCCTGTGAGCGGCCGCTCACAGGGAGCGAGCGGCCCGCTCGCCGGTACCTGACGTCTCTAAACCGCCTCAAACACCTATTTAAGCAACCTTAAGCCTCTTGTATCACCTAAACTCAAACCCTAATCGCCCCTACTGCCCTACCTACGAATTACTAACCCCAAACAACCTGCTAAGGCGCAAAAACATCGATTGGGAAGCTCCAAAGGCGTTCAGTTGATTGTATCGAAGAGCTTGGGGTATAATCCTTAATCCTTTACGCTTTAATCTTATTTTTATGTTATAAAAATCATATAACAAGGTTTGTCCAGGTCTGAAAGCTTTTGATAATTATTAAAACTTAAGGTTTTTGAAGATTAAACAAATTAAACATGATGATAGGCGATTAGTAATATCATAGGTTACTTGTTGCGCAAGTTGTTGAAGTTTTGATCACTAAAGTTGTAATCTTTGCATGTATAATGATAGAATCTGATCACAATAGGTATTAGGAATGTTTGGTAATGGTTATTGATGATTGTTGATTGTTTGCATGCACACGGGAGTCGTTTAAAGAAAGATTTAGGCGTAATTAAAATCTGGACAGAATGATTAAGTGAACTTGTAGGGGCTGTAACGTGACTTTAACATGATGATTTTGATAATTTCTTCGCATGGTTAAATCACACCTGGTCCTAGCTTTTCATAATGGGTAAAATCAAGTGATTTGGACGTCGGTTGAGTCGTTTTTGGAATTTTCTTTGAAAATAGGTCATATCAGAATTTCGGATTAACAAACTGAGTCAACTTTAAACAATCATAACTCGAGTTTTACAGGGAATTAAGTTATGAAAGTTGGACAGTAGGTTAACATTGGAATAACTTGGCTTTTCCAAGTGGATTCATCCCGTTTGAATGAATACACGATTTTTGGGAATTTTTCTACTAACCTGACCTGCTGTAGAAACTTTCTGGACATATCTGTGATGTACGATTTTTCATGATTTTTGTGTTTGGTTTTGAGATAAAACAAAAATATGGGTTATCAAATGAATCCCAAATAATATTCAGTAAAAATTTGAAAGCTTAACTCACTGATTAAGTATTTTAAATAAATTAGTTTTGATGACGCACAATCTGTCCTAAATACACAGATTGTGTATTATGTGTTTATGTGACTAATTGAGGTCCTAGGTGGTATGTACTTGATGTGTAACTGAACGGGCACTTGTATGAGACACATATGGAACGTAAAAACTAATTATAACCAACATATTCACCAACGAGTCCGTAGGGTTTACTTATGCATGTAGAATCACTAGGTGTCACTTACACGCTTTTGAACATTTAAACGTCTTGGACAAACGGATTATATGGTGTAATGGTGATACACATATACTCACTTATTGACACATGTACTAGGGAGTCGGTAGCACACCCTACTTTGGAGTTGGATTTATTTGCTTGCATTCTAAGGTGAGTTTCACTACTCTTTTCTCAAAAGCATGCGTCTCGGGTTGAGACAACTTACTTAACATTTTCTAGTCTGGTTTGGGACTACTATTTTTCTAGTCCGGTTTGGGACTACTTACACATCCCGGGTTGGGATGCTATGGATCCTTTTGTGGGTCGGTTTTTGACTCCTTGTGTGAGTCGGCTTTTACTAGTTCGCAAACTGTGTCCTTGATGAACTAAACCAACTCTATCATCTGTAAGTCCTCACGTACCGAATGAGTTGCCGGGTTATGGCAAGCGGGTTATTAGTTGATAGCGCTATTAGGTCTTACAAACCTCACACCGGCTCGGGGAGCGCGGGCGTGAACTATAACTTAACGAACTTTATCATTCTGGATAGACAATGATGTCAGGTATGCGGCTCACATTTGTGGCTACACGTACATAGCAGTTCGGTATATTCGGTGTTAGTTATCATGAATGGGCTAGCTACCCTTGACTTGCGACGAACTAGTGTTTTACACGGTTCTTGGAACCAACTCAATTACTTGTTTACTTGGTTTTGGAAACCAGCGCAGTTACACACTCATCTACTTTACTTAGTGAACTCACCAACATTGTTTGTTGACCCACGATTTAAATGCTTTTGCAGGTAGTTAGCTTCCGGTGCCAGGAATAGAAAGCACTGCACACTTCACTGCATTTGGGGTCTTGGGCATACACCTAAATTACATATTATGCTTTTACATGTTCTATCATGTAGTTTTAATTTGGGCGCGTTGTTTTGCTCATGGTTTTAAAAGGTTTAAATTTGGTTTACGCTTCCGCAGCTTAACTAAACTTGGTTTTTGAAAACGAACTAAATGGTTTCGGCATTTAGTGTTCGTTCATGTGACTTATGGCTATGGGATCCTGGTTTGTCATGCGCCTCGCGGTATAAACCCCGCAGTGAAAACTTGAGGGTGTGACAACTATAATCCTAAATATCTACAAACAACTATTTAGTTCAAGATATAAATACTAACATACACATATTTACAAATATTAATCTAAAGTTTAGTTTATGAATCAACAGGAAGAATGTAACTAAATCTTGTGATAAATTAAAAGGTGCTTTGTTGGTAAGTTTTGAATGAAATTGGAATTGCAAAAAAGAAAAAGACATATAGTTTACCTTAACCCCTTTCTTCATGCTCATGATCTTCCTCTTGCATAATCTACTATTCTATCCATCTATGGATAAAAAAAAATGACTTCTTCATTCCAATCACCTCTAACATATATCTTTACCAACCCTGAATCCTTCATGGAATGTTCCATCAGCTTTGCCATCTTCATCTTCTTTATATACAATGCTGGTGAGTTCAGAGGTTTTTATAAAACGTTTTCACAAGTTCCAAACATCATCCATGTTACTACTATGTTATCACAACGTTAGCTAGACGTTAAGTAATTGTTACTACTATGGTTGGAAACCATTATTGACGCGCTACCAAATATGTATGCCCAGAATGTTAAGCTACCGCCATCCTCGATAAACTCGAAAGCTAGAGACAATATGCACCCGCCCGGCTCCAAGCCGTCGAGTGGGGTTTGTCAGGCCCAATATATTTATCCACATTTCCTCGTTATGTATACCCACATACTCATGGTTTCCCCTGGGACTCCAGATGAAACGCCCATATAATAAACAACAATAACCATAGCAAAACATGATCTTTATAAATCCAAGTACGTAGCATGTTTCTCCTCCAAAAGTAAAATCAGTAAAAGTGGGGTTGTGACACTCACCTTAGATTGCGTTCTTCAAATGACAAAAATACCAACAAAGCTGATAGTCCCAACTAATGGCGAACTTGATTCTTCACTTGTTTATGGAATAGGATGTGTTTTTATGTTAAGATCTGAAAACGAGATAAAAAAAACTCCTCCCTACAGGTTTGAGGTTGAGAGAGAGCACTTTGGGGCGATTAGGGTTTGTGAAATGATGAAAAAGTTGCAAAGTATGGTATTTATAGTATCAGCTCATTCGCACCCTCGTGGTGTCGAATGAGTATATCAGAGGGTCGAATGAGTAGCCATCTCACTGGTTCGAACCCCCTAAGGGTCGAACCAGTTATCTGATATTCAGTTTTCTATGGTTTTTCCGTTTAAACGCGTTTTACATATGTTAACACATTCTAACACAAGAACATGCAATCCTAACATATGTTAAGCATGTATAATCATATAAATGTAATATAATCACGTATCTACACTTTGCACATCATATATGGATCAATTCATGTTTGTCACTTAATTCAATTCATGTAATTCACCAACAACGGGACTCAAGACTCGTGTGTGTATGTTACCCCCAATGATCCTCCGAATCATTAAACCCTAGACAATCCGTAAGTGTAAATCAACTCCAGGTGATTCCTGAATCATCAACTCGACTCAATTGACCCAGTTAAGTGTAACGTATGCATGACTCGCTAATGTAGACTGATTAGTTGATAAAAAGTTACTAACCTGGGTTTGCCGGGTATCATAGTAACAAATGAAATGTGAAATTGCAAAAGTAAAAACTATAAAAACTATAAAGGTGTCATCACTTTTTCCTTTTAATGTAATAAGGCCAGAAATTGGCAACAGTTATATAATTTTGAATATGTTCTTATAGTTATGTTAAAATCATGTTTTAAATCTGCATAATTTAGTTATTTCAGAAATAAAAATAAATTGTTCTATTTATTCATTTATAATAATAATTATTATCCTTCTAGCGCTACTTTTATAAAATGAATCCAATTTGATAAGCCGCCCATACCCCACCAGTGACACACAACCACCCCGATAAGTTTATTCTGAATTTAAGAGAACAAAGAAACAAAATATTTGAAGGGTTTGAATTCTAGAAAAATTGCTTCAGAAAATAAAACAAATTGAATAAAAACAACTCTAAATAATTAAAGTTTTAAAGTTGTACTATTGAACCAAATGGAAGCAGCTCGTCCATTTGTACTATCTATTTTTTTCTTTTTATATCAATAATAATGGTCAATAAAAATTAATATGATCAATATGATAATTGGTGGTCCCTTAATTTACTTGCGTACATTATCTATATAATAAGCAGTTTGTATATTTCATAAGTAATATAAGTTGTAATAGAAAGTAAATACACGGTAGTCGCCCAAACGAGGCCTTAAAAAGTAATATGTCTCCCAGCTGTATACAAACAATTGGAAACTTTTTTAATACAAAAATTACATGCTAGACTTTTGTTGACAGCTTCCTACTAACGACTATTCTCTTAATCTTTTATCTATATATATCCGCTACTTTACTACCCAAAATATCACCTCCCCCACCACCCTCTCCTCCATCAACACCACCTTCACCGGTGAATCATGAGAGTTCCCGCCGGTGGCGGCGGCCCTTTCAGGGTACGCTTATGGCCCATAGTCATCGCATTCACCGTATTTAGTGTTGCCAACCTTGTTGCCGTTTCCGCTGATAAGCCTTACATATATTCTTCACCACCGCCTCCTTACGAGTACAAGTCTCCACCACCACCGGTCCACTCACCACCACCGCCATATGAGTACAAGTCTCCACCACCACCGGTCCACTCACCACCACCCCCTTACGAGTACAAGTCTCCACCACCACCGGTGCACTCACCACCACCCCCTTACGAGTACAAGTCTCCACCACCACCGGTGCACTCACCACCACCCCCTTACGAGTACAAGTCTCCACCACCACCTGTACATTCACCACCACCTCCATATGAGTACAAGTCTCCACCACCACCGGTTCACTCTCCACCACCACCTTACGAGTACAAGTCTCCACCACCACCGGTGCATTCACCACCACCTCCATATGAGTACAAGTCTCCACCACCACCGGTCCACTCTCCACCACCACCTTACGAGTACAAGTCTCCTCCACCACCTGTGCATTCACCACCACCACCTTATGAATACAAGTCTCCACCACCACCGGTCCATTCACCACCACCTCCATATGAATATAAGTCTCCACCACCACCGGTTCATTCACCACCACCTCCATATGAGTACAAGTCTCCACCACCACCGGTCCATTCACCACCACCTCCATACGAATACAAGTCTCCACCACCACCGGTTCATTCACCACCACCTCCATATGAGTACAAGTCTCCACCACCACCGGTCCATTCACCACCACCTCCATACAAATATAAGTCTCCACCACCACCAGTTCATTCATCACCTCCATATGAGTACAAGTCTCCACCACCACCAGTCCATTCACCACCACCTCCATACGAATACAAGTCTCCACCACCACCGGTTCATTCACCACCACCTCCATATGAGTACAAATCTCCACCACCACCAGTTCATTCACCACCACCTCCATATGAGTACAAGTCTCCACCACCACCAGTGCATTCACCACCTTACGTATACAAGTCTCCACCACCACCAGTCCATTCACCGCCACCTCCTTATGAGTACAAATCTCCACCACCACCTGTAAAATCCCCTCCACCACCATACTACTACAAATCCCCACCACCACCGGTTAAATCACCACCACCTCCATACTACTACAAATCTCCTCCACCACCAGTACATTCACCACCTCCACCATACTACTACAAGTCCCCACCACCACCAGTTAAATCACCACCTCCTCCATACTACTACAAATCTCCTCCACCACCAGTACATTCACCACCTCCACCATACTACTACAAGTCCCCACCACCACCGGTTAAATCACCACCACCTCCATACTACTACAAATCTCCTCCGCCACCAGTACATTCACCTCCTCCACCATACTACTACAAGTCCCCACCACCACCGGTTAAATCACCACCACCTCCATACTACTACAAATCTCCTCCGCCACCAGTACATTCACCACCTCCACCATACTACTACAAGTCCCCACCACCACCGGTTAAATCACCACCACCTCCATACTACTACAAATCCCCACCACCACCTGTCAAGTCACCACCACCACCTGTTTACTACTACAAATCACCTCCGCCACCAGCTAAATCACCTCCCCACTACTACTACAGTTCTCCACCACCACCAACTCCCTACCACCCCCACCCCTACCCTCACCCTCACCACCACGAAGTGATCGTAAAGGTTGTCGGAAAGGTTTACTGCTACAGCTGCTATGACTGGAAATATCCAATCAAATCTCATGCAAAACACCATCTCAAAGGTACAAACTTTTGTTTTGACATAATAATTTATCGTAATGCATTTGCATTTACAGGTGATTCTGTTTCCCACGTCCATTACACACATGAACACCGATTTAAAAGGATAAATATTAATCATGAGACATTTTGATAAAGTTGTTATGATTACATTATTTACTGTTGACATGTATCATATTTTCAACCATTGTATGGTATATAACTTAGAAACTTTATGCTATAGTGTTATTATAACATTATCTATAGAAAATCTGTTCTAACCTTTAGATTAATCATCTATTTTCTACATCTTTTTTTTTTTTTTTTCAAATCCATTTTCAATCATTATATGTAAGTGTTTTCATACTAAAATCGTAGAGTATAGAACAAAAAATAGAGAATCTTCCCTCAAACGAAAGAAGCATGCTAATATGTTTGTTCACGACGTGTGTGTGTATATATTTATATATATATATAGGGGAGGGTTATCTTGAGAACGCTAAATATTGTGAGAACCGTGAGAACAAGTAAAAAAATCAATCAAAATCAATTTTTTTTAATACAAACCCCATTATAATCAAAATACAACATTAATAAATGAATTTTCTTTCCAAATAATCCATCTTTTCTTGCAAAAACACTTTAAAATTAACTTTTTACACATGTGTAAATGAAACAGTTTACACATATATAAACAGCAAATTTACACATGTGTAAAAACAAATTATTTTCGTATACGTTTGAATTTTTACGCGTAAATTGTGTTTTGGGGATTGTATTTTAGTAATAAAGACAAGTGTAAAAAGAAATTTTGAATTTGAATGGTTTTAGATGCCGTTCTCACGGTTCGCACGAAATATAGGTGTTCTCAAAATAACTTTCCCCTATATATATATATATATATATATATATTAAGGTTTATACAAAGTAAGCTAATGACATTGATTTATAACCATTCATATACTTTTAATTAAAAGAATAATTGAACGAGTAAATCTTCTATCCCATGTTATAATATCATATAGTAGTTGAATCATAGGATATCAATTATTGATGAGTTATACAAAGTTGACCATTGATGTTAACTTATTTTATATATGATAATTATAGGTGCTGTTGTGGAGGTCACATGCAAGGCTGATGGTGAGAAAGAAATTGTTGCATATGGAAAGACTAAGATCAATGGCAAATTTGCAATTACTGTTGATGGTTTGAAATATTCAAAATATGGAGGAGCTAAAGCTTGTGTTGCTAAGCTTCATATGGCACCAAATGGTACCAAATGTAACATCCCAACAAATCTCCATGGAGGTTTGAAGGGTGCCGAGCTTAAGGTCAAGTCCAAAAATGATTATGAGGTCGTACTTTATGCCAAACCATTCGCATATGCCCCTAAGACCCCTTCTAAGATTTGCGAGAAGCCAAAGCCAACTCCCACCCCTTATTACTATAAATCACCACCGCCGCCCACTCCGACTTACTTGTATAAGAGTCCACCTCCACCTCCACCAACACCAACACCCACTTACGTGTACAAGTCTCCACCACCACCCGTGAAGTCTCCCCCTCCCCCTTATCATTACACCTCACCCCCACCACCAGTGAAATCACCACCACCACCGTATTATTACAAGTCACCCCCACCACCAGTGAAATCACCACCCCCACCGTATTACTACAAGTCTCCTCCACCACCAGTTAAACATCCAACACCACCATACCACTACACATCACCTCCACCTCCTAAGAAGTCACCACCCCCACCATACTACTATACATCACCTCCACCACCAGTGAAATCACCACCTCCACCATATTACTACAAGTCACCTCCACCACCGGTTAAACATCCAACACCACCATACCACTACACGTCACCTCCACCTCCTAAGAAGTCACCACCCCCACCATACTACTATACATCACCCCCACCACCAGTGAAATCACCACCTCCACCATATTACTACAAGTCACCTCCACCACCAGTTAAACATCCAACACCACCATACCACTACACGTCACCTCCACCACCTAAGAAGTCACCACCACCACCGTACCACTACACTTCACCTCCTCCACCGGTAAAATACCCACCACCACCATACCACTACACATCACCACCCCCACCTAAAAAGTCACCACCCCCACCATACCACTACACTTCACCCCCACCACCTAAGAAGTCACCACCCCCACCATACCACTACACTTCACCTCCACCACCAAAGAAGTCACCACCTCCACCGTACTACTACACTTCCCCTCCTCCACCAGTAAAATCCCCACCACCACCATACCACTACACATCACCTCCGCCACCAAAGAAGTCACCACCCCCACCATACCACTATACTTCACCACCTCCACCGGTAAAATCCCCACCACCACCATACTACTACACATCAACTCCACCACCTAAGAAGTCACCACCCCCGCCATACCACTATACTTCACCTCCTCCACCAGTAAAATCACCACCACCACCATACCACTACACTTCACCTCCACCACCAGTAAAATCTCCTCCACCTCCATACCACTACACATCACCTCCACCACCTAAGAAGTCACCGCCTCCACCATACCACTACACTTCACCTCCTCCACCAGTAAAGTCTCCTCCTCCACCATACCACTACACATCACCTCCACCACCTAAGAAGTCACCACCCCCACCATACCACTACACTTCACCTCCTCCACCAGTAAAGTCTCCTCCACCACCGTACCACTACACATCGCCTCCACCACCTGTGAAATCTCCTCCCCCTCCATACCACTACTCCTCACCTCCCCCACCTGTTAAGTCTCCCCCGCCCCCATACCACTACACATCACCCCCTCCACCAGTAAAATCACCTCCACCACCCGTGTACATCTACGCTTCCCCTCCGCCCCCAACTCATTACTAGTCTCCCATAAATTCTTCATTCGCAAGCTACAATCATGTAAGTATCATACTTTTGTTCTTATATGAAATAAATTAACTTGTTTGGTGATTCTAACCCAAATCCAAATCCTATAGCTAATGAATGACAAGTTTATATTTTTTTTTTCAGGTTTTATTTAATTATCACTAAAATAAAGAAGGCTCCCTAAGGAGAAGTTTGAGAAGTAGTTTATCGAACCCCGTACGTCCTTTCTAATAAGGTCTTCAATATTGCACTTCAGGGCGTTAATCATTTTGTTTAGACCATTTCCTTTGTACTTCATCGTTACGAGCCATCCTCTCTGAACGAAGAAGAACTTTAAGGTTCTTTACAGAAAAAAAAATATAATTGGTTCTTTGGAAGTGGGTGATAAACGTGTTGTGACGTTGATTGTTCTTTTGTTATGTAATTTATCATTGTAAAAATAGGTGATAATGGTATATTTATATTTATAAATGATTGATTTCATCTTTTTATCTCATTGTCTACATCCTTTTTCACTAATAATATTGGGAACAAAGAACTATTTGTTGGTAATTGATCTCTCCCAAAATGCTATAAAAACTTTATATAATACATTACTACATACATCTATCTATGTAGGTATATCGTCAAAAATGTATTGTGCTTAAATTACTTGATGAACTATTTCAATTCTATTTACAATCACCAATATTTAATTTAATTATACTAATGATTTTTGCCCTGTCCATGTAACGTTGTTTTATACTACATTCTTCTATAAATTTATATACTTTATTTATTTGTAAATAATTTGTATATGATATAATAAGCTGCTTCCAACTTTATTTGATAATTAATGAACAAGGATTGTCAAATATCTATACATCTAATATTTAAAAGCAATGTGGGACACTTAGTATTCCCACATTGCAAGTTCAATTATCTCTCCTCCTCTCACTAAGCCACATGGCACCTTGTGGGTTTTTATAAAATTTTCGTTTTTTTTTTAAATCAAAATTCCCTAAAATATATATAGCCTAAAAAAATGACGGACATAACATAGATCAGAACATAATCAGCGCCTCCTTCAAACCTAAACCCTAATCTGGCGATTCGGCGATTTAAGCTAATCCTTCATCTCCAATCCAAGGTAATTTCTATTTGATTGTTATTTCAATAAATCGATGTTTCATATATCTTTTATTCTTTCTTTTGTTTGACTGATTTTCCATATATGTTTTAAAAGTTTCGATTAATGTTAATCTCTCTTTTTCTTTGTCTTGTGTTTGAGTGATTGTTCTTTAGTTTTCGATTATTATTGTTCAGTCTTATCAATTGTTTTGTATTTGAGAGATGATTAAGGGTTTATGTTTTATGTTTCAAGTTAGGGTTTTTAGGTTTCAACAACTGTTTTAAGGATTGACTGATTGTTCTGTGTTTTTCGTTTACTATTGTTCAATCTAATTAATTTTTTTTATTTTTTATTGATGTTTTAGGGTTAATGTTTTAGGTTTCGATTTAGGGGTTTTTAGGGTGATATGTGTGCAGTATGTGGAGATAGAGGAGAGCTGGTTATATGTGATGGGTGCCCTCATGCTTTCCATGCAGGTCGAGCTTCATTTGTTCATCACAAATTCACAATAGTATTGAATTCTTATTTGATCCAGTTTATTTTCTTATCTTATATTCCTTACGTCAATAAGATGTCATTATTTCTGTATTTCTTCTATACTGTATTGACATAGTTATGTTTGTCAATAAACATCTGCTTCATGACGAAGTGTGTAATAAAAACCCTTCATTTATGTGTAGGATGATAAGTTTGAATGGCTTTTTAAAATGTATGCTGACAAAGTGAAGATCAAGGAAGAGAATTTGGTATTTCAGTGTTTTAGTCGCCGTTTGTGTAGGATGATAAGTTTCAGTCGCCGTGTTAGTGTTTCAATCGCCGTTTCAGTCACCATTTCAGTATTATGCTCTATTATACAACATGTAATTGTTCATAAGTATGGAACATGTTTGTCGTTTCATAGAATATCGCTTCATCAAATCAGTTCACTGGTTTGGTTGTTCTTAATTTGTAACAACTGATGAGAGATCATGTTCCATACACGACAAAATTGTTGATGGCATGGAATTTGGTGAACTATGCAATGAATTTGGATGCATCAGCAGCCCGTCTGTTGAAGCTACTGCGAGGCAACTTGTACGCGACATTTTAGAGCTTCGGGAGAGCAATCGTGCTGTTGGGACTTATGTTGTTTCAGTAAAATATAAGGTAATGATATTTAATATTTTTTATAGAACCTAGACCCATACCTGTTTTTTCTTGATGTTGAAAGACGAGTTTTCATAATGATTTTGTTATGCTCTTAATAATATATGTAGTACATTGATACAAATTAATCATAAAATATTATATTCCATATTTGTAGAGGATTCCATATGAATAATGGTAATTTCTCTCCAAAAGTTTGCTGACAATCCAGAACTTCAAGCTGAATGGGACTCAGCTTAGATGGCCAACAAGCAGAGATTGGTGCAATACATATCGCGTGTAACAGGGGAAAGCATTGACCTAAATAGCCTTTTTGATATTCAAGTGAAACGAATCCATGAGTTTAAAGACAGTTGTTAAACATTTTGGGTGCGGTTTATAGGTACAAAAAGTTAAAGGTGAGTTTGATATAGTTTATTTTTCTACTCTGTAATGGTCTGTGGTTAAAGGATTAATAATGAAAATGCCTATGCATGGGAAATGTTCTTCATTTGTCCTACAAATTACCATAGGGCTTTAAGTAAGCAACATGGTTAATTTATTTAGGCTTTATAACACATATGACCTGAATTATTGTACAAATAGTTTGTGGTTAATGCATCTATTCAAATAATCATGATGTTGAACAATAAGTAAATGACTTGCATACACTTTTAGTCCCTCAAAACTTCTCTCAATAGCTGTTGTTGAACTGTTTCAAGACATTGCTCTGATTTAAGAATATATCATATTGTATACTCTTTGTGTTCTAAAAATTGAAAATCTAATTTCGTTGCAGGATTATAAGAAAAATGGTGGTTGTTACATTGCCTCGGAACTCTTCAGTTCAACTAAGATCTTCATTTGTGACTCAGAAAATCCAATATCTCAGCATGGCTCCACAATTCCTTCCTGTAAACGATGTTAGCGCCTGTATCTTATTTAGCGCCTGTATCTGATTTTTTGTGTTGTTTATTACTATTATCATTATTTTGTTTATATGTGTTGATTTAGCGCATGCATCTGATTTTTAGTGTTGTTTATATTTATCGTTTAACTGAGAAGGTTGAAATTAATTTATGCGGTTTATGAATTAATATGATGATTTGCGTAAGCATGATTGATGATATAATGGCTGAGTTAGGGATTGTATATGTGAATATATGCTTTTTAACTGATTTTACTTGTCAAGACTTCCTGTTTCATTTAGTTTCTGATTCATTTAAGATCACTATTGTTGTTATTTATTTGTTTGCGTTCTCCGGGAGATCAAGCGTGTGTTTGTTATGTAATTCATGCTGATTCTTCAGTTCATATGTATACTTTAACAAAGTTTGATTTTTAATAATAATAATAAACTTAGTGTTGTTGATTATAGATATGAGTCGATTAGTTTTGTTTTTTTCTTTTGTTTGCGGTGTTTGTTGATTTGTTAATTTCATATTGTTTTTCTCTGTTTTGTTTACTGTGTTTGTGTCAGTGGTGTTGGAGACTTGATGTCAGTTGCGGTGGTGGTTGGAATGTTGAATCTTAGAAAGAGGGTGACTGGATTTGAATGACAGCGAGAGAGTAGGTGGTGGTCGCATACAGGGATGACAGAGATGCGATGATGGTTAGTGGTGGTGACTGTGTTTTAACGCTATATCAATGATTTGTTTGTATTGTTAGCTAAAGGGTTTTGATGTATTTGTTGATTATGTAATTACTTTTGATGTATTTTCTATCTTCTTAGACACATGATGGGCAACCATGAATTTTTATTATCCCTCTCAAAGCTACCAACTCATTCACTCATTGATAGTTGAGTTTGAATGACCATGACACCTGGTGAGTAGCAAAAAAAACGTTGTTAACTATATACCCAACTTCTTTGTATATTTAAATATTATAATAATAATGTTCTAATCTTGCCATGGTATTAATTTTTCCAGATTTGTTGAATAACCTTGCTACTGTTGGTGCTGATTTTACCATGGTCAGATAGTTTGTCTATGCTTCATTGGTTCACAGGTACTGTTTGTATTGTAATATCACGCAACTGATAATAGGTTAGGTTGATTGATAATCGATCATTACTTTATTATTATGTTTGTTTGATTCTGTGTTATAATATTGATATTGTACTGTAATGATC
Organism: Ambrosia x helenae; assembly: GCA_030844895.1. NCBI lineage: Eukaryota > Viridiplantae > Streptophyta > Magnoliopsida > Asterales > Asteraceae > Ambrosia > Ambrosia x helenae. The sequence continues at coordinate 94,809,488 of CM061233.1, read as the reverse complement.
TTACATATTGTTGGTAAATAATGAAGTTTTTTGCTTATACGATATTGTGAACTATTTGTTTGTTTGTTTGTTTGTTTTGCAACTTAAGTTTAGTGTGTATAGTGTAGGTGGTTGTGTTGTCGTTATGTTTAAAAACGCAAAAGGGGTTTTAATCATGATGGTTTTTCTTTGGTTGTAGTTCAAGCACTATAAGTTTTGTACACTTCTTTGAACAATGCTGCACAGCTAAAAAAATTGGAAACCTAATAATGGCGATCCATGTGGCGAGTCGTGGTTTTTGTTTAGTTGGCGAGTCTTTCTAATCCTAAACTCTAGGAAATTCTTATTAGTTTGATAAAATGGTCAAGGACGAAAAGTATTTATAGATGTATCAGCTTATTGTTAAGAGTAGAAGGTGGGAAGAAATCATTGCCATTATGTTAAAATTTTGATTCATTGGTAAGGTTCAAATTCCAGTTAAAAGAGTTCCTTTTAATCTGGAAAATAGGATTAACGCTTCTGCTTAAAAAGTATTTTTTTTATAATTGACCACAGGATGACCGGGCATGGAGATTAAAGTAAAGGCATGTCAAACATTGAGAATCCACAGGTGTCGTCTTAACAGAGTTTATGATAAAAAGTTCGAGATAGGATTTTTTTTGTTCATTTCAACTATCATATATGTAACACCCCAACCGATGGCGGAAACATCGGGATGTCACGTATTGATGATTGTTCAGTAGCTCATGGTGAATAATAAATTTCATTAAATGATTTAAATAGATTACATACAATTGTTCTACAAAAATTCGTACATCAAAATGGATAATACTATGTACACATCTTCAAGCATTAACTCAAATCTTCAGGCAAGTAGAACCTGAAACATGTTAAGTTTGAAAATATTTTGGGTCAACAAAAGTTGGTGAGAATTACATAGGTTTTTGGAATATGATAGATAATAATAGTTTGTACAACAATCACAGTTGTATGATGATAGAGTATGAGTCCGGCATGTAACAATGCGTCTTTGTACAATCAAACCTTGTGTCGACTGAGACCTAACTCGCAAGTTAGTTAAATGTTGTTACTGTTTTTGATCATCCCTGAATTTATGCGGGGGGATGGGTTTGTCAGACCTATAGCGCTATAATCTAAACAGGCGGCTTGATCAATGTTAATGATTGTACTGTGTCTTTTTGTTACAGTCAAATGATAGAATGAGTAAATGATAGTATAATTGAATCACAAGTTTCAACAATGTAAGAATGAGTAAATGATAGTGTATAAAATGTTTAAACATGTTTCACCCCAAAATGTAAAACAGAAAAAGGGGCTATGTAAACTCACCTTAGCAAAATGTTATGTCTCGTGAAAATAGAATAAGTGTAGCCCAACGATGCCCAGTATTACCCTATAATTAAGGTAATAAATATGTCTAAGTCTTTCTAGTCTACAAATATTTTCTAGGGTTTCGAATTTGGGGATATGTATTCGTTTGATTATTAATTAAATTGTTTAATAAATAAAGGAAATTCGATAAATAAATAAACAAAAGTCTTTTTGTAAATTTTAAATTAAAGATGGCCACAATATAAAGTTTTAAGTAAGAAAATAATTTTTATAAAATTATTTTCTTAAAAATAGAATATTAAATCTATTTATTTCAAATTGTCAAGATATAACTTTAATATTTAAAAATATTAAAATTAAATAATTATTAAATTAAAATTTGTATTTCTGTTCCAAATAAATAGAAATAATTTATATAAAATTTTGGTGCAAAAATATTGAAAAATGAATTTATTATGATTTATTTATGATTAAAACTAACAAAAATTGATTAAAAGTATTAAATAAATGATTTTTCAGAAATAAAAATCATTTCAGAAAAATTTAAGGTTATAAAAACTCAGAATAATTTTTGTGGAAATTTATATATTCGTTTTGATATTTTTATTGAATTTTATAAATAAAATAGAATAAAGTTGAATTATTTATTATATATATTAAATAAATAATTTTTCCGAAAATAAAGTTGTATAATAAAGTTTATTAGTCATATTGTATAAAATAAATTTTGTAGAATTTACATATCACAATAACTATTTTATATGTAATATACATTAATAATGCAAAAGAATAGATAAAACGAAAATAAACTAAAAAATGTAGCTTATGGGACTCGAACCCAGGCCCTTCGGCCGGTTCGTGTCCTTGGGTGTAAGGGCATAACCATCTGATCTGGGCAACAGATCTGTATGGGTTTCAGTTTTAAAAATATATATATAATATGTGAATTGGTCATCATCCCCAAATTCAATTCATGCGAAACCCTAACCCCAAAAATCTTATAATTGAACATCAAAACGCTGCATATTATAAACGATTTTATGGGGCTTTTGTTCTACATTAACAAACAAAACAAAACATACATTTAATTGAAGCTAATTGTGACCAGAAGTGTGCAGTCGCGAACAAGCCAAAGCCGCACCAAAAGCTTCAAATTCAGAATTGTATAGTGTTTGAATGTGAAAGTTTGTTTGGGGGTTCTAGAAATCGGCCCTCTAGGAATGTTTTTGCAGGTTTGATTCAATTATCATCGCGTATAAATACTAGTTCGAATCCGGGTTATTTTGGAATGCTCATAATGGCATTTATACGCTAATTCAAAGCTGTGTCATGGTCAAACACGCGTGATGTTGTTTTTAGAAAGGAGGGATGACTATGGTGCGTAATACCCGGGATTGATTCGATGATGGCCGCGTTTTTTGAATCAGATTGCTTGATTCATGGTGTGGGTTACGTGCAGCGTCCAAAGGAGAAGGGGGTAAGGGGTTTAGTGGTCTTTTATACATATTCTGTTGGGATTTATTTAGGAAAAGTATCATGGCTCAATGGTTTGGTGTGTGTGTGTCTTAAGCTGACCCGGCACAGACTCCGGTTCGAGTCTCGCAGCAGCAGAATTTTTTTTTTTTTTTTTAAATTAGATAAGAGATGGGAGTGGGCCGGTTACTGGGCTAAATGCTTGGGCTCAGTTCTTGGGCTTCAGTAAGACACACAAAAGAAAGAAATGGTTGGGTTTGGGTCATGTATGGTTTGTTCATTTGTGTTAAAAAAAAAGACTAACTTCTTGTGACATCCGTCACTTTTCTTTATTTTACTTTTGTAAATAATAATAATAATAATAATACTAATAAAATTTCAGATTTTATTTAATGGTAAAATATATATATATATATATATATATATATATATATATATATATATATGAACACACTCACTTGAAACCCATTATCAAGCCCGAACCCAAACCATTTTACTAAAACTCTTTAATTATTTCGGAGCCCACTACTGAGCCCAAGAAGCTAGCCCAGACAGCAGGCCCACTAAGCCCCTCCCCTCTCTACACAGTTAAAAAAAATGGGAATTTTGCTCCTGCCAGGACTCGAACCCGGGCAGGGAACCGGCCCACACAAGACACACACGCCAAACACCATCTGGGCTACATTCCCCTTTTGATTCAATCCCAACCAACATTTTATATAACACCACTTGTAAACCAAGCTGCTTCTTCTCCTTCCTTGTCTCTGCTGCGCGACGACCAAGGGGCCAAAAAGGAAAGTCAACACAAGCTAAAATCGTGGGACCATAATCACCCTTTAATGTTTCTTTTGACCGACTAATGACTACACGTCAATCTTGTGCATAATTAACGTAATTAACAACCAATTCTTTCCAAATTTTAGCAATTATTCACGCGTGAGTTTAAAGACGGGTCAAAACTTACCAATCGTTCATCCAACCCATCTCCCTATAAATTGGACGTTCCACAACACTCTACACTCGCCAATCTATCTTTCTTAACCTCTAATTTCTCATAAGAAACCTCTGTTCTTGGAATTATTGTTCGTGTTGACTTTGAGGTTTGACTTGACGTTCGTATCTGATTCAACATTGTAAGTTTGATTTCTGATGTGGGTTTCATTAATCGGAACATACACAACATTAACCCCATGATTAATTGGGTTAATGTTGTGTAAATTGGTCAATTGCAATTCTAGGGCTCGAAGACCTTTGAACTGGGGAAGAACACCATCACAACATGTGTATATAATTATTTCGAAATTAAAATCAACATCAAATGACCAACAGATCAGTTGGTTCGTCCCTTTTCCTAAGTCACGAACCGGCCAGACGGCCCAGGTTCGAATCCCACTTGAAACATTTTTTTTTTCTCTTTGTTAATTTAAATATAAAACATGATTTTTCTATATTATATAATTAATATAATCCAACTTAATTCGTTCTCAGGGTGTGGCTCAGTTGGTGGCCACGCTTGTGATAAAACTCGAACCGGCCAGAGGCCCGGGTTCGACTCCCATAACCAACAACATTATTTTTTTTACCTTCTTTATATATATATTTAACATATAAATCTTTTAAAATAGTTTTAAATACTAAAAGTGATTTATAAACTCTATAAAAATTATTATATGATCTCCTAATGGTAAAGTTCATCATCCAATTTTTAATTTTTCAAAAATAATTTATTTAATATATATTATAAATATTACAAATTTATTCATTTATAATTGTAAAATTCAATAAAAATATCTAAACAATTTTATAAAACTCCACAAAAATTATCCTAAACTTGTACAGCAATAAACATTTCAAAAATAATTTTTATTTCTGAAAAACCGTTCATTTTATATTTTTAATTAATTTTTGTTTGTTTTAATTATAAATAAATCATAATAAATTCATTTTTCAATATTTTTGCACCAAAATTTTACATAAATTATTTCTATCCATTTGGAACAGAAATACAATTTTTAATTTAAAAATTCTTTAATTTTAATATGTTTAGATATTAAAGTTATATTTTGACAAATTGAAATAAATAGATTAAATATTCTATTTTCAAGAAAATAATTTTATAAAAATTATTTTCACACTTAAAACTTTATATTGCGACCATCTTTAACTTAAAATTTACAAAAAGACTTTTATTCATTTATTTATTAAATTTCTTATATTTAATAAACAATTTGACTATTAATCAAATAAATACTTATCCCTAATTCGAAGCCCTAGAAAATACTTATAGACTAGATAGACTTAGACTTATTTGTTACCTTATAGATAGGGTGATACTTGACAAACGTTGGCTTACACTTATTCAATTCCAAGACCTACCACCGTGCTAAGGTGAGTATTACTTATCCCCTTTTTCGCTTTTACAACTTTTGGGGTGATTCATGCACAAGTATACAAAACCTTCATATTCATTTACACATACATTTGTATTCATTTACAATTCATATACGTGTCTTGATTATCTTTGTGCTTATGTTTGAACATGAACGTAGCTTACATACAAAATCATACATCTAGACATAACTTATGTTATGGTGCTCTTTACACATAGACGTAACTTATGTTACGGTGCTCATTTAGACATAACTTTGTGTTATGGTGCTCTTTTAGACTCACACGTGTTGAGGTGCTCATTATCAATTTCATTGTACAAAACTTTACATTTGATCTTTGTCTTGTTTGGTTACTTGCGTGTTTACATAATGCCTTGGTGATGCTAGACACATGAATTGTACTACTTTTTTTTTTTTTAAACTTATACTATATGTACAAAACTAAGTAGTACTCACCAACATCATATGTTGACAAAATTATTTTCGTGCATGTTTCAGGATAAGCTGCTAGACGCTTCACATAGGACCTTGGACTTAGATTAAATAAATCGATTATCTTTATTCTTGTTGTCTTGTATTTAAATTTCACATGTTGTAAAACAATATTCAATAATCAATATTTACATTTTAGTACCATGAGCTTTTGAACAATCGTCACTACGTGGCACCTCGATGATTCCGCCATCGGTTGGGGTGTTACACTTCTTCTTCTTCTTCTTCTTCTTATTATTATTATTATTATTATTATTATTATTATTATTGTTGTTGTTGTTGTTGTTGTTATTACCTTTATATATATATATATATATAAGTTGTGTGGTAAGAAAATAAAAACTTAGGCATATTAGTATAAGATTAAAGATATAAAGTAAAGGCTTTTACGTATTAAAATTTGGGGAAAAATTTTGTGATGTTACAGTCTCCCCTACTTTTGGAAACTTTGTCCCGAAGTTTATTGAAAACACAGGGTCGGGAGTAATTGGATAGAAATTAGGACAAGTGTGGTCTGGAAGATTTCGTGTTAAGGCATGACATGAATAGAATAATCTGTCTCGAATAGTGTGGATAAGAGGCGTGTTATGTGTGAGTTGATTAACTAAATGAACTACCAGACAACTAGAGTTTACATTTGGTTATTTCCCGAAGCCTTGATAGAATTTCACACTACCTTAACGTACCTGTAAATTCATGATTACGTTCCGGAACGCAATCACCAATTTACCTTACATTAGGGTTTTGTGTCCTCCTATTACTCGAAACACACATGTAAGTAATGCAGAAATAATCATGTGGTTGAACCTTTGTATATAATGAGTCCAACCGTTGAGCAGGGAAAAGACTCTCACCAGTTAGTGAGTAGGAACCTCTTCCGATTGTTGAGCAGGTTCGATAGCCTCCATCAGTCGTGGAGCAGGTTGTAGGGCCTCTCCCGACTGAGCAGGTTCGATAGCCTCCACCAGTCGTGGAGCAGGTTGTAGGGCCTCTCCCGACTGTTGAAAAGACATGATGACCTCTACCAATCATTGAGTAGGTTATTTGGTACTCAACTAGCTGTTGAGTAAGTACTTTTACCCTCAATACACATCAATTGCAAATTGATAATATGTTTATGCAAGCAAGTTTATAGGTAATACGAGTATAGTATATGAGTTGTAGTTGTATAGATTTAGATATTGATATAGCAATTAGTTCACATTCAGACAAGCATGCATCCAAGTGTTATGATCATACCATATAAACAACTCTCAGATAAAAATTTCGATACTAGAATTTTATTACTTGAGTCGAATAGCGTCAATACATAGAATAAAAAGCAAACAACATTCAAATGATGGGACTTGCTTTTAAGTAGCTGGAGGGTCTTGATCTCGGTTTAGTTTAGGGCATCGGTTACGGAAGTGATTTGGGTCTCCACATTCATAGCACTGACCATAGTTGTATCGATTAGGATTAGCAGCCTGAGCAGGGTTGGTGGGTTGGTTGGCATTAGGGTTTGGGGTCTCGCGACATGTGTTGACTGGATGACCATACTTACCACAATTGGTGCACAAGCGACACGCTGAAGCAGTGGGATGATGTCGTTTGCATGTGTTACACAATGGATAGTTTCCTATATAAGGTTTCTTGTTAGAAGCTTGTGTAGTGAGGTTGACATCAGGATCCCTGGCCTTACGCTTCTGGTTCTCAGTAGTTACCGCGGCTACAATACTTGCTTTCACGCCTTTCCGAACTAAGGTACCGTTCTTTACGTGATTATCAGTTAAGGTAGCTGCTAGACGTTTGGCCTCTTCGAGGGTAGCAGGGTTCCTTCCCCATACCGTGTCCTGAATCTGCATGGGTAAACCACCGATATATTTCTCAATGGCTACCGGTAGGGGAGTGACCTTATGGGGCAACAACAGACTGAGCTCATGGAAGCGGGTATTATAAGCATGGTTTTCCCCACTATCCTGAGCAAGGGTGTGGAACTCATCCTCTAATTTCTTAACCTCGTTACATGGGCAAAATTCAGCTTTCATTATCTCCTTGACTTGATCCCAGGTCATAGTAAGTACAACTTCAGCTCCTCGGGTGCGTTTTTCCTCGTTCCACCAAGTGAGTGCTCGTCTGTGAAGAACACTCATGGCATAACGGACCTTAAAGTTATCGGGACACTCACTATTAATGAAGGTATTCTCAATACCCTCGAACCATTGTAGAAGACCAGTAGCTCCTTCATCTCCACTGAACTTAGGAGGATTACAAGTATTAAAGTGCTTAAGAGTGCAGGCTGGGAGACCATTTCCGTTTCCATTCCCGTTCCCATTGTGGTTTCCATTGCCGTTTCCGTTGCCGTTTCCGTTCATCTGGATGACTTGGGCCAGTAAGTTAGGAACCAGAGTTGCTATTTGTTGCGCCATTTGTTGGGAAATAATCGCAGCCAGTTGAGCATCAACGCCATTGTTGTTGTTGTTATTGTTGTTGTGGTTAGTGTCGTGGTTATGGTTGTGATTGCTACTTCCTTCATCATGATTGTCACCACTGTTAAGGCGAGCGCTGTGACGTGGAGGCATGATCTGTAAGAGACACAATGAAATGAATGAGGTTATATAAGGAATGTAATCATTTATTCATTAATTAAAACGAATAAACGAAAACGTTGACTTATCAAAGATTCTAGATTCTAATAGCATAGTGAAGACATGCTTTAGCCTATAAGTGAACACTCATCCCGAGAATTCCCAGGTAGGCATCCGGGTCCCTCGTCTGATTGGGATATATGCGCAATGCCAGCCTAGACAGAAAACTCAGAATACAGGCGTTCACCCTTCCAGATTGCACGTGTTCGTTATTAAAATCTAGAACTTCGACGAGATCTCAATGTGGTTCAGGCTAAACCTGAGGATTTTGTCCTATTAGTCTAAGAGTAGATCCAGTGATGGAGAAACAATCTTCTTGTAAGGATTAAAGTAGGGATAAGAAGTAGGAGGAAGATAGAGATTAGAAGCAAGTAGGGTTGCAAGTAAAAGCAGCAAGTACTGATTATAATCCTATAGTTATAGACTAGATTATTTTTCTAATAACCTAATTCCCTATAACCATGGCTCTGATACCAATCTGTAACACCCCAACCGATGGCGGAAACATCGGGATGTCACGTATTGATGATTGTTCAGTAGCTCATGGTGAATAATAAATTTCATTAAATGATTTAAATAGATTACATACAATTGTTCTACAAAAATTCATACATCAAAATGGATAATACTATGTACACATCTTCAAGCATTAACTCAAATCTTCAAGCAAGTAGAACCTGAAACATGTTAAGTTCGAAAATATTTTGGGTCAACAAAAGTTGGTGAGAATTACATAGGTTTTTGGAATATGATAGATAATAATAGTTTGTATAACAATCACAGTTGTATGATGATAGAGTATGAGTCCGGCATGTAACAATGCGTCTTTGTACAATCAAACCTTGTGTCGACTGAGACCTAACTCGCAAGTTAGTTAAATGTTGTTACTGTTTTTGATCATCCCTGAATTTATGCGGGGGGATGGGTTTGTCAGACCTATAGCGCTATAATCTAAACAGGCGGCTTGATCAATGTTAATGATTGTACTGTGTCTTTTTGTTACAGTCAAATGATAGAATGAGTAAATGATAGTATAATTGAATCACAAGTTTCAACAATGTAAGAATGAGTAAATGATAGTGTATAAAATGTTTAAACATGTTTCACCCCAAAAATGTAAAACAGAAAAAGGGGCTATGTAAACTCACCTTAGCAAAATGTTATGTCTCGTGAAAATAGAATAAGTGTAGCCCAACGATGCCAAGTATTACCCTATAATTAAGGTAATAAATATGTCTAAGTCTTTCTAGTCTACAAATATTTTCTAGGGTTTCGAATTTGGGGATAGGTATTCGTTTGATTATTAATTAAATTGTTTAATAAATAAAGAAAATTCGATAAATAAATAAACAAAAGTCTTTTTGTAAATTTTAAATTAAAGATGGCCACAATATAAAGTTTTAAGTATGAAAATAATTTTTATAAAATTATTTTCTTAAAAATAGAATATTAAATCTATTTATTTCAAATTGTCAAGATATAACTTTAATATTTAAAAATATTAAAATTAAATAATTATTAAATTAAAATTTGTATTTCTGTTCCAAATAAATAGAAATAATTTATATAAAATTTTGGTGCAAAAATATTGAAAAATGAATTTATTACGATTTATTTATGATTAAAACTAACAAAAATTGATTAAAAATATTAAATAAATGATTTTTCAGAAATAAAAATCATTTCAGAAAAATTTAAGGTTATAAAAACTCAGAATAATTTTTGTGGAAATTTATATATTCGTTTTGATATTTTTATTGAATTTTATAAATAAAATAGAATAAAGTTGAATTATTTATTATATATATTAAATAAATAATTTTTCCGAAAATAAAGTTGTATAATAAAGTTTATTAGTCATATTGTATAAAATAAATTTTGTAGAATTTACATATCACAATAACTATTTTATATGTAATATACATTAATAATGCAAAAGAATAGATAAAACGAAAATAAACTAAAAAATGTAGCTTATGGGACTCGAACCCAGGCCCTTCGGCCGGTTCGTGTCCTTGGGTGTAAGGGCATAACCATCTGATCTGGGCAACAGATCTGTATGGGTTTCAGTTTTAAAAATATATATATAATATGTGAATTGGTCATCATCCCCAAATTCAATTCATGCGAAACCCTAACCCCAAAAATCTTATAATTGAACATCAAAACGCTGCATATTATAAACGATTTTATGGGGCTTTTGTTCTACATTAACAAACAAAACAAAACATACATTTAATTGAAGCTAATTGTGACCAGAAGTGTGCAGTCGCGAACAAGCCAAAGCCGCACCAAAAGCTTCAAATTCAGAATTGTATAGTGTTTGAATGTGAAAGTTTGTTTGGGGGTTCTAGAAATCGGCCCTCTAGGAATGTTTTTGCAGGTTTGATTCAATTATCATCGCGTATAAATACTAGTTCGAATCCGGGTTATTTTGGAATGCTCATAATGGCATTTATACGCTAATTCAAAGCTGTGTCATGGTCAAACACGCGTGATGTTGTTTTTAGAAAGGAGGGATGACTATGGTGCGTAATACCCAGGATTGATTCGATGATGGCCGCGTTTTTTGAATCAGATTGCTTGATTCATGGTGTGGGTTACGTGCAACGTCCAAAGGAGAAGGGGGTAAGGGGTTTAGTGGTCTTTTATACATATTCTGTTGGGATCTATTCAGGAAAAGTATCATGGCTCAATGGTTTGGTGTGTGTGTGTTAAGCTGACCCGGCACAGACTCCGGTTCGAGTCTCGGCAGCAGCAGAAATTTTTTTTTTTTTAAATTAGATAAGAGATGGGAGTGGGCCGGTTACTGGGCTAAATGCTTGGGCTCAGTTCTTGGGCTTCAGTAAGACACACAAAAGAAAGAAATGGTTGGGTTTGGGTCATGTATGGTTTGTTCATTTGTGTTAAAAAAAAGACTAACTTCTTCTTCTTCTTCTTCTTCTTCTTCTTCTTCTTCTTCTTCTTCTTCTTCTTCTTCTTATTATTATTATTATTATTATTATTATTATTATTATTGTCATTACCTTTATATATATATATATATATAAGTTGTGTGGTAGGAAAATAAAAACTTAGGCATATTAGTATAAGATTAAAGATATAAAGTAAAGGCTTTTACGTATTAAAATTTGGGGAAAATTTTTGTGATGTTACAATATAAGTGATGGATAGTAGTAAGGTTATTGGTCTTCTTTCGACTTGGTAAGGTTTAAATTCAAATTAAATGGATTCTTTTTTATCTATAAAATAGTTACTATAGTTCTGGGCAGATATGTGTGTTGACATACACGGGTCGCATGACCTGATACGGGTTGTATGACCCAGATCTTTGTTCGACTACCATAGATAGGCTATGGGGAATTTAAAGTGGGGAGTTATAGTAGACAAAACAAGTATATAGAGAGTGATTCAACATGAAAGGTTCGAGTGAAAATGGGGTATTTACTTATCTGTATAGGTATTAAAGGTTGGAAATTCCAAGCCTTCGACATAGCTGTTGAAATTTAAATTGTAGGAAAATGTTGGGTAAAAAGAAAAATAAAGTGAATGCAGGTAGAAAGAGATAGGAAGAAAGAGTCATTCTACAAAACTTTAATCAATCGATATCATACTATCATTTAGATCTACTCCCGAGTTCCAATATGGAATCATATAGTAAAAATATAAACTAACAATGATGACAATGTTAAGTATAGTTTTGACAAGAAATGAACAAAGTTAGTAATCAACCTAATGCTAAAACAAGCGTATGTTTCGCAATGACTATCAATAAAAGCCAAGGACAATCTCTATCGAATGTTGGATTGTATTTAAGAGACCCTGTATTCTCACATGGCCAGCTTTATGTTGCATTGTCAAGAGTTAAAAGCAGAGCAGGTGTGAAGTTACTTATACTTGATGCTGATAAAAATGTCAAGACTAAAACAAAAAATGTGGTGTATAAAAAAATATTTAGTGATATTTGAATAAAATGTGTATTGTTTTTTTTTAAATTTTAATAAAATATTTCTACTATATTTTTTTATACGTTTTACCGCTCAAAATAATTGTAATGTTTGGAACCGCCTGTTAACACGGGCAAAGTACTATCTAGATTATGAAAATAATTATTCCACGTGGAAGGTAAACATATTCATGTGATCGAAGGAAAATTTAATGGTAGAAGCAGGTGATAACGAAACGGTCGTCCAACTGCTCCATCATGCCTTATTTTCGCTTTATTATTTTTTAATTTTGTTAGCAAATGGATCAACTCTTAAATCTCATCTATAATATATTTATTAATAATTATTTATGTGGAGATATGTCAGGAAAAGAGATCTGAAAGAATAATAAGATTGTTTTATATGTATTTATACGCTTTTAGTTATAATTTAGATAGGCTCCGTCTATTCCCACCCCCACCTTCTATTTCCACCCCCCTCAAAGCGTCTCGCTTAGGCCTAAGCGAGGCGCTTTGAATTCAATTAGAGGAGGTCAGTACGAGGGGGCAGAAAAAGCTGATTTTTAATTCGAAGCGCCTCGCTTAGGTCTAAGCGAGGCTCTTCGAATCAAATTTTTTTTTTTTTTTTTTTGATCTTTTGAGTTAGTTTTTTGTTTTTTTTAATATAATTATTATAAAAAATGTTCTTTTGACAAACGTCTGGCTAACCTGAATTTACTTTGGATCAAAATTGTCAACTTTTTCCTGCCACCCTCGTATGGTTTGGCTAACCTGTCCAGTTATCAATCTCACTGTCCAACAACTGAATTTTACTTGCTTGCATGAAAAGTAATGATCTGAATTTTACTTGCTTACATGAAAAGTAATGATCAGGAACATTCCAAATAACCGTCCAATTTCAGCTTTTGTTTAACTCATGATATATCCACCAAATCATTTCTTCAAGTTCATTTCACCAAAAAAGGCATAACTGTAATGATCAGAAACATTCCAAATAACTGTTCAATTTCAGCTTTTGTTTAACTATTGTAGCAACTTCCATAGAGAAGTTATCAATCTCACTGAGATGATATCTTCTCTTTAGGTTTTGGAATTAATGAGACAACTTTTCAGTTGTTATCCGAGAGATAGCGGATACCATGGATCAGAGTGATTCAAGCTAATTAAACTCTATATCTCAAGTCGGTGCAAGTTATGTTGTAGCTCATATGTTATTATCTCTTCTCTTATTCTCTCTTTCTCAAGTTCTCGATGGATTATTTGCTCTCATATCATGGATCAGAGAGATTTAAGCTAATTAAACTCATATCTCACTGTAATGATCAAGAATATTCCAAATAACTGTATAATTTAAGCTTTTGTTTAACTAATTTAGCAACAGTCCAAATAACTGTAATGATCGCTACGGTTAGTGGATACCATGGATCAGAGAGATTCAAGCTAATCAAACTCCGGGCAACCCTTGTTTGATTATACTCATGTACAGCCTTTATCTCTTTATGTATGAATAGTGACCCTCTGACAATGATCAGAAACTTTCCAAATAACTATAATGATCGCTACTGTTGATTGGTATATAGAGAGCAAACCGACGATCATTCAAAATTTAAAGTTACCGCTAACCTCTGCGCCATCATCGTTGATAGATATCTCTCCGAGATGATAGCTTCTCTTCAGATTCTGATTGCACCGGTGGAATTGGAATTGGAATTGGAATTAATGAGACAACTTTTCAGTTGTTATCCGAGAGATAGCGGTCAACGATGAAGACAACCTGAAAACAACCGGATACCATGGATCAGAGAGATTCAAGCTAATTAAACTCATATCTCAAGGTGGACTTAAGCACCTGAATAGGAAGTTGAAATTTTGAATGATGTTCGTCGACTGCACCGAACACACTACAATTATTCACTATTTTATACATACAACACAACTTCATCGTTGAACGTACTGTCTTCTTTGATCTTGATCTTCACACTTGCTTTTGACAAATCCATTGTTGTTTCCATAGACATTCAAGCAAACAAACAAACAAAAAGATGTTCGATCGGTCTTTGGCAATCCCTTAACTAGTACTACCTAAATTCAAAAGGAGGCAAATCGTTTGAAATGGTGAATACATCTTCTTTTTGACAGAATTGGGATCATAGGTTGACCAACTTGTCATAGAGTTTTGACTTCCCATATATGCTTGTTTTGTATCTGGTTCCATGTTGTTTGGATGATTTGCATGGAGGGTTAGAGAAGGGGAAGAGAGAAAGTTAAGGAATATTATATAGGAATTGGAGAAGTATTTAATATATAATGTGAAAGTATTTAATGCTTATTTAAAGTGTGGGAAATGTGCCTAGGGAGTTACGTGCATTATCTAGTATTGAAACTTGCGATTAAATAATATATTAATACATCAATGGACTACACTCACGGTATGTGCATCACGTATTTTCATTCTTTCCTTGATCTGCAATATTTGAAAATTATCATTTCTTGACATGCTTGGTAACACCTTGATCTGCAATATTTGAAAATTATCATTTCTTGACATACTTGGTAACACCTTGATTTGTAATATCTGAAAATTATCATTTCTCGAAAAGTAATTAAAAACACTTAAAAATGAATTAAAAACAATTGTTGCGAGTTAGGTTTAGTCGGAGGACCACGTACAATGATTCATCAAAGTTGTACAAAGCTGGATGTTTTTACTGGAAAACCAAAACGAGCAATTAACGAAGCGAAACGGAGAGATATAATTTTCTTGGCTTGGAAACAACTTAAAAGAACCAAAAATGAATTAAAATTATTTTTTGGTGATTAACAGATAATTTTAAAGAATTAAAAGAAATTCAAATTTTTTTAAAAAAAGGCCAAAGCACCTCGCTTTGGTCAAAGCGAGGTGCTTTAGTGCCTCGCTTTGACCAAAGCGAGGTGCTTTAGTGGTTTGATTAGACCACAGGCGCCTCGCTTTGACCAAAGCGAGGTGCTTTGGCCTTTTTTAAAAAAAATTTGAATTTCTTTTAATTCTTTAAAATTATCTGTTAATCACCAAAAAAATAATTTTAATTCATTTTTGGTTCTTTTAAGTTGTTTCCAAGCCAAGAAAATTATAACTCTCCGTTTCGCTTCGTTAATTGCTCGTTTTGGTTTTCCAGTAAAAACATCCAGCTTTGTACAACTTTGATGAATCATTGTACGTGGTCCTCCGACTAAACCTAACTCGCAACAATTGTTTTTAATTTATTTTTAAGTGTTTTTAATTACTTTTCGAGAAATGATAATTTTCAGATATTACAGATCAAGGTGTTACCAAGCATGTCAAGAAATGATAATTTTCAAATATTGCAGATCAAACATTTAAAGATATATTAACAAACATTTAAAAATAACTTTTCATGCAAAGCAGGTAAAATTCATTGTACAAACCGACGATCATTCAAAATTTAAAGTTACCGCTAACCTCTGTGCCATCATCGACTACAGCAAACCGATGATCTTCCTCCACGGCACTCCTAATAGGCCTCTCTTTATTTCACGGTACGATTTGTGTTTTTGTTGCTTTATAAATAATAAGTTTTGTGTTTATCAAACCCTAACGTCTGAGCAATGATTTATTAAATCGTTTTACTAATTTCCGATTCTTGATACTTTCATAAATCGTTTTACTAATTTCCGATTCTTGATAATAACAAATTATTATAATAATAAAACAAAGGAACTAAATTACAAATATAATAAAAAAATAATAATAATGTAATATAGTCATTGTTAATACTAAAAAAAGTCAACCTTTGTTGACTCATAGGAGTCTTGAAGACGAAATAAATTTTACAAGATACTTGAAACAAGGTATGGATATGGAGAATAAATATTTGACTATACGTGGTTGATGATGTCAAGTTTAAGTCGTTGATTCATTTAGAAATCGAAAACGCCTATCGTTGTAGCTCATATGTTATTATCTCTTCTCTTATTCTCTGTTTCTCTAGTTCTCGATGGATTATTGCTCTCATATCGACTCTCACAATTATTCACAATTTTATACATACAACACACCTTCATCGTTGACCGTAATGATCAGGAACATTCCAAATAACTGTATAATTTCGTACAAGATTCCTATGCAAGCAAGTCAAATTCAGTTGTTAGACCAACTTGAGATATGAGTTTGATTAGCTTGAATCTCTTTGATCCATGGTATCCAGTCTTCTTGATCTTGATCTTCACACTTGCTTTTGACAAACGTTTGGCTGACCTGAAGTTCCTTTGCAACCAGGTAAAAAGGAACTACGTTGCAAATATAAAAATCCATCACATCACGATTATACTCTTTATGTATGAATAGTGACCCTCTGGCAAACCTACCTCTGTTTTGAATTTGTTACTTCCATAGAGAAGTTATCAATCTCACTGTAATAATCAATAATATTCCAAATAACTGTATAATTTAAGCTTTTGTTTAACTAATTTAGCAACAGTCCAAATAACTGTAATGATCGCTACGGTTAGTGGATACCATGGATCAGAGAGATTCAAGCTAATCAAACTCCGGGCAACCCTTGTTTGATTATACTCGTGTACAGCCTTTATCAGGTTCTTTTGGCCACAGGTACAGAAAGGTTATAAATGTTCATGTCGTTTCAGGTTGCCTTCATCGTTGACTGATATCTAAATGATCAGAAACATTCCAAAAAAAAAAAAATTTATGAATGAATAGTGACCCTCTGACAATGATCAGAAACATTCCAAAATTTAAAGTTACCGCTAACCTCTGCGCCATCATCGTTGATAGATATCTCTCCGAGATGATAGCTTCTCTTCAGATTCTGATTGCACCGGTGGAATTGGAATTGGAATTGGAATTAATGAGACAACTTTTCAGTTGTTATCCGAGAGATAGCGGTCAACGATGAAGACAACCTGAAAACAACCTAAAGAGAAGATATCATCTCAGCTTTTTCTCATAACTCAAGCCGGTGCAAGTTATGTTGTAGCATCTTTGATCATCTTCTTTGTAATTACTTTTTATTGTTTCGGGTTCCCTTCCATCGTTGACAGATATCTCTCTGAGATGATAAAGGTAGATCATGGAAAGTTGAACTCAAGAAAACAAAGATGAAACCGATTGTTAAAAGTATCAAGACTATGAAATTAGTAAAACAACTGAATTTTACTTGCTTGCATGAAAAGTTCAATTTCAGTTCAAACTTTTCAAACACCTGCAACATCTCAAGAGTCGAGGTCCTCTGAAAAAGACATCGTACAATGATTTGGACTTGCAAATATTTGGACTTGACAGATATCTCTCTGAGATGATAGCTTCTCTTCAGATTCTGAAAGTGGATACATGGATCAGAGAGATTCAAGCTAATTAAACTCATAGGTAAGAACATTGTGGATGAGGATTGTTTTATCTTCCCATTGATTTCAAGTATGTTGCCAAATAACTGTTCAATTTCAGCTTTTGTTTAACTATTTTAGCAACTTCCATAGAGAAGTTATCAATCTCACTTCTCACTGTCCATGTTTACCTTCAACGTCCAACGGCAGGTTTGCCAGAGGGTCACTATTCATACACACAACTTTTTGCTCTAGTGGTGTGCTCTACCTTTTTGACAAACACCTGGCTAACCTGTCCAGTTATCAATCTCACTGGCAATCATCCGCTGCATGCTTTTCGCAGCCTTCACTGAAAAGAACCCTAGTAGTGGTTTTCATCTCTTTACCTGTAAACTCATATCTCAAGTCCGTCTAACAACTGAATTTGACTTGCTTGCATAGGAATCTTGTACGAAATCATTCTCACATGAATATCCTTTGATGAATGTATTAGGGGTTGGAAACTCTGAAGACCAATGACCCTCTAGCAAACCTCCGTTAAGGTCTTCAGAGTTTCCATGGGAAGGTAAACATATATAACATTCTCTTCTTCTTCCCTTACAAATCACTTTGCCATTAATACAAATCACATTGTGCATGACATTACATTCTGCATGTGTCATTTCATAACTTGCACCGGCTTGAGATATGAGTTTAATTAGCTTAAATCTCTCTGATCCATTGTATCCACTTTCAACTAAATCTTTCTCTGATATACTCTATATCAACCGAAATTGAGTATCATCAATCTGGTATTAGTGGTTGGAAACTGTGATGAAAAATCTGGTGTGTGTTGAACAAGAAGATGATCAAGGATGCTACAACATAACTTGCACCGGCTTGAGATATGAGTTTAATTAGCTTGAATCTCCCTGATCCATGATATGAGAGCAATAATCCATCGAGAACTAGAGAAACAGAGAATAAGAGAAGAGATAATAACATATGAGCAACAACGGGGCCGATTGGTTTTGGAAGCTACAACATAACTTGCACCGGCTACTTTTCAGTTGTTATCAGACGAGGACTTGACTTTACGTGGTTGATGATGTCAAGTTTAAGTCAATGACAATGTTGAGGGTTATTACTTTGTTTTTTTAATTTTTTTTTAACTTTTTATAATTATTAAATTAAAAAAAAAAACAACTCAAAACATCAAAAAACTACCAAAATAAATTACCCCCTCCAAGCGCCTCGCTTAGGCCTAAACGAGGCGCTTGGAGGGGGTTTAAATAGAAGCTGGTGGGTTTAAATATAACCACCCTTTAGATATGTTATGTTACGGTGTAGTGACACTGATTTTCAGAACAATTTTTTAAAAAATATTACCAAAGTCTTTATTGGCTGCCACTGTGACAAGGGGTCGGTGATCAACGTTTTGGTTATAGCTGATAGCATCTCATAAAGTACTAATAGTGACAGAGCAACATCACAATGTCAAGAAAATCCAACCTGTCACAAAAGGACCACTTTTGATATATGTTGTAAGAGGACATTATGATTGATAATGTTCAAAAAGATGTTAGTGTTAATGTTTGTTTAAGTGTCGAATTATGTTGAATGATTCGAACCTTTGATTGGGCCTAAGGTTTTGTTTTAACCAAGTAGAACCGGTATTAAGGATTCAAATGCCTATGCTGAGCTAAAAATTAAGGCCCTTATGAGTTACGCCCTAAAACGAATTATATAAAATATATTATTTTTAAAACGGTGATTAAAGTAATAACAATAAATATAGCAAAAGTATAGTATTAGTATCCAAATCCAAAAGTCAACGAATAGGGTGGTGATGGTGCACCGGTGGGCAGTGGTGGTACGCGGCTGAATGGCTGACAGACGGAGGGAGGTCTATATATATAGGTCAAGTATAAAATAAAAACCCATTTGAGTTGAGAACATCTTCGAAAACCAATGTAAAAAAACATTTTTTTTTCTTTGAAAAAAATAACAAAGATAAAATACATGTTTGTAAGCGTTTTGGGCCAAAAAAATAAAAAAAAGCGCCGATGAGATTTTTTTTTAAAAAATAAACAAAGTTGCTAAAACATGCAAATAGCTGAAAACATATGTTTTTTTAGCAACTTGGTTTATTTTATTTTAAAAAAAAATCCATCGGCGCTTTTGTTATTGTTTTTTGCTCAAAATGCTTAAAAACATGTATTTTACATTGGTTATTTTTTTCAAAAAAAAAATAATGGTTTTTTACATGGGTTTTCAAAGGTTTTCTCAACTCAAGAGCGTTTTCATTTTATCCCTCCCCTATATATATATATATATATATATATATGTATATGTATATATATATATATATATATATATATATATATATATAGGGTAAGGATAATGTGGAAACCCACTCTTATAGTGAAAACTCTGATTTTGTTTTTTTGGCCCAAAAACGGCTCGGCGCTATTTTGTTTTTTTGGCCCAAAATGCTTAAAATCATGTATGTTACATACCCTAAAATTTTCATAAAAAAAAAGTCAGGAAGTTAGAGTTTGATAGAGTTTCCAAGGTTTTCACTATAACGGCTCGGCGCCGAGCACTTTTTTTAAAAAATTCTGAAAAAAAAAATAAATTCCCCCCCCCCTTTGATTCTCACAGTCTTTACCAAAAAAACACTTTGTATTTGATCTTTACTCTCTCTCTCTCTCTCTCTATATATATATATATATATATATATGTGGTGGAGTTATAGTACAATGGACATATTTCGTAAGAAGTGTGAGAATGATTAAGAATTGATATGTAGGCATCATTTTATTTGGATTTATTCATGATGTTTTGGATTGTTTAGGTTAAAGTAAAACCAAACATAACAATTAAAAACACAATTCAATTTATTTTAGGCTTAACTTAAAACACCATGCCAAAATATGTGTT
The DNA here is from genome assembly GCA_030844895.1 of Ambrosia x helenae. NCBI lineage: Eukaryota > Viridiplantae > Streptophyta > Magnoliopsida > Asterales > Asteraceae > Ambrosia > Ambrosia x helenae. The sequence goes on along the minus strand of CM061233.1, from coordinate 94,788,966 downwards.
CTAAATTATTGTATTTTAGCTGTGTGTTTAAGCTATGTTTTAAGTTCCATGGCTATAATACACTGCATTGTGTATCAAATGGTTATGTTTGGTGTTTTTCATGCTAAAACAACCGCAAACATCATACCAAAATCTAAAACATGATGTCTACATGTCGATTTTTGACCCTTCTCACACTTCTCATTAAATATGGCCATATATACACACTTCTCATTAAATATGGCCATATATATACACACACACACATACCTTAGAGAGTTCTCAAGTTCTCGCAACTGAAGAGAGTTTTTAAATGATCCAGATCATGTATATATATATATACATACACACATAAGCACATACACTGTTTTAAAATTAACTAATTTTTTTTCATTTTAGGAAAGGCTTTTGTGCAAAAAAGTGCGAGAATAAGATAAGTAAGCCATTCTTCATTTTTTTTAAGTAAGAATGCAAAAAAATTGTTGAAATGTAATGTTTATTCTTCTGTCTTGAAAATAAAACAAATATATAAAGGGATTCAGTTAATTATACAACCTACACATCCACAAATTTTGTTTACGAATGTTTACCTGTAGGAAAAATGTTAAAACCTTAAAAAAATTTTCTCACCTCAATTTCATGGGTTTTTATATATAACATAAATGACGGTTATAAAAAGGTAGAAACTTCAAAAATATATGAACCATTATTAAGCACTTCTAACACCAAAAATACTATTTTAAAATTAACTTGTCCCCCCCCCCCCTTCTCTCTCTCTCTCTTTATATATATATATATATATGGTTAGTACATGTGCGATGCACGGGATTCCCTACATTATTATTCATAATGAATATAACTTATTATATAAAGAAACTAACTTACGGTGTTAATTGATTATTGAGATATTCAGATTAATGAATATTATTTAGATTAACGAATATTCTAAATAAGTTGACATGATTTCCAACTTAAATTTTACTAATGAGTGTTAATTTAAAATTTTATATATAACTCTTAACAACTTATACCGATGAGATTGACACAAAGTGTTTTGTATAAACTGGTTACATTTGCTATTCAGTTAACCTTCCTGAGACCTTTATCAATTTATTAACTGGATTATTTGAAAGAACTGCAAGGCACACAAGCAACAATCAGGTGAATTTATACCGGTGATAAGGTAATATAAACTCCAAAAGTAAGTTACATTCTATAGTTACATTCTATAGTAACTTACGGCCCCTCTCACCACCAATATTGTCCGCTTTGCCCATCCAGAGCTCACGGATTTGTTTTTGGTTGCCCAATGGAGACTTCCCAGGAGGTCACCCATCCTGAAATTTCCCCCACCTGAGCACGCTTAACTGTGGAGTTCTCCTCTCATCCACTAACATTAAGCCCCAAAACGCGTTGGTGATTTAAGAGGCAAGACATTACTTATGAACCAAGGATCTCTCCTGGCCACGGCCAATGTGGGATTTTCCTGGGGTGTCACATCCGTTAGTTTTGGGGTGATGGAAGAAAATAAGTTGAAAGTTAGGAGTGCTATTAGCCAAAGTGAAAGTTCGGAGTGATATCCGCCAACAGGCGATAGTTGGGAGTATTAAAATCCATTTTCCCTATTAAAAAAACGTCATGTGTTTGAAACTCATAAGAACTTATTATGTTTTATCAAAAACGTCGTGTGTTTTAACCTCATGCTAAACTACCATATGAACTTATTGTGTTCTATCAAAAACCATCTGTTTATAACACCTATTTAAACCTATTGTGTTTTAAACTCATGTTAATTACTCATCTAAACCCGTTGTGTTTTAAACTTAAGTTAAACTTATGTTAACCAGATGTAATACACATAAAACACAATAACATAAACAGTCATTAAACACACATAACACATAAAAAATAGTGTCTTAACTTTATGTTTTACTACTATCATATAAACATACAACCAATCCAAAACACAAAAAGCAAACAACCACAAATGATAAACCTGGCACATATTCAGTAAAACACACCCTTCCAAAACTTTTATGGCAGCGTAACCAACCTCTTTTCAATCGTTGAATAGTGTTTTCAGTCGCCGACGATCTATCCTTCTCGCGAGCCTAACCCCCAAAAACAGTCCACTTCCATGCCTGTTTCGGGCTTAATACCACTACGCCGCCACCACCAAGGATGGTGGTGGCCGGCCATTGCTATAGAGAAAGAAAAAGAACTGTGGGGAAGAGAGAGAGAGGGAGAGAGAGAGAGAGAGAGAGAGAGAGATCTGATGAGAGAGGGGGAAGATCCTAAAATTGAGAGGTTTAATTAATGAGTTTTTAATATTGTAGGATCATGACAAGATTTGATGATACTGTGCGCGTATGATCGATCCAAGGGTGGAATCAATGGATCGATTGTTGTTAGAGATGAGATATGATGTTAGAAAAGTATGGAAATGAAAAAAACACACAAACACACTCAAAATTGGGCAGCACTTAGTTTCACAAGTTTAGCAAAAGTTACAAAATGCAGGGTAAGAGGGTCTATTTATAGGCTAGCTCCTTACGCCTGGGGTCTTCGAGGCATAAGGGCCTTTTATGCCTAGTAACCTTTACAAAATTACCAAATTATGAAATTACCAAATTACCCCTAGACCCCGAAATCAACCCGTAAACGGCTAAAAATGTACATATGAGGTCCTATACATATATCTAAGCTAGGGAGATAACCGTATGGTGCACTAATAGACTCCCCCTTGGACCTAGCAACATATCTTCAAAACCTTGCTGCATAGCAAACCATCTTCTTCTCTTTATCAGCAACCGCTTCAAGCTTCGAGAACAGAGACCTTAGACCAGTCACATCCCGAATGAACATTCTTTGCTATGCAATACCTGACTATCTTGTGAAAGCGAACTGCTTGATCTACATCTTGGTCTTGAAAATGAATCTGATTCTGATGCAGTGATGAGGAGTCATCTGGTGACTCTGGTCTGTATTACATGGTTAGAGATTCCACTGAAATTTATTTTGACAAGAAATATCCAATTAAAAATGTGGATAAATTTATAATCACGAAAGTTTTCAAATCTGCAACTGGTAAAGAAATTGAATAGCAATTATCAAATAATTCAAATGAATCAGCAACACTAAACACACTCAAAATTGGGCAGCAATTCCTTTCATAAGTTTAGCAAAAGTTACAAATGTCGAGCCAATGGGGTCTATTTATAGACCAGCTCCCTAATCCTGGGTTGCCAGGCATATGGGACTCCCATATACCTAGAACCTTTTACACAATTCTAAAATTGCCCCTAGACCCCCAAAATCTATCCGTTAACGCTCGAAACATTACATAATAATGCCTACGACTAATATGGACCTATCACTAGGTGGGGACATACACGAAGTGCACTAACAAATATAAATCAAATGTTTTTACATATATACCCCCATACAATATATTAATTTAATTAGAATATAACATAATTTACAAGTTTGCCACTCATTTAATCTCATCCATCCATCTATGTGATATAATGGACACATTTATTTTTCACCATTCTCACAAAAAAAACACTCCTTTGTCTTGAACCTCTCTATATATAAATATATATACCGCATTTAAACATATATGTATATACGTGTTTAAAACTATAAAAATTAGTATTATACATATACATACATACATGTTTTGTAATATACATATGTGTAAATGTGTAGAAATGGTTGCATGTACATGTAGCAAAAGGAAGATTGTGGGTAAGAACATGTCTTTTAATGTACATACGTGTCTATATGTGTTAGAATTTGAAATATAAGTATTATACATATATGTTTGATAATATATACATATGTATTGATTGCCATGATCTCGTTTTTTTATCTTGATGTAAGGTTTCAAACAGTAAATATAAAACTTACCAATGAAAATTCACCGTTAAACTCCCTATCGTTAACTAATGAATCCTCACAAAAACGTAAAAAGTAAAACAAAAGGTTTAAATACCGTTAGAACATTCGTTGGTGAATACAGAGAGATCTCACAAAACCCTCATGTGAAAAGTTAAATTTAAATTTGTAGTTGATGAATCACGAAATATCGACAACTCCCGATAAATACGTTCATAGCGTTAAGCCCCCGACCCACTTGTGAAATTTTGATCGCCACAATAACTTTTTTTTTATCTTACAGGAGTGAAACCGTGTTTTTAACGTTTATATCTTGGTTATTTAAAAAATAAAAGAGCTTTCTTTTTATTTAAAAAATATGTAAAATGAAATATGATAAGCCGCCATACCCCACCCATAAGACACATGCAAAAAACCAGACATAATACGTTGGAGAAATCTTTTAAAATTGCCGCAAAATAAAACAAACTGAATAAAAACGAAAATTAATATATTTAAAGTTTCAATGTAACTAGTAAAATTCAGCCGCGCTACGCGCGACAATTGGGTTGGCATCGAGTTGCTTTGTTTAAATATGGGCTCTCGTTAGAAACGAAATACGCTACACATAATTCGTAAACACAATTTGTAAAAGACATACCGAACACCCTCAGTTCGGTATCGATTCTGTACAAGATCGGGATCGGTATTTGACGCTATGTCTTCAACCCTACTTCATGATATTTATTATATTATAAGCCATTGAGAGCCTTTGAGATATGAGCTTCATTACCAAAGTCTTATTAATAGTAGTCACGCCTATGCATCAAAACCAAAACTCCGAACCCAAGCAACATTCCTGTTACAATGATCAAAAGGCAAAGCAGCAACAACGACCGAATGTGTGGCTACACAATCTGTGGCACACGGCAGAACCACCGGAGGCGATAGTCGCGGAATCCGGCTGCCGTCGAACAACCGGCAGAGGAAATGGCGGGAGGTGCCTGCCGGGAAAAGGAACCATCATCAAACGTGTGAATTAAGCGGACGCAGTTTCAAAACAACAAACCCACAAGGGTTCCGTTTGAGCGGCAAGACTAAGTCTCTGTCTCCGGTCTGACCACCACAACAGTCGCTCTGTCGTGGTGGGCTTCGTCTTCGTCAAAATCGAAGGCCACCGTTTAAGAAGCAAACCGGAACACTAAAACTGTGGCTAAAACGGAAAGACAAAAAGTTTGTGGTAAAAGTTTGAAAACCGTTAAGACGGCTATTGCGCCGTCAGTTACAAATTAATATATATAGTAATATTGGTGAACAAAATTAGACCAGTGGGGTATTGTGCGATAGGAGGTTTCCTGTTAAATTAAAGGGGAAATTTTATAAGGTAGAAATTAGACCTGCTATGTTATATGAGACAGACTGTTGGGTCATCAAGAAAACCCATGCACACAAGATGGATGTAGAAGAGATGAGAATGTTGAGGTGGATGTGTGGGCACACCAGGCTAGACAGGATAAGAAATGAGGTTCTTAGAGAAAGGATGGGAGTAGCTAGTATATCAGATAAGATAAAGGTTGGGCATGTGAAGAGGAGACAGACGACAGAGCCAGTTAGAGCGGTGGAAAGCCTCACTGTTGAGGGGAGGAGGGGTACAGGCAGGCCCAGATTGCTTGGGATGAGAAGATTAGGAAAGATTTACTAGAGTTACACCTCTCTAAGGACATGGTCCAGAATAGGAGCTTGTGGAGACATAGGATTAAAATTGAAGACTGTTAGGATATGTTCATATGTGTTTGTAGATGTCGATCAGGAAATACCATTCACCCACACTTTTGTTGGACTTTACATATGATTGTCTCTTGTGCTTATAGGTTTTTTTAGTTGTATATCTTTTCCATCTCTACCATTTACTCATTCCACCATTTCTACGGTATTGCTTTTGTATATCTCATGTTCCTGTATTTATTTGTTGTGAGCTTTAGAGCCGAGGGTCTCTTTGGAAGCAGCCTCTCTACTTTCCAGAAATAGAGGTAAGTTCTGTCTACATCTCACCCTTCCCAGACACTACCTATACTTACACCATTTGTGAATTTTACTAGGTATGGTTGTATGTTTTAATTAAGGGTTATGATGCCTCTACCTTGACATCTCAAGCAGTTGTTTCTTTGCTACCACGTTGCCTATATGGGATATTAAACACTTCATTTTCACTGATTTTATTGTTGCAGGTTGAGATGTTGGCCTGTTGGTCTCTTTGTTCCAGCGATTGCGTCATTGAACAGAGAAACATCTACATGCTGTCGGTGTCCACTGTCAGCCACTTGGGTAACGTCGGATGAGGGCGATTTATGACGTATCTATATGGACGCTGAATTTCCATTCTCAGATCGGAATAAGCCGACGGCAGCTAGTTCCAACTGCCTTAGGTGGTGTTGAATGTGGCTTTCTATGGGTGCTAAACGGGTCGTGTTTACAGGTTGGCGGGTCCAACCCGACCAGAACCCGAAAATTGTGTTATATATGTGAACTTGAATGCAACCCGAATATTTGTGGGTTGACTCAAACACGACCCGTTCAACTCGAATTTTTTATTTTTTTAAATTTTGTTTACAAACTAATATATTAAAATTAAAATTTTAATAAAAAAATACAAGCATATATAAAGCATTTACGTTTTAATTATAAAATCTTATGCTAAATTCTATTTTAAGTTACAACTATATGATAAGATACATAACCAATTTAATTTATAATATAAAACACTAGATTATACCCGGGAGCGTCCCGAGGTTGAGAAATCTAATATGACACATCAATTTTACATATGAAATAGACTGATGCGCTTTACAGTTACATGCAAGAAAGCTTCGGGTGGCACCTATTCTAAAACAATTAACAATGTATCTCCAATGTTAACGCCTAACCTTAAACAATGTATAATTTTAATGTTAACATCTAATCTAGAACAATGTATAACTCTAATATTAATACATAACCAAAAACAATGTACAACTCCAATACTAACACCTAATATAAAACAATGTATAACTCCAATATAACTTTAATATTAACACATATCCTAAAGGCTAAAAAAAATTTACAACTCAAACATACTAAGAGTATGGGGAGTGGAGGGGGGGGGGGAGAGATGGGCATGAAGCGCCATGTGGCACTTGTGGGACCAAGGTTGAAAGGTGAAAATTGTGGGGAGTGGGAGGGGGGGGGGGGGGGGGGGAAGTGCCACGTGGAATATGTGTTTTTTTGTTTTTTATATAGTATAATTGAAAATAAATCTATTTAATAAATTTAATTATTTACATCTCACCCCAAAGAAATAAATTCCACATGGCATTTAAAGAAGCCAACCTCCTCATTGAGTGTGCCATGTCGCATGCATATGTGGCATTAAGTGATTTTTAGGAAAAAAAAACATTTGAAAACAAAATTAGTTTTTTCTCTCTCATGTTCTCTCCCATAATTTTTAAACGTTAATATCTGTTGTATACGAGATTTTTTAAAGAAGAAAAGTTACACCAAATTAACGAGCGTTTTATTATATTTCCAACGAGTACCATAGTTGCTATATAAAAAACGGAGAATTTGAAGTATTAGGTGTTACTATTGGATTTATATATTGTTTTAGGTTAGGTATTGAATATTGATATTAGAGTTATGCATATTTTAGCCTTTATGATAGGTGTTAATATTAGAGTTATAAATTATTTTAGGTTTGTAGATACACGAAGTGCGACTAGTGCTATTGAATTGCGAATTTCATTATGTTTTGCTGATTACGAATGGTCGAAGGTGGAATCAATTGGTCAAATGTAGATAGTCTGGTCGAAGGGAGAAGCTCAGAGAGGTCGAATGAAGTTATGATTGTATATACATGTTGGTTCGCCCACATTGAATGGTCGAACCTGCACATTCGCCCAAACAAATGGTCGAATGTGCAGGTCTATATATAGGATGAATCATTTTCTAAGTTTAACTTTTGGTCATTTTTGTTTCCCTCTCTGAGTGTGTCTTCTCCCTAGGGTTTTGTTGAGTCTGTAACTGATATCTATCATTGTAAACAAAGTTTTAAAGTGTTAATCATTATGTTTATCAATGAAATGAAATGTTTGAGATGATTTACGTGTTTTGCTAGATATATTATCATTTAGTAATCAATTCAGGGATTCCGCACCTGAATTGAACTTGTATGATCATAATCTTTGCTTGTAGATCCGATCGAATTCACATACAAAGTGGTATCAGAGCCATAAGGATCAAACAACTACGAATCGATAATATTTGTGTTGATTTGGACCCAATTTTGATCAAAACTTTTCTGTTTTCATTGAATATTTGAATTTGATGAATATTGATTGATTTGAACTAATTTTCATGGATAAAATTCAAAATTCTCTTTGTTAAACTTGTTCCAAATCCAATCCGAAGCAAAACCTGCATAAGATCATCAAATTTCATCAATATTTGAAAATTTTGGATCAAAATAACTGATTTTCAAAGTATAACCGTTTTTTCAAAATGAAAGGGTCGAACCTAGGGAGAAACGGCCGAGAATGTGATTTTTAGGTCGAACCAGGGAGTTTTTGGTCGAATGTGGAGTGTATTTTGGTCGAACCTAGAAATTTTTAGTGTGTTGTTGTTCATTCGACCATCAGTTTTACATTCGACCAGTCGGCGGGCGGTCGAAAGAGAAAAGATTTGGTCGAAAGTGAAATGAGTCTGTTATTTTCTACATTCGAGTCTTTAGAAACGGTCGAATCTGGATTAATTTCCACATTCGCCCACACGATCATTTGTAAACGGTCGAACGTAGAATCTGATGAAAATTTTTTCTAATCGTTTCATGTTTTGTAATTTTCAGATGATATGTGGAACTTTCCGACAACACCACGACCTAATACAACACCACAACAGCAAAAAACAATAGATCCTTGATCGGTGGCTGCTCAGAAGACTAGTCAACCATCTCAACCCATCAACTATTTGGCGATGACTAGTTCGATGCCCCCAACAAGTTGCACAACCACAACCACAACCTATGTGACACCCGGCAAACTCCGGTTAATAACTTTCGTTAAACTAGTAAGTCTACCTTAGCGAGTCATGCATATTACGTACTTAACTGGGTCAGTCGAGTCGTTACGATGATTCTGGGAATCATCAGGAGTCGTTACAATGATCCGCGGGATCATCCGGAGTCGTTACAATGATCCGCGGGATCATTGGGAGTCTGTGACACCCGGCAAATTCTGATTAACAACGTTGTCTAGATTAAAGTCTACCTTAGCGAGTCACGCGTATATTATACTTAACTGGGATAGTTGAGTCGTGTTACGGTTCGGGAACTGTTAGTTTGGTATAGAGGATCATTAGATGTTAGTCTAGAGGCTCATTAGATGTCGGTCCTTAACCAAGTGTACAAAGGGTGACGATTCGTAGAATCGTCAGAACATAGGGAACATACAAGTCTCGAGTCCCGGGAATTGGTGAACGAGTGTGAATGTGTTTGTTTGCAAGTATTATGTGTTTACAATCATTATGTGACTTGTCGGTATGTGAAAATGTGTTAACATATGTTAAAACGGAGTTTAATGCACCAAACATGCTGAACCAGACCCTATAGGCGAATAGGAGATTGTACTCGCCTATAGGGTAGGCGAGTAGGGACCCATTAAGGGCGAATAGGCCCTATTCGCCTATACTGGGGGCGAATAGGATCCCTATTCGCCTGATGATGCTGCGTAATCGTCTATAACGTGCTGGACGACTAAAAACGCCTATAAATACAATACTTGACCTCCTAAACTTCATTATATCAACCCTAGTCGTCCCACAACTCGTCCCAACACCCACACAACCTCTGGAACACGATTTTGGATCAAAACACACGATTTCAAGCCTATTCCATCAATCTATTACAAATCTAAGGTGTGGTTTTCATTCATGCAATCTTTAATAACGTTTTTATTAAATCCCTAATAGTCCAGACCTGTTTATAAACGTAAATGTCTTCTGGAAATTCGTTATTAATTGTTGTTAATTGGATTCTAACTATTATGATTGTTGTATGTGGGTTTATGATTAAAAGATAGGATTTTTATGATTCAAGAAGGATTAGTAACATGATTTTAAGGTAGTTACAGATTAGTAATGATAGCATGTTGATGAAATCTGAGTAATTGTTCATTAGAGTTAAGGTTATGCATGTTAATGTGACGATTCATGCTATATGTGTTGTTTTTGGGATACATGGTTGCATGCAGGGCTGATAGAACGAGGTTAAACGAAGGATTTTGATTGAAATATGTTTGATATAGTTGTTTGATTGATATTTGATGTTTACACACGTTCTGGATTGGATTTGGAGTGTTAAACGCGCGAAAAACCGGAACAGATGTGCTATAGGCGAATAGGAATCCTAATCCCCTATACTATAGGCGATTAGGAGCCCATTCGCCTGAAGGGGAGCCCTAATCGCCTATAGTATAGGCGAATAGGATCCTATTCCCCTTTACTTCATGCATTTACGATCCTAAATGCTAGTTAAGTCCTGAATTGCATGCTTTACGACGTAATCGCCTATAAACTCATAAATTACATATGAGATAGCCCTAATCGCCTATGGTATAGGCGATTAGCATTCCTAAATGCCTGTTGACCCACGTAATCACTAGTTGACTTTTCCTAATCACCTGTACTGCTGCTGTAAGTGTAATATAGCATTTCGGGACCCGATTTGACACCTAGGAACATGCTAGGAACCCCGTAACATACCTAGTAACTTGGTAACATGTGTTCGGACTTAATTGTGTGATACTTGAACTACGTGCTATAACTTGTTGAACGTTAACGTATGTTAAGTGTGTATTGCATGATTGTATGTTTGTGAGTACAAGTATAACACGGGAAGTCTCGGGTCACCAATGGGATGTCGAGTCTTGTACTTTGGGTTAATTTAACAGTCACGGTGTTTTCAAATGAACTGGGTTATGGTCTGGACATCTAGGGACTAACTAACCTACGGGTTATTAGTCTAAGTACTTGTAACTGTCATATGTTAGGTCGCCGCTTTAAGGGACTAGCATAGCTTGCTGATATTATTCGTGTTTCGAAGTAACGCAACCTAAGGTGAGTTTACGGCCCCTCTTTTAACTGGTTTCACTTTTTGGGGGAGAAAACATGTGTTAAACTTATGTTTTGGTAACAACATGGGTTTCTATGGTTTACTATACGATCTTTGGAAGTCCCGGGGGAAACCATGAATGTGCGGGTTAGCACAACGGGGAAATGTGAATAGATCTATTGGGAGTGACCAACCCCGCTCGTCGGCTTGGAGGGCCGGGCGAGTGCATATTGTCTCAAACAGGAACTGGTTTACTATTCGGGCACGACATCTGGTTTGCGAGTTAGTAATGGTTTTCCAATCGTAGATGTAACAAAACATACGCCTAGCTAGCGTACATTGGTTTGCAAATTGTTATAGTATGGACAGGTTGAACTTGGTACTTTGATTACAAACCTGTAAACTCACCAGCATTTTTGTGCTGACGTAAACTTTTACATGTTTTCTCAGGTCGCTAAGGTAGCACAATGGAACTAGGGCGCACGCGTCTGCACGGCGTCTAGTTAGAAATGCGTGGTTTTCAAACATTGAATAATTTGGTTTACTTTTGGATTATGTTTAATAATAAGCTTCCGCTGTAACTGGAGATTTAAACTATGTTTTTGAAATTGCATATGTTAATTTAGACTTGTTTATTGTGATCGTTGGTTTGGATCCTGGTTCGTCATGCGCCTCGCGGTAAAACTCCGCAAGTGGATTTTGAGGGTGTGACAGATTGGTATCAGAGCCAGGTTATAGTGAACTAGGACTGCATGTAGAGTCTAGTCTATAGCCGAGTCACACACACTAGACGATCACTTAGTACTAAACATTATGGTGGATTACGTATGGGCTTGTCGGGGTGTCTCTAAATCATCTGACCTTCCTATGTTACATCATCCGTTCTATCTTATGTCGGGTTACTTGCTTTCTAGGCAGTGTGGAATATTGGGGTAAATCGTGTACTCTTGAGATTTGTCCAAGGCTCGGACATCTCCCTTTCATACTCCAATAGAAACACTTGCCATAAACTACCGTAGCATTACGGTGTATAGCTAAGAGTCTATATTCGGTGATTTGAACTTCGAACTAGGAGAACACTTGGAGGACCATGTAGAGCGGTTTATCATTTTGGGTGCACACAAAATCATAAATCGAAATGCATGAAAGCCCTAGTGAGCTCTGGGTTTGAATGGATAGTCCTGAGTTGGATCTAGCTTTGATCTTGTGAACGCTAGTGGTTACCATTAGCTACGAAACTAAATTTTCTCGTTCTTTCTGTCAGAAATCATGTCTGGAGTACGAGGAGGACGTGGAGGTGGTCGCAATGGTGGACGTGGTGGTGGCCGCGGTGGTGGTGGTGGTCGTGGAGGTGTAAACCTATCACAAGAAGATCTGAACAACTTGCTGCAAGCTGCCTTTCAGTTAGGGCACAATGGTGGTGGTAAGTTGATTTATTCACTTTTTCCTCATTGATGAATCTTGTTTACATACTTCGTGGTTCCTCATGCGTTTCATTTCAGGTGGTCCTGTTAACCCACCCCCACCCATGTGTACCTACAAGATGTTTCGGGACTGTAAGCCCCAGGAATTCTCTGCCACTGAGGGTGCGGTGAGCTTGCTCAGGTGGCTGGAAAAGGTGGAGTCAGTGTTTCTAATGTGCAACTGTCTCCCAGAGGATCGAGTCAAGTATGCTACTGCATTATTCCAGGATGTTGCTTTGACCTGATGGAATAACATCACCCAGAATATGGGTATAGGGGAGGCGTATGTTATGCCTTGGGAAAATTTTGTGCAACTGCTGAAGCGAGAGTACTGTCCAAGGGAAGAAGTGCAGAAGTTAGAGCACGAGGTGTGGAACCTCAAGATGACTGGGTCCGAAATTGAAAAGTATACGGTAAGGCGTAATGAGTTGGCAGTGCTGTGTCCTGATCTGCATGTGCCAGAGTACAGGAGGATTGAACACTATATCTCGGGGCTAGTACCAGAGATCGCAGGGTTGGTGGCTGTGGGAAATCATCCTACATACTCAGAGGTGGTCCGATCGGCTCACAGGATGACAAACTTGAAGGTGAACGAGGGTATCTTGCCTGCTAAGGGTTCGACTGTTAAGGCCCCGGAGAATAACAAGCGTAAGTGGGAAAATGAGGGGAAAGGATCTGTGCCAGCACAACAGGGTAAGAGATTCGATAACGGGGGTTCATCTTCTTCTGGTAACAAACAGGGTGGTTATGCGGGGAAATTGCCTAAATGCAACAAGTGTGGGCGTCATCATCAGGGGGACTGCGACCGTAATCGTTGTCATCGTTGTCAGCAACTGGGGCATTTTGCTAAAGACTGTCGGGCGACACTTCCATCGACCCAAGCTCCAACTACTAACCCGGCTCCTACTACTCAAGGAACTACGGGAAGACATGGATGTTACAACTGTGGAGAGACTGGTCATTACAAGAAGGATTGCCCGAAACTGAAGCAGGGCGGGAACAACGGTAACGGGAACAACGGGGGCGGTGGCAGGAATGCACGTGCCTTCGTCATTGGAGCCGCAGAGGCTAGGCAGGATCCTGACACAGTTACGGTACGTTCCTTCTCAATAATCGCTCTGTTAGTGTTTTATTTGATTCCGGTGCCGATAAAAGTTTTATATCTATGGAAGTTAGTCGACTGCTAGATGTAGTACCCGTACCATTAGAGGCTAAGTATATAATTGAGTTGGCTGACGGTAAAAAGATTGAAGCTACTTGTATCCTTCGGGAGTGTCAACTAGAGTTGTCGGGTTTGTCGTTTCCCATCGACCTTATGCCGGTACCTTTGGGTAGTTTTGACGTTGTGGTAGGCATGGATTGGTTGTCTTTGTATCGCGCGAAGATCGTTTGTTACGACAAGGTTATTCGGATTCCTCTCCCTGATGGAGAATTTCTTTCTGTGTACGGTATCAAGGGCGGTGTTCCGCTAAATCTCATCTCCAGCATGAAAGCCCTTAAGTATCTTCGAAAGGGTTATTCGGCCGTTTTGGCACTTTTATCTGTTTCCTCTAGCGATGAGAAGAAGATCGACGATATTCCTGTTGTACGCGAGTTTCCTGATGTATTTCCTGATGATTTATCTGGTCTTCCTCCCCATCGTCAGGTTGAGTTCGGTATTGATCTTGTACCAGGGGCTGCTCCTATTGCTCGGGCCCCCTACCGTCTTGCACCTCCCGAGATGCAGGAATTGTCCAGTCAGTTACAGGAACTCTTGGACAAGGGTTTCATCAGACCAAGTTCTTCCCCTTGGGGAGCCCCGATTCTATTCGTTAAGAAGAAGGATGGAAGTTTTCGATTGTGTGTGGATTACAGAGAACTGAACAAATTGACCGTCAAGAACCGTTATCCTCTTCCACGTATTGATGATCTATTCGACCAACTCCAGGGTTCTAGCTACTACTCTAAGATTGATTTGAGGTCCGGTTATCACCAGTTGCGCGTAAGGGAAGCTGACGTTGCAAAGACTGCCTTTCGTACACGTTATGGCCATTTTGAATTCTTGGTCATGCCTTTCGGTCTCACAAACGCACCGGCGGTTTTCATGGATTTGATGAACCGCGTTGCAAACCATATCTTGACAAGTTCGTCATCGTGTTTATTGATGACATCCTGATTTACTCCAAGAACAAGACCGAACACGAGGAACACCTGCGTTTGGTTTTGGAACTCTTGCGACGGGAACAACTTTACGCAAATTTCTCAAAGTGTGACTTTTGGTTACGCGAAGTTCAGTTCCTAGGACATGTGGTTAATGAACTAGGAATTCATGTCGATCCAGCTAAGATCGAAGCGATCAAGGACTGGGGAGCACCAAAGACGCCAACTGAGGTGCGGCAATTTCTAGGCCTTGCGGGCTACTATCGTCGTTTCATTAAGGGGTTCTCGAAGATCGCTCAACCCCTGACCACTCTTACTCAGAAGGATAGAAAATTTGACTGGGGTGAACCACAAGAGTCGGCATTTCATGAACTGAAGTCTAAACTGTGCTCTGCTCCTATTTTGTCCTTACCTGAAGGCCCTGATGATTTCATTGTTTACTGTGATGCTTCTATTCATGGTCTCGGTTGCGTGTTGATGCAACGCGAGAAAGTGATTGCGTATGCTTCTCGTCAACTCAAGGTGCACGAGAAGAACTACACCACCCATGACTTGGAGTTGGGTGCGGTGGTTTTCGCGTTGAAAATTTGGAGACATTACTTGTACGGTACCAAATGCACCATCTACACGATCACAAGAGCCTTCAACATATTTTCGACCAACAACATTTGAACATACGACAACGCCATTGGATTGAACTTCTGAATGACTATGATTGCGCCATTAAGTACCATCCTGGCAAGGCGAATGTTGTAGCAGACGCCTTGAGCAGGAAGGAATCAATTAAACCTCGTCGCGTTCGGGCGTTGCAACTCACCATTCATTCCTCGCTACCTGACCAACTCCGTTCTGCCCAGTTAGAAGCTTTGAAGGAGGAAAACCTTAAAGCTGAGACTATGCACGGTGCCGACAAGCACCTCGAGCGAAGACCTGATGGCCTGCACTACTTCGCAGAACGCATATGGGTTCCTTTATTCGGGGGACTTCGGGAGCTTGTCCTAGATGAGGCTCACAAGTCCCGGTATTCTATTCATCCCGGTTCGGATAAGATGTACCAAGATTTGAAGGTGCTTTACTGGTGGCCAAACATGAGGTCGGATATAGCCTCATACGTGAGCAAATGCTTGATCTGTGCTAAGGTCAAGGTGGAATACCAGAAACCGTCGGGTCTCTTGCAACAACCTGAAATTCCGGAGTGGAAGTGGGAACGGATTACAATGGATTTTGTTGACCGATTGACGAAATCAGCCCATTTTCTCGCCATTAAAGAGACCGACACTATGGATCGTTTGGCTCGTCTTTATCTGAAGGAAGTTGTTTCTAAACACGGGGTGCCGGTTTCTATTATTTCGGATCGTGACTCCCACTTTACTTCTCACTTATGGAAATCTTTGCACAAGGCTTTGGGTACCCAGCTGGACATGAGTACAGCTTATCACCCACAGACTGACGGTCAGAGTGAACGCACGATTCAAACTTAGAAGACATGTTGCGGGCATATGTGATCGATTTTGGCAAAGGTTGGGAAGCTCATTTACCGTTAGTAGAATTCTCTTACAACAACAGTTACCACACGAGCATCAAGGCAGCTCCGTTCGAGGCACTGTATGGGCGGAAATGCCGGTCTCCTCTTTGTTGGGCTGAAGTGGGTGAGAGTCAACTCACTGGGCCTGAACTAGTGTACGAAACTTCGGAAAAGATCGTACAGATTCGTAACCGGTTGGCAGCGGCACGGGATCGGCAAAAGAGTTATGCCGATCAGCGTCGCAAGCCATTGGAATTCCAAGTTGATGACAAAGTACTTCTGAAAGTTTCACCGTGGAAGGGCGTCATACGCTTTGGGAAGCGTGGCAAACTCAACCCTCGGTATGTCGGTCCATTTACGATCCTGGAACGGATTGGACCGGTGGCATATTGTCTTGATTTACCGACGGCGCTCGGCAACGTACATAACGTCTTCCATGTGTCCAACCTGAAGAAGTGTCTGGCTGACGAGTCTCTTATTGTTCCACTGGAAGAGATCAAAGTGGATGATCATCTTCGGATTGTGGATGAACTTGTTGAGATTCTTGATTACAAGATTCGTAGCCTACGTCATAGCAAGATTCATATTGTTAAGGTTCGCTGGAACTCGAACCGAGGACCAGAGTACACTTGGGAATGGGAGGATCAGATGAAGTCTAAGTATCCTCATCTCTTTCCTAAGGAAGCGTTCGAATCGAGATATGTTACCACTGCTGCTGAATGAATCTCGGGGCGAGATTCCTTTTAACGTGGGGATGATGTGACAACTCGGGTAAATCTCTCTCTTGGTTTCTATCTTTTGTCTGTTTCTTTTGTTATTCCTTTTGGTACTTGTGCAAATTTCGGGACGAAAATTCTTTTAACGTGGGGATGATGTGACACCCGACAAATTCTGATTAACAACGTTGTCTAAATTAAAGTCTACCTTAGCGAGTCACGCGTATATTATACTTAACTGGGATAGTTGAGTCGTGTTACGGTTCGGGAACTGTTAGTTTGGTATAGAGGATCATTAGATGTTAGTCTAGAGGCTCATTAGATGTCGGTCCTTAATCAAGTGTACAAAGGGTGACGATTGGTAGAATCGTCAGAACATAGGGAACATACAAGTCTCGAGTCTCGGGAATTGGTGAACGAGTGTGAATGTGTTTGTTTGCAAGTATTATGTGTTTACAATCATTATGTGACTTGTCGGTATGTGAAAATGTGTAAACATATGTTAAAACGGAGTTTAACGCACCAAACATGCTGAACCGGACCCTATAGGCGAATAGGAGATTGTACTCGCCTATAGGGTAGGCGAGTAGGGACCCATTAAGGGCGAATAGGCCCTATTCGCCTATACTGGGGGCGAATTGCGTAATCGCCTATAACGTGCTGGATGACTAAAAACGCCTATAAATACAATACTTGACCTCCTAAACTTCATTATATCAACCCTAGTCGTCCCACAACTCGTCCCAACACACACACAACCTCTGGAACACGATTTTGGATCAAAACACACGATTTCAAGCCTATTCCATCAATCTATTACAAATCTAAGGTGTGGTTTTCATTCATGCAATCTTTAATAACGTTTTTATTAAATCCCTAATAGTCCAGACCTGTTTATAAACGTAAATGTCTTCTGGAAATTCGTTATTAATTGTTGTTAATTGGATTCTAACTATAATGATTGTTGTATGTGGGTTTATGATTAAAAGATAGGATTTTTATGATTCAAGAAGGATCAGTAACATGATTTTAAGGTAGTTACAGATTAGTAATGATAGCATGTTGATGAAATCTGAGTAATTGTTCATTAGGGTTAAGGTTATGCATGTTAATGTGATGATTCATGCTATATGTGTTGTTTTTGGGATACATGGTTGCATGCAGGGCTGATAGAACGAGGTTAAACGAAGGATTTTGATTGAAATATGTTTGATATAGTTGTTTGATTGATATTTGATGTTTACACACGTTCTGGATTGGATTTGGAGTGTTAAACGCGCGAAAAAACCGGAACAGATGTGCTATAGGCGAATAGGAATCCTAATCCCTATACTATAGGCGATTAGGAGCCCATTCGCCTGAAGGGGAGCCCTAATCGCCTATAGTATAGGCGAATAGGATCCTATTCCCCTTTACTTCATGCATTTACGATCCTAAATGCTAGTTAAGTCCTGAATTGCATGCTTTACGACGTAATCGCCTATAAACTCATAAATTACATATGAGATAGCCCTAATCGCCTATGGTATAGGCGATTAGCATTCCTAAATGCCTGTTGACCCACGTAATCACTAGTTGACTTTTCCTAATCGCCTGTACTGCTGCTGTAAGTGTAATATAGCATTTCGGGACCCGATTTGACACCTAGGAACATGCTAGGAACCCCGTAACATACCTAGTAACTTGGTAACATGTGTTCGGACTTAATTGTGTGATACTTGAACTACGTGCTATAACTTGTTGAACGTTAATGTATGTTAAGTGTGTATTGCATGATTGTATGTTTGTGAGTACAAGTATAACACGGGAAGTCTCGGGTCACCAATGGGATGTCGAGTCTTGTACTTTGGGTTAATTTAACAGTCACGGTGTTTTCAAATGAACTGGGTTATGGTCTGGACATCTAGGGACTAACTAACCTACGGGTTATTAGTCTAAGTACTTGTAACTGTCATATGTTAGGTCGCCGCTTTAAGGGACTAGCATAGCTTGCTGATATTATTCGTGTTTCGAAGTAACGCAACCTAAGGTGAGTTTACGGCCCCTCTTTTAACTGGTTTCACTTTTTGGGGGAGAAAACATGTGTTAAACTTATGTTTTTGGTAACAACATGGGTTTCTATGGTTTACTATACGATCTTTGGAAGTCCCGGGGGAAACCATGAATGTGCGGGTTAGCACAACGGGGAAATGTGAATAGATCTATTGGGAGTGACCAACCCCGCTCGTCGGCTTGGAGGGCCGGGCGAGTGCATATTGTCTCAAACAGGAACTGGTTTACTATTCGGGCACGACATCTGGTTTGCAAGTTAGTAATGGTTTTCCAATCGTAGATGTAACAAAACATACGCCTAGCTAGCGTACATTGGTTTGCAAATTGTTATAGTATGGACAGGTTGAACTTGGTACTTTGATTACAAAACCTGTAAACTCACCAGCATTTTTGTGCTGACGTAAACTTTTACATGTTTTCTCAGGTCGCTAAGGTAGCACAATGGAACTAGGGCGCACACGTCTGCACGGTGTCTAGTTAGAAATGCATGGTTTTCAAACATTGAATAATTTGGTTTACTTTTGGATTATGTTTAATAATAAGCTTCCGCTGTAACTGGAGATTTAAACTATGTTTTTGAAATTGCATATGTTAATTTAGACTTGTTTATTGTTATCGTTGGTTTGGATCCTGGTTCGTCATGCGCCTCGCGGTAAAACTCCGCAAGTGGATTTTGAGGGTGTGACAGAGTCGGTCCATAACCATGTGTATAAGGATTGGTGATTCGTGGAATCACGGGTTTAACGCACACACGCAAATCTCAAGTCCCGGGAATTGGTGAACGGACGTAAACGTGTTAGTTATCGTGCATTATATGTTTTTAATCATTATGTGACTTGTCGGTATGTGAATACGTGTTTATATGTGTTAAAATAGTGATTACGCGTAATTGCATGACATTATAGGTGATTACGCGTAATTGCATGACATTATAGGTGATTACGCGTAATTTCCAATAGGTATAGGCGATTAGAGCTCTAATCGCCAATAGTATAGGCGATTAGGCTTGTAATCGCCTGAACTGTCTGTGTAATCGCCTGACCTGTTATGCACGAGTCAAAACACCTATAAATACAACCCTTGACTCCCCAAACACCATTTGTGCAACCCTAACAGATCCTAAGCCTCCCACACACCTCAAAACACCTCTGGAACTTGTTTAGCTTCAAAACTCACCATTTCTAAGCTTACACACCTTTCTTTGATAAAATCCAAGGTGTGTTCTTCATCCCAAACCTTTGTAATGTTATTGTTTCGGTTCCCAAAGGTCCAGACCTTGTTATACTAAGTTTGTGTCTTTAAAAGCCATTGAAATGAGTTTCTAAAACAAGTCTAAACCATTATACTTGCTATATGTGAAGTATTTATGCATATGATGATTTTTAGTGGTTAGAACATGAATGTTTCCATGTAATTGATGTAATTATGATGTGTAGGAGTTATTAGGATGATTATCTAAGGATTTGAGCTATTGTTATGGTGTTTTGATGAAAGTATGCATTTTGACCCATTTGGGTGATTCTTGAAGAATTAGGATGTTATGATATGATTCAATGATTGTTTGTTGTTAGGATTCACATTAGAAGGGTGTTATAACATAGGGATAGTGATTTGCAAGGTTGTAGGTTGTGAAATCTGATTATTGCCATTTAAGGAAAGATTTCACAGTTAATGAAAACTAGTACTTTGACATTTTTGGAAATAATCGTACCGAGGCCGTAAGAGAAGAGATAAATTGGGGGTTTTTGCTTGGAATGGGTTGGTTAATGGTATAGGTTTGATGTTGGGTGTTTTTACATGTTTCGGATCTGTTTTAGAAGGTTTAACGCGCGAAAATGCGGGACAACACCACAGGGGGTGAATAGGATTCTAATCGCCTGATGTATCAGGCGATTAGCACCCCATTCGCCTGTTGACTTCCCCTATTCACCAGTTGACTTTTCCTAATTGCATGTTAGTTTCCTAATCGCATGTACTGCTGTTGTAAGCGTATTTTGACATCCCGGAACATGATTTGACACCTAGGAACATGATAGGAACCCCGGGATACGTCCAATGACTTGGTAACACGTGTTCGGACTTGTTTATGTGTTGATTGAGCGTTATGCTAGACTAGGTGAACTCTTGCGCGTATTAAGTGTTTAATTGCATATGTTGCATGATGTCTTGTATTCGGCTAACACGTGAGATGTCGGGTCACCAATGGGATGTCGAGTCTTGTCTGGTACGGTCGGTTTAACAGTCAAAGGTGTTTTCAAATGTTTATGGTTATGGTCTGGATATTCGGGGACTAGTTAACCTGCGGGTCATTAGTCCGGATACTTATACACATCTTATGATAGGTCGCCGCTATTTGGGGCTATCATAGCATACTGATTTAACTGTTTTCAAGTAACGCAATCTAAGGTGAGTTCACGGCCCCACACTTTACTAGTTTTGTTTTCAGGGTGAGAAACATGCTTTTACATTTTAATCACACATTTACATGTTATACATTATAAACACACGTTTTCATGTTATACTATGGCTCACACTTTATTACTATACGGTTCATCTAAGTCCTTTAGAAACCACTAATACGGGGATGTAGCGAGAAAATGTGGATAGCGCTATTGGGCCTGACAAACCCCACTCGACGGCTGGAGGCCGGGCGGGTGCATATTGTCTAAATCACACTAGGCTTACCGAAGATGAGGTAGTCTGTAAACAAGGGTATCACACAGTCAGCAATGGTTTCGCCCGTATGAGTAACACACTTGACGCCTAGCTAGCGTACGAACAAGCATAGTATGAACAGTAACAATAACAGTAACGGTAACGGTAACAGTTTTTAAAGGATTAATGAAACGCTTATTGAAAAAGAATAACCTGTGAACTCACCAGCATTATATGTTGACATTTTTGGCATGTTTTCTCAGGTCGCTAAGGTAGCGGTTAATGGACTAGGCACACGGAGTCTTGCACGGCGTCTAGAAGTCTTGTTGCATATTAAACAATGTTTTGTAAACTGTAATATGTCTTTTGGTTGTAAACAAGAAATGCTTCCGCTGCTGGTTTATAGCTCAAAGCATAATGTTTTGGTTGTTGCATGGAATGTCTTACGTATTTTCTTACATTTAGTTGTCGTTTATTGTGACCGTTGACTTGGATCCTGGTGTGTCACGCGCCTCGCGGTAAAACCCCGCATGTGGAAATTTGAGGGTGTGACAGATTGGTATCAGAGCCAATGGTTATAGTGAACTAGGACTGCATGTAGAGTCTAGTCTATAGCCGAGTCTTACACACACTAGACGGTCACATACGTACGAGTCGTGTCTTTGGGTAAACATATTAACTTTGTCGGGGTGTCGGTACCCTTATCACACAGTATTATATTATCTTCCTTGTCTTTGTTATTTCTATCTCTACTCTATCTTTCCTTTCGGGTTAAAGTCGAAGGGACTTGTTCGTTGAACCTTGCACGGCGGTGGTGTACATTGGAGTAGCTTCGACTCATCCTCGAGATCTGTCCAGGTTTCGGACATCTCCCTTCTATGCTCCAATGGACACATCTGCTTACACACACTATCTTGCACATGTACTCGTTGAAATCTATCTCTGAGTGATTAGTCACTTGGAAATTCCTTGAGTTGGTCGTTTCTTCTAAGTTGTGGGTATCGGGTGGCTTGAGGTTCAAGCTCGGGGCACGCCTAGAGGACCATGTAGAGCAATTTATCATTTCGGGTTCACACGAAATCATTAGTTGAAATGCGTGGAAGACCTGGTGGACCTCGTGTTGGGATCAATGTCACGTTTGGACCCAATTCTTTGCTCCTTTTGATTTCTGTTGGTTTAGTGTTGGTGATGGACTAAGTGTTTTGTTCTTGTTCTGGCAGAAGATGTCGGGAACTCGTGGCGGTCGTAGGGGTGGCCGTGCCGGCGGCCGCGGTGGTGGCGGTCATGGCAACATTAACATGACCCAAGAGGAGTTGAACAACCTGCTGCAACAGCATGTGAATGTGGCTTTGGCTGCATTCCAAGCTGCCCACAACGCTATGGGTGGTAAGTCGATTGCTACCTACTCTACCTTGTTTCTGGGTACTGTATTTCCTCCCTTGTTGTTTATCTGTGTGTTCTGTTCCAGGTGGCGCTGTTAATCCCCCTCCACCTTAGTGCTCTTACAAAAAGTTCATGGATTGCAAGCCCCACAACTTTAATGGGACTGAAGGGGCAGTGGGACTGCTCCGGTGGTTGGAAAAAGTCGAATCTGTGTTCTCTATGTGCAGTTGCCCGACGGGCGACCGCGTGAAGTATGCTTCGGCGACCCTTGAGGGTCAAGCTCTGACTTGGTGGAACTCCACCACCCAGACCTTGGGTATTGGGGAAGCCCACGCTATGCCCTGGACAGAATTTGTCCAACTCCTAAAACGCGAGTACTGTCCGAGGGATGAGGTTCAGAAGCTCGAGCACGAGGTCTGGAATCACAAAATGGCGGGGTCCGAGATTGAGATGTATACGGCTAGGCATAACGAGCTAGCGGTGCTGTGCCCGGATTTGCAAACGCCAGAGTATAGGATGATTGAGCATTATGTTTCTGGGTTGGTGCCGGAGGTTAGGGGGTTAGTGGCTGCGGGTAATCTTGCTGTGTATTCTGAGGTTGTTCGGTCGGCTCACAGGCTGACAAATATGAAGGTTGCTGAGGGTGTTTTACCTCCTAGGGGTACTGCTGTGAAAGCACCAGTGGATAACAAGAGAAAGTGGGATAGATCTGGTAGGAGCTCGGGTTCGGGTCAACCGCAACAGCAGGTGAAGAGGGTTGAAGCTTTGGGATCGTCATCCGACCAGAAGCAAGGTGGGTATACCGGGAAGAAGCAAGGTGGTCTATGTGGGTTTCATCACTATGGGAATTGTGACAGGTTTCGTTGTGAGCGCTGTGATAAGACGGGCCATTTTGCAAAGGATTGTCGAGCCAGTCTTCCATCTAAGCCGGCTCAGGCTACAGGTGCTACTCGCGCTTCTTGGGGGAATCAGGGCTGCTACAACTGTGGGGAAACGGGGCATTTCAAGCGCGCTGTCCTATGATGAAACAGGACGATGATGGAAACAAAGGGGAACCTGATACTGCTATCGGTATGTCTTCTATTCGTCGCTATTCTTCGGTTTTACTTTGGTTCTCGTACTATCAAGGGCTTCATATCCGTTAAGCCTTATCTGTTACTATACTCTGTGTCTACACCTTGGGAGGGTAAGTCCTTGGTTATCGTGTGTCATGTTGCGTCTTGTTCGGGTCTCGGGTGTGTAAACTCTATGTGAGGAGATAATCTGGAGGCGCTGCTTGGACGGTACCTGATACTTCGTTTATACCGATCTCAAGGGTCTTCAGCATATCTCCGGTCGGGTTGGGTTGGTTATGTGACAGTTTACAACAGCCGTCTTATATTCGTCTTGAGGAATTAGTTTCTCGGGTCGGGGTACTTGTTCTTAACATCTCTAGTTGTGATCCTTGTATCTTTCCGTACTTCCGAGGAGCGTTGCTTTGGGCACTGGATGCTCAGTTGCATACTTGTTGGGTCATCTCTTGTATTGTCTGGATTCACTACGGTTCACGTGGTGGACCGAGGCTCTAATGGGTCAGGGTTCTCTTGTACTTGGGTTGACACTCGTTACTGTCGAAGCTGAGTGAATCTCGGGACGAGATTCCTTTCAACGGGGGATGATGTGACAACCGGAAAATCTCCGAAAATTTTTTCTTTCTTTTCATCGCTTCCTTTTTGGTTTCGGGCAATTTTCGAGACGAAAATTCTTTCAACGGGGGGATGATGTGACACCCAGCAAACTCCGGTTAATAACTTTCGTTAAACTAGTAAGTCTACCTTAGCGAGTCATGCATATTACGTACTTAACTGGGTCAGTCGAGTCGTTACGATGATTATGGGAATCATCGGGAGTCATTACAATGATCCGCGGGATCATCCGGAGTCGTTACAATGATCCGCGGATAATCGGGAGTCGGTCCATAACCATGTGTACAAGGATTGGTGATTCATGGAATCGCCGGGTTTAACGCACACACGCAAGCCTCGATTCCCGGGAATTGGTGAACGGACGTAAACGTGTTAGTTATCGTGCATTATATGTTTGTAATCATTATGTGACTTGTCGGTATGTGAATACGTGTTTATATGTGTTAAAATAGTGATTACGCGTAATTGCATGACATTATAGGTGATTACGCGTAATTGCCACCAATAGGTATAGGCGATTAGAGCTCTAATCGCCAATAGTATAGGCGATTAGGCTTGTAATCGCCAATAGTATAGGTGATTAGAATTGTAATCGCCTGATCTGTTATGCACGAGTCAAAACACCTATAAATACAAACCTTGACTCCCTAAACACCATTTGTGCAACCCTAACAGATCCTAAGCCTCCCACACACCTCAAAACACCTTTGGAACTTGTTTAGCTTCAAAACTCACCATTTCCAAGCTTACACACCTTTCTTTGATAAAATCCAAGGTGTGTTCTTCATCCCAAACCTTTATAATGTTATTGCTTTGGTTCCCAAAGGTCCAGACCTTGTTTTACTAAGTTTTTGTCTTTAAAAACCTTTGAAATGAGTTTCTAAAACAAGTCTAAACCATTATACTTGCTATATGTGAAGTATTTATGCATATAATGATTTTTAGTGGTTAGAACATGAATGTTTCCATGTAATTGATGTAATTATGATGTGTAGGAGTTATTAGGATGATTATCTAAGGATTTGAGCTATTGTTATGGTGTTTTGATGAAAGTATGCATTTTGACCCATTTGGGTGATTCTTGAAGAATTAGGATGTTATGATATGATTCAATGATTGTTTGTTGTTAGGATTCACATTAGAAGGGTGTTATAACATAGGGATAGTGATTTGCAAGGTTGTAGGTTGTGAAATCTGATTATGGCCATTTAAGGAAAGATTTCATAGTTAATGAAACCTAGTACTTTGCCATTTTTGGAAATAATCGCACCGAGGCCGTTAGAGCAGAGATAAATTGGGGGTTTTTGCTTGGAATGGGTTGGTTAATGGTTTAGGTTTGATGTTGGGTGTTTTTACATGTTTGGGATTTGATTTGGAGGGTTTAACGCGCGAAAATGCGGGACAACACCACAGGGGTGAATAGGATTCTAATCACCTGATGTATCAGGTGATTACAATCTAATCGCCTGATGTATCAGGCGATTAGCACCCCTTTCGGCTATTGACTTCCCCTATTCACCAGTTGACTTTTCTTAATTGCATGTTAGTTTCCTAATCGCATGTACTGCTGTTGTAAGCGTATTTTGACATCCCGGAACATGATTTGACACCTAGGAACATTATAGGAACCCCGGGATACGTCCAATGACTTGGTAACACGTGTTCGGACTTGTTTATTTGTTGATTGAGCGTTATGCTAGACTAGGTGAACTCTTGTGCGTATTAAGTGTTTAATTGCATATGTTGCATGATGTCTTGTATTCGGCTAACACGTGAGATGTCGGGTCACCAATAGGATGTTGAGTCTTGTCTGGTACGGTCGGTTTAACAGTCAAAGTTGTTTTCAAATGTTTATGGTTATGGTCTGGACATTCGGGGACTAGTTAACCTGCGGGTTATTAGTCCGGATACTTATACACATCTTATGATAGGTCGCTGCTATTTGGGGCTATCATAGCATACTGATTTAACTGTTTTCAAGTAACGCAATCTAAGGTGAGTTCACGGCCCCACACTTTACTAGTTTTGTTTTCGGGGTGAGAAACATGCTTATAAATTTTGATCACACATTTACATGTTATACATTATAAACACACGTTTTCATGTTATACTGTGGCTCACACTTTATTACTATACGGTTCATCTAAGTCCCTTAGAAACCACTAATACGGGGATGTAGCGGGGAAATATGGATAGTGCTATTGGGCCTGACAAATCCCACTCGACGGCTGGAGGCCGGGCGGGTGCATATTGTCTCAATCACACTAGGCTTACCGAAGATGAGGTAGTCTGTAAACAAGGGTATCACACGGTCAGCAATGGTTTCGCCCGTATGAGTAACACACTTGACGCCTAGCTAGCGTACGAACAAGCATAGTATGAACAGTAACAATAACAGTAACGGTAACGGTAATAGTTTTTAAAGGATTAATGAAACGCTTATTGAAAAAGAAAAACCTGTGAACTCACCAGCATTGTATGTTGACATTTTTGGCATGTTTTCTCAGGTCGCTAAGGTAGCGGTTAATGGACTAGGCGCACGGAGTCTTGCACGGCGTCTAGAAGTCTTGTTGCATATTAAACAATGTTTTGTAAACTGTAATATGTCTTTTGGTTGTAAACAAGAAATGCTTCCGCTACTGGTTTATGGCTCAAAGCATAATGTTTTGGTTGTTGCATGCAATGTCTTACGTATTTTCTTACATTTAGTTGTCGTTTATTGTGACCGTTGACTTGGATCCTGGCGTGTCACGCTCCTCGCGGTAAAACCCCGCATGTGGAAATTTGAGGGTGTGATAACCTATGGCTGATTACTGGGGAGTTGCAGCAGCGGCAGTACACTCTCAGACTACCAATGCGATTTCGACACTTATTCATGACTTATCTTCGGTAGTGGGAGCCGTCCACCAAAGTTGATGGAAATGGTTGATTATAACCAATGGAAGACCAAGTTCAAGATTCATTTAGAGGGAATGGGAATGGAAGGCACGGAAGCTTGGCAAATGATTGCTAAGGGGTATGTTGCTCCGGTCTTGGTGAACACTGGTGAGCCGATTCCATTAGAGAGTCTAGCTGAGGACGAGAAGAAGAAGTTTGCGGTGGAAAAGAAGGCGGTTTCCCAACGGTCCCAGGCCATTAACACTGATCTTTTACATCAGTTTGGGTCGTGCACCACTTCGAAGAAATTAAGGGACATGTTAAGGAATCGTCACGATGGGAATGAGAAGACAAGGAAGCTTAGAATGGATGAGTTAAGAAAGGAGTTTGAGAATTTTAGCTATATGGGAAATGAGACACTGAAGGAGTTGATTCCAAGGTATTAGCCACTTGTTAACCGAACTTTCATGTTATGAGATCAATATACCGATGTCTGAGCTGGTGGATAAGTTTGCTGATGCATTAGCACCATACTGGAATCAACATATTGAGGTTCTCAAGGAAAAAGATGCGTACCAATATTAGACCATCAATGAATTCATCTAGAAGCTTGAGAACAAAGAGATGGAGGAAAAGAGGAAAGCGAAAAGAGCTCAAGTTCCTCAGAATCCATAGTTATATCATGGTGGTATATCTTCATCTCTAACTAGTTCAAGTTCTAGTACTACTGTTGCTCCACACATTGCTTGTGTTTCAAGCATTGTTGAACCAACCAAAACACCTATAAACTATCTAGCCCAAACTTCATCTTATACACCACCATCATATCCTACTACTTACATCCCACCATTTTCACCTATGCAATAAGCTGCATGCTATTCAGCTAATTTGAACCAACCTCAACAACAATCCTACATCCCTCAAATGAACCAAAATCAAATGAACTCAAGTC
Source organism: Ambrosia x helenae (assembly GCA_030844895.1). Classification (NCBI taxonomy): domain Eukaryota; kingdom Viridiplantae; phylum Streptophyta; class Magnoliopsida; order Asterales; family Asteraceae; genus Ambrosia; species Ambrosia x helenae. The sequence goes on along the minus strand of CM061233.1, from coordinate 94,760,523 downwards.
AATCAAACCAAAGTCCAGTTGTGCTGGAAACCTCAAACTTGAACAATGTTACTATTGAAGTTGCACAGCAACATGTAGCTTTGGTATCTGCTATGGTCGCTTCATATAACGGGTTAGTAGCTAGTCAAATTGGTAACAACAACTTAACCAGTGAAGACTACGCTCAAATTGACAAGGAAGATATGGAAATCATTGACATCCAGTGGGCATTTGCTAGTGTCATGAGGCGAGCGACTGAATTTATAGAGAAGACGGGCAGAACTGATCTTTCCACATCTCCTAACACCACATATGGCTTCAACAAAGCCAAAGTCACATGTTTTAACTGTGGTGGGAAAGGTCACTTCAAAAGAGAATGCACACATCCAGAACAACAGGGGAATAGGAATCCTTTCAACACCAACTACCAGAGCCATCAATCACAAAACCAGGTATCATATCAAAGCCAAAACAACTCCAATTTTCAACCACAAAATATTTACCAAAACCGTCAAAACACCTCACCAAACAATACTGTTAGACAAACCACAACACAAAACCAGAACCAAAATCAAATACCACACAATCCAACCAGAACTATCATTCCAATTTCTACACCAAATAGCCAAACCCAAATAGATAACTAGAACCAGGCTTTGGTAATCCAGAAAGATGAGGGATTTGATTGGATTGGTATGCAACTTGGTGTTGAGGAGATCACTACTGGTAATGTGGCGTGTGTTGCCCAGAAGATGGATTTGGAGGAACCAGTGTCTGTTGAAGATGTTTTGGAGACTGAAAAGATGTCTGAGGTGAAGATTGAAGAGTTGGTTGAAAAAAGTGATGTTTGTGTTGAGAAGAAGTCGGGATTGATTCTTGACTTTGTCACTGATGTTCCAGAACAGTGTGATTCAACTTATTCTGACACGGAGAGCGATTCTGATTCTGAAGCTAGTGTTAACTCACTAGATGATGATATTGATCAACTTCTAGCCGAAGCTGATTTTCTGATGACTCGCAAATCTTACATGGTGGATGATGCTCTTACCAGAATCGATTATTCTAAATTCTTTGTTGGAAAGGAAGCACATTTTGCATTGATGGCGATGACAGAGCCTCCAAAGCAGGTAAGTTCTGAATCTAGTTTAGATATGAACAGTGATAAATATTGTGTTTCATGCGATAGATTGACAGAAGAAAATAAGCAACTCAGGATTCAACTTGAGAGTGCTAAGATCAACTGTCAATCATATCGAAGAAGCTTTTGAATTCAATAAGGTACTTGATGGTTATAAGAAAGACATTTCTGATCTTAAAGAAAACTTTATCTTTGAAACAACTGGCCATTAACAATTATATTAATGAATTGGAAGAAACAAAACTTGAAATGGCCACCATCAAGTGCTTTGCTGAGAAAGTCAACAAGAAGCTTGAAAGCTATAAACATATTGCATATGTTGTTGACCACATTATTGAGGAACCTTCGTAGTCGAGTAGTGAAAACTACAAGGCTGTCCCATTTCCAATGTTGTTTGAAAATCATACTCTGCATTCAATAACACCGGAGAGTTCAGTTAAGTCTGACTCTACATCGGATGATGAGTCTAACACTTCCAGTGTGGGAGATCCTAATTCCGATGTTAGACCTATTTTGGGACTAAATGATGAAGGTGTGATAGCTGAAACTGATGATTCCGATTCTGAGGAGGATAAATTTGAGAAAGTGTGTGATATTCCTGCTGAAAATCACATTATCACCAATGAACCGGTGTCACCTTCTCAGATTATTCATCCAATGGCTAACACCCATCGAGTGAATCAGTCAGTTAAGCAGGTTGAGAAGAATGAACAATGTGACAAACCCGTCAAAGTTTTCTATCGGATGGAAGGATCCGATAAGATAATTTCTGACGAAGAATATCTAATTAAGTTTTCCAATTATTCCAAGATTGAGAAAATTTGGCAGGAGAGTACCATTTGGTTTCCAAAACATGAGAGAACAAATGATGTACCTCCAGAGATTTTAAAGAAAATTTATTTGGATGTTCCAAAAGAACCAAAGGTTCATGTCACAGAGTTTATTAAGCCAAAGGAGAAGGCAAATAGTTTTCTTGAGCCGACTTACTCAAAGGACCCAGCTCCTGAGAGTTTAAGAAGAAGGTGTGTAGATGATCAATATCCGATCACTACCTATGCTAAGTCGAACGCCAAGAACAACTTTGAGGAGTACCGTGCGTGTTTTAAGTGCGGGGAGAGAGGGCATTTACTTGCTCACTGCTCGTACATGAGGCACAAAAGGCACGAGGTTGAAGTGAAGCAAAAGTATCAAAGTTCAGTCAGTAATAATTGTTATCCACAGCGACGTTTTGTCCCTCAACTAGCACCGTTTTATAATCAAAGCATATTTTTTCAAAAGAGGGATAATCGTCAGATGACATATGACCTTCGTAACCGGATCGCAATGGAAAAGCCTTTTAAGAAACTTGTGGTGAACACAACTGTTGAGAAGCAAAAGGTACCTGTAAAACCTGTAGTCAAACCAACAGATGGACCTGTCTCTGTTAAATCAGAGAAGGTAACCAAGAAAGTTTCCTTCAAGGACGAAGTAAAGAAACCGTCTGAGACCCCAAATCTCAGATCCGGATCTTGAAATGTCCAGAACAATTATGGTCACCAAAGGGTTCTCAAGGTGCTTCATCTTCAAAAGAGAATGAAAAATCTGAAACTGAAAAGGATTTAGTTGATCAGAAAAAGATCAATTCAAATTCAACTGTTTGTGAGAAAGAATCTTTGAAACTGAATGTTCAAAGACCCAAGACCAAGCAGGCTTGGGTCCCCCGAAAAATCTAATCTTTTTACTTGATTTGTGCAGGGAGCTTCAGCTGGCCCTGTGAGCAGTCTTTGGATTGTTGATAGTGGAGCTTCTGGTCACATGACAGGGGATTTATCGCTACTGTTTGACATAAGAAATATCAATGGAGGATACATAGCTTTTGCAGGGAACAAAGGAGGATACATTACTATGGAGGGTAGTGTGAGTAATGGCATCGTGAGTTTTGAGAAGATTTCGTACGTGAAGCAAATAGACTATAATCTGCTCAGTGTTAGTCAGATATGTGATAAACAGTTTTCTGTATTATTTGATGACAAATCTTGCTACATTCTCAAGCCAGGTTTCGTACTTCCAAAAGAGTGGGAAATGCTTAAAGCACCGAGAGTGAACAATCTGTACATTCTCGACATGTCAAAAGCTATGACTACCCAAGGCCAAGTCACGTGTTTCCTTTCCAAGGCTACTAAAAAAGAATCTATCATGTGGCATAGGAGGATGGGACACATTCACCTTAGAAAAATGAATCATTTGGTGAAAAATGAACTTGTCGAAGGCGTGAATGTTAAACATTTCCATTTGAACGATAAGTGTGTGAGTTGCAAGAAAGGAAAGCAGCACAAGAAATCCCACAAACCAAAGAAAGTCAATTCAGTTGAATTACCACTTGAGCGTTTGCACATGGACCTGTTTGGACCAGTCAAGCGTAAAAGTCATGCTGGTGAATTGTACTGTCTTGTGGTTACGGATGACTATTCCAGATTTTCATGGGTTATGTGCTTGCATCATAAGAGCGACACGTTTAACAATCTAAAGGTTTTGTTCACCCTACTAGAAAATGTCTATGGTTTAAAGATCAAGAGAATTAGGAGTGATAATGGGACGGAGTTCAAAACTGCACAGATGGATGCTCTTTGTGAAGACAAAGGAATTCATCATGAATACAGTGCTCCGTATACCCCTCAACAAAACGGTGTCGCAGAACGCAAAAACAGGACTCTAATTGAAGCAGCGAGAACAATGCTTGCGGATTCCAACCTTCCAGTAATGTTCTGGAATGAAGCAATTTACGCAGCTTGTTATACTCTCAATCGTGTTTTAATAGTGAAGAAGTTTGGTAAAACTTCTTATGAGCTGTTGAACAGACTAAGGCCGAATTTAGAGTATCTAGAACCGTTTGTGTAACAACCGGCAAAATTAAGGTAATTCCGTACTAATTAATTAAACGCGATTAACGTAATTAAACGTAATTATGTGTTGATTATTTAACTGAGGCCTTAGGAAGATAGCAATTCCCAAATAATGCATAGGAATGCATAAGTTTAATGACAAAGTATGATAGGATCATGCGCAAACAAATCTATCCGGTATGGACACTGGCAATTACCCGGTAAAATTAAATAAGCGAAACGAACTCCGGACACCCGGAATATATTAAAAATAATATATTCACAAAATATAATGAGTTTTGGAAACCCAAAGCCATACGTGAAAGCTTATTGTACAAATCTCCCGGCAACGAATAAAGTGCGCGTACCGCACCCGATACGCGCGTAACACGTAATTCCACCCGACAAAAGCCGAAATAAATTATCAGTAATTAAACTGGGCTAAATTTAAGGAATATTAATGGTATTTTAATATTCGGGTGACACGCGGTTAAAAACCCAAGAATACCCGGACGGTACCCGAAAGAGAGTGGCTTAAACATAATATTGGGTAATATTTAGCAAAGTGGACCCCACAAAAATACCCTTGGGGCCGGCCTATGGCCCACCCAAATGATTAATATCTTTTTGATTATCTCATTAGACCCTTCAAATTCTTATAATCCAATTATAATTAATATTAATCATAAGGATGCATGGATTAGCATTGGATAAAAATTGACAAATCCTCTCCTCTCTCTCTCTAAAACCCACGGCCAAGCACCCTCTTAATGTGATCTTTCAAGATTTTTGCTATCTAATATAATCTCACACAATCTAACTAAGATATTACATAATCTTGATAAGATACATGTAATCTTGTGGATTTGAAAGAGATCATATAAGGATTCATACAAGCATACTTGAACCCACAAGCCAAAAATCGTCTTCTTCCTTCTTCCTCTTGGCCGTAAGTTTACACCCCTACATTAACACTTCTCTTGCAATTTTTACACTAACAAATCATCTCTAAACCATCCTCCATCAAGACCCCTTTTGTGTGTTCAAGAGCTTGGATCTTAACCCCTTTGGAAAAACACACTAAACCCCATCCAAATCCAAGGTTGTTGTCTTCCCTAGCCTTGAGCTAGTAGTAAGTTTTACCTTGTTTGATTATTAATGTTCATATTTTGTGCTTTTGAAAGCAAGTTGTACATTGATGGGTAATAAAAATGGATTTTTAGAGATAATGTGTTTTGTTAGATTAAAAATGGAAGAATAATAATAACATAAATGAATCTTGGATTTATATTAATAAATGTAATATTTGGAGAAAATGTGATGAAATGAATATACACTTGAGTTAATGGGTGATTTGATCATGATTGATGAGAAGGACTTGAATGTGATGGAAGATGATTTTAATCATCATAAGATGATAAGTTAATGACAAAAATAGATTAAAATGGGTTAGATACTCATAGGTGAAAAAGTTTCATATTCAAAGTCCACTCACTTGAATAAGTGAAAAGTTGATATTTTGGAGAAAAATATGAAACAAACATGTTAATAATATCTAGGATGGACTATAAGATTATTAAAAGTGGAATGAAGTAAAAACAATCAAGCATTAAGAAAATGGTTCTTCAAAGTCCACTAAAATGGAAGAGAAATGCTAACCTTGCAAGAAGAAATGAAAAATGCAACAAATATAAGTTAAAGGACTAACATTATAACTTGGAAAGTCGAGGGACTAAAATATGTATTTTAGAAACTTTAGTCCGAAAATGCATTAACGAAGAGTTCGGTGTCAAAAGCATAAATAATAGCTTTCCAAGTGTAGTTTTTGACAAACATGAGAAACTTACTTGTGTGTAAACTAAAAGAAGCATTTTTATAAAGATGGAAGTTTTATAAAAATAAAAGAGTAACACAAGGATTTTATAAAAATAAGATTTTATAAAATATTAGTAAAGACTTGGGAAAAACTTGTACAAAAATGGATACTTTTATATAAATGGGAATATAAAAGTATCGGAAACATTTTTGGGTTACAAGTTGGACAAGTTGGGCTAAACGTACAAAGTAAATTTTCCAAGAAATAAACGTTCGGAATCGGAAGAAGGAATAATACTTCCATAAGAACGCGCAATGGAAACAAATATGAAAAGCGCTAACTAACGAAAACGGATAAACGGACATATGAGAAAAATGCCATTACGGCAAGATGAAAATATGTATATATATTTTAAGAGATAAAATATATATAACGAGGGTGAAACGTGCGTAACACTTTCCTAAGTGTAGAAAGAATATTCGTGGGAAAGGAAAACACAACGTAACGAATTAAAAACGCTAAACGACACATGAACTTAACAAGTAGTATCCACGCGATGGTATATGTACATATGCTCGTTTTCGACGAAATTCTAGTATATCTATTTAAATGGGAAAATAGATATGCGAGAAGGAAAACCGAGACGAGTAGGTGAAATATATCTACGAACGTGTGAATACCGACAAGATCCTAGTACCTTTATTTAAATGGGAAAATAAATGTACGGTGTGGTGAGTCTAGTCGGGCGTTAAGAATATGTCACCAAACGACAAGAACTTAGCATATTTCTTTGAATGGGAAAATAAATATGTGGCAAAGTGAGTCGGGTCGGATAATAAGAAATCACATTATATCGAGCAAAACGATCCTAAGTATAATTATTTAAGTGGGAAAATAATTATACGTTGGGTAGAGTCGTATCGAGCATAATAAGTGTACAAGTCACAAAGAATATTAAGAAGAATAATATATGACTTGTAAGGAAAGGGTAATCCATCGCCATTAAACCTAGGATACGAAACTATTAAACGGGAATTGGGATAAAGACGTGGTCGGGAAGTTGGGTGTACAACTTGCCAAGGCACATACACCATAGGTGTAGTGACTTATACGCCTAGAACATTTGTAGGTGCGGGATCACAAACTTTACTATTTTATTCTTTGAGCCGAGCCCAGTTACAGGTGAGTCTCACGGCCCCATTTCTAAACTATTTAACGTTTTTACGGGGGAAAGATATGTTGGGATTTGTTTGACGGGTTGGACACTTGAGTTGTGATCGCCACTCGGGGTTGAGACCTCCCCACTATAATCATTAATTCAGGAAAGTGAAACCGAAGGAATATTTGGATAGTACTATTGGTGCCTGACAAGGCCCACCCCGAATCGATAGCGTCGATTATGCATCGGCGTATGCCTGGGGTGCACGTATTCTGAAATCAAGTCGTAGGAATACCGAGTAACGACTTGGGGCGGGGGCATTACTAATTGTCTTGGTTTGGTTATAGGCTCAAGTAAATTGTAGGACTTTGCAACTCCTATAAATGTCATAACAAGGATATTCCCACTTAATAAAGCTTTATTAAAACAAAACCTGTGAACTCACCAATATTTATATATTGACGATTTTTAAACATATCTTTCAGGTAATTGACTGATGAAGGTTAACGTGGCGAGCAGGGTCGGGGGAATCTCCAAGGCGGGCGTTGGATATCATAAAGGGGACTCGTCTCTCTATCCCAAGGATTTAGGGATATAGGGAGGAGCCTCCCCATTTATTTCAAAAACAATTTTAGATTATGTATGAATAATTTGACATGATTTTCAACGTTGAATAAATGCCGTTGTTTAATTAATATTGTGGTTTGCATTAGTCTTGGCTTAATCCTCTTGAACCGTTGCGCCATGTGTTTCCGCCATTGGCGTGGTGTGACAGAAAGTGGTATCAGAGCCAAGGTTATAGCGAATTAGCATTTTCCAAAAAAAAAAATCTAAACTATAACCGGAATTGGTTCAAAAGATAAAGCTTTTATAATAATTGTGAAACGCAATAAATTAATTTTCCAACGACCATTTGAGTATGTGGAGATTCCGACCAAGCTAGCCATGGGTAAGAATACGTGTTATTTTAGTATTAGATGGTTAGGAAGAGTACCATAGATGTGTGCCTTAAACTATCTAACGAATAATACTTAAATATTAGTACGGTTCTTTTGCCAGGATGTCAGACGCAGGGAGCGTAGCACCGAGCTACGATAGTAGCATCCAGATCATCCCAGCACCACCAGCGGAGCCGATCGAGGTTGTGGTACTCGATCCTGAGGATGACGAGATGGAGGTTGACGCCGCCGCAGAGGGCGCAGACGGAGACAGCTCCGACGAGACTGACCCGAGCGAGGACCCAGCGTGGGCCCCCGCTGGAGGCGACGTGGCCGCCGTGGCCGATTTACCGATGGCCGAGGCACCACAGGCTGACTTGCCTCTAGTGCCATTCCAGGCAGCACCACTGCCAGCACTTCCCCTCCGAGCCGTCAGGGACTTCCCTGTAGGCTGTGCAGGACCATCGAGGCCTGTCCCCACACAGTCGGAGACCGTTGAGTCTCCATACGACCGACATGCACCTGTCGATCGTGAGCCCTTACCCATCCCACTTATCCCCGTACCCCCGGGCATGAGGCTCGTGCCCGTTTCCCGAGGACACAACGGGTGGATCTCGGATGACTCCGATGATGAGTCGACCGCATCGGTAGAGCACATTGATGTGCCGATCCCACCAGCAGACCAGGAGGAGCACGTCGCTCCGATGATAGGGCATGCCACCACTGCACCAGCCGCCCTACCCGCCATACCCGAGCCCGTACCACAGGATGGGCCAGCTTCTACTGGGCACATCCTTGAGGGCAGCTCAGCCCGTAGTTCTGAGCTACACCGAGCAGGTTTGGCAGCTCACGCCACTGCTAGCCCTCCCACCCCTACCACCGTGATATCCGCTCCAGAGTGGGTCGCTGTCACACAGCCTCTCATGGTCCCACTCGCCGAGCTTATAGTCCCCTCACCAGTATCCATGACACTACCCATCACCACCTTCCCCACACTACCACCCCTACCTGAGATGCTCCCTACACCACCACCTGCACCATTCACTATGGATGTAGGAGTCCCTTTTCTGATACCCCCACTTGCACCGTATACTCTAGGTGCAGGAGACCCATACCAGGTACCACCCCATTTCTTCACCGGATTACCGGGCTTTGCCCCACCCTTCACCCCCTACCTATACCCGATATAGTCGGCCCATCCCAGCCGACGTATACTGACATCCCTAGGCCGTCGCAGCCCCACGGGATGGCCCCACTGTCGGGACCAGCATGGTCCACGATGATCTCCTTGGAGAGAGACTTCCAGACTCTCACCGACACGGTGCAGCGCACCGTGAACCAGATGGAGCAGCAGGCCCAGCTCATGTGGGCCAGGATCATCGATGCCAGAGATGCGCTGGCACATTATGCTGAAGAGTTGCTGAGCATGGACGCTCATTGTGGGATTACGGGCGACGCACACTTTGCGCATCGCCAATTCTTGTACGATCGCATTATGGCGATCAGTATGACCATTAGCCTGTGCGCACCCCAGTATCAGTACCCGCCGCCGCCGCCACCACAGTAGCGATACTTCAGAGACGCTTGGGGGATCACCTACGGACATAGTAGTAGTAGTAGTACGATAGCACAGTATGGGTTATAGCACCCATCTGCATTTTTGCCTAGCCGAGCGGGATTGTGCCAGTATATGACATTATATTTCTAGTGTATTTAAAAAGAGCAATGTATGAGGAACGTATCCTCGGTTTTTGTTATTATGAACAAATCATTGTACTCGTGGTATTGAAATTAATGAAAAATTTTGTTATGGTAAAATATGTGTTATGATTGTCTACGATTATTATTACCTGTTTTGTATACATTGTGATTGTGTGATGATGTTGTGGTGATTATTGTGTTCGTGTGTTGTGTTGTTATTTATACCTTATGTATGACGATATTGTATGAATGATCGCCAAATTAACCTTTGATAATGATTATTGAAGAAAAATGGCACCAGCCACCCGAAGCAACAGTGGAAACGAAAGACTACCCACAACACCCGAGGAGCTTGAAGCCCTAGTTTCGGGACGCATCGCCCAAGCTCTCGCAGAACACAATGCCACGCGCACCGAAAGGTCGCGAGATCGAACAGGGAGCGACCGACGCGAAACCTCCCCTACCGGTAAGAGGGTTTCGAATGTATGCAACAGGAGTGTTCGTAAAACTCCTACCTCATAATAACATGCTATTTTATTATTGCAGAAACGGCCTCGCGAGAGCGTGGCTGCACGTTCAAAGCTTTTCTGGACTGCAAACCGCTCAACTTCAGTGGCACTGAAGGCTCTGTCGGACTAGTCAAGTGGTTCGAGAAAACTGAAGCGGTGATTCGTATCAGCAGCTGTACCCCGCGACAAGCGGTCATGTACTCCACTAACCTGTTTCTGGACCAAGCTCTAACATGGTGGAACAACCAAGTGCAAACACTGGGGGACGATGCTGCTTACTCCTTGTCATGGTTGGAGTTGAAGGAACTAATGATCGCCGAGTACTTCCCGGCAAGCGAAGTGCGGAAGCTAGAGACCGAGTTCTGGAACGTCACCATGGTTGGATCGGACGTAGCTGGATACACGTCCAGATTTCATGATCTCTCCCGGTTAGTGCCTCGCTTGGTTACCCCGGAAAGCAAGAAAGTGGAACGATACCTATTCGGACTGGCGCCACAGATACGCGGCATGGTCACTGCATCCAAACCTACGACCATGCGCGAAGCTATCGACCTCGCCTTAAGCCTCACTGAAGACGCCATTCGAATGGGCACCCTAATCCGAAAAGTATCAGGATTGAAGCTTACCGAGTCCAGCAGTGTTGAGGGTAAGAATCTGGGTACGAGTTCAGCTGTTGGGTCAAGCGAACAGGGAAATAAGCCGAGGTTTGGGAAGCGTAAGCGCGATGAGAGGAAAAAGGATGGATCATCAGGAGGTTCAGGAAAGAAAGGGAAAGGGTATGTAGCCACTGGACGTGGAAACAATGGAAAGCAAGGTTACCAAGGTAAGAACGAAGTGATCTGCGGTAAGTGCCGTCGTTCTGGGCACAAGACAGAAGACTGCAGGTCAGGAGCGCCAAAGAACGGAGGAGCGAGGCCCTGCTTCTCATGTGGATCGCTCGATCATTGGAAGAGGGATTGTCCCAAGCTCAACAACCAAGCCCGTGGGCGGGCATTCGTGATTGGTGCCGGTGATGCACGACAAGACCCTAATGTGGTCACTGGTACGTTCCCTCTAAATGGTCATTATGCTTCTGTATTGTTTGATACTGGCGCCGATTTTAGCTTCGTGTCTGTCGAATTTAAAAGATTACTTGGTCTGAAAACTAGTAAGCTAGACACACCATACTCTATAGAACTGGCTAACGGTAAGACTATAGAAACTCGAGAAGTAGCGAAGGATTGTAAGTTGGATCTCTGTGGTCACGAGTTTGGCATTGACCTGTTGCCAGTCGTGTTGGGTAGCTTTGACATAGTTGTTGGCATGGATTGGCTATCCGCACACCACGCCATCGTTGTTTGCAACGACAAAGTGATTCAAGTTCCCCTCGCAAGCGGTGAAACCCTGTCGATCCAAGGGGAAAGGCGTGGGACGCCGTTAAGAATTATCACCTGCATGAAAGCCCGAAAGTGTCTAAGAAAAGGTCTCGTCGCATTCTTGGCGCACGTGGTAGATAAGAAGACCGACGAGCGAAGGTTAGAAGACATTCCGATAGCCAGAGATTTTCCAGATGTGTTCCCAGGAGATTTTCCGGGATTGCCACCACCCCGACAAGTCGAGTTCCGCATCGACCTTATTCCAGGAGCTGCACCCGTAGCGCGATCGCCATATCGCTTAGCTCCATCTGAGATGCAGGAACTATCTGGTCAACTGCAAGAGTTGTTGGACAAAGGTTTCATAAGACCAAGCTTCTCACCCTGGGGAGCTCCCGTCTTATTTGTAAAGAAGAAGGATGGCACTTTCCGAATGTGCATTGACTATCGAGAACTGAACAAGTTAACCATTAAGAATCGCTATCCTCTTCCCAGGATCGACGATTTGTTTGATCAACTTCAAGGATCCAGCTTCTACTCCAAGATTGATCTAAGGTCCGGCTATCACCAGTTGCGTATCCAAGAAGAGGACGTGCCGAAAACAGCATTCAGGACTCGTTATGGGCACTATGAATTTTTGGTTATGCCATTCGGATTAACCAATGCACCCGCTGTTTTCATGGATTTGATGAATCGCGTGTGTAAGCCATACTTGGACAAATTTGTCATTGTCTTCATTGATGATATCTTGATCTACTCACGCACTAAGGAAGAACATGAGGATCATCTTCGGTTAATCCTTGAGGTACTACGCAAGGAGAAGCTCTATGCTAAGTTCTTGAAATGTGACTTTTGGATTCGAGAGGTTCACTTCTTAGGCCACGTAGTAAATAAAAAGGGTATACATGTCGATCCCGCCAAGATCGAAGCAATCAAAAATTGGGACGCCCCTAGAGCCCCTACTGAAGTACGACAATTTCTTGGCCTTGCGGGTTACTACAGAAGGTTCATCGAGAACTTTTCTAAGATAGCACAGTCTCTAACCATGCTAACTCAAAAGGATAAGAAGTTCGAATGGACGGAAAAGCAAGAAGCGGCACTTCAATTGCTAAAGGATAAGTTATGTGGCGCCCCGATACTATCACTCCCCGATGGTACGGAAGACTTTGTGGTTTATTGTGACGCCTCTCATCAGGGATTGGGTTGTGTATTGATGCAACGAGAGAAGGTCATAGCGTATGCTTCCAGACAACTAAAGATCCATGAGAAGAATTACACTACCCACAATTTAGAATTGGGGGCCGTGGTATTCGCACTCAAGATATGGAGACATTATTTATACGGAACCAAGTGTACAATCTTCACCGATCATAAAAGTTTGCAGCACATCTTTGACCAAAAGGAATTGAACATGCGACAACGGCGATGGGTCGAGTTATTAAACGACTACGATTGTGAGATAAAGTACCATCCCGAGAAGGCGAACGTTGTAGCCGACGCCTTGAGTCGCAAGGAGCGGGTTAAGCCATTGCGTGTCCGAGCCTTGGGTCTAACCATCCACACGAACCTGACTGACCGGATTCGTGAAGCTCAAACTAACGCTCTTAAACCCGAGAATGTCAAAGGTGAAAGATTGCGGAAGATGGTTGATTCACTAGAGCCAAAGCCCGATCAAGCCATGTATTTCATGAATAGAATTTGGGTACCAGTGTACGGTGGACTGCGTGAACTGGTATTGGCCGAAGCTCACAGTTCGCGATATTCGGTTCACCCTGGAGCAGACAAGATGTTCCACGATTTGAAGGAATTTTACTGGTGGCCAAATTTCAAAAGAGATATAGCGGCATATGTTGCACGATGTTTGACTTGCGCGAAGGTCAAAGCCGAGCATCAGAGGCCATCCGGCTTGCTTCAGCAACCGGAAATACCAGAATGGAAATGGGAACGAATTACTATGGATTTCATTACCAAGTTACCTAAGACAACAAGCGGCCACGACATGATATGGGTAATCGTTGATCGATTGACAAAATCTGCACACTTCCTCCCGATTCGCGAAACGGATAAGTTGGAGAAGCTGACCCGTTTGTACATAAAGGAAGTAGTGTCTAAGCATGGTGTACCTATTTCCATCATCTCCGATCGAGATAGTCGTTTCACCTCAAGATTTTGGGAAAGTTTGAATGAAGCCCTCGGTACTCGCCTTGACATGAGTACCGCATATCATCCACAAACCGATGGTCAGAGTGAACGGACCATCCAGACTTTGGAAGATATGTTACGAGCATGCGCAATCGATTTCAGCGGTAATTGGGATACACACTTGCCACTGGTAGAGTTTTCGTATAACAACAGTTACCACACGAGCATTCAAGCTGCACCTTTTGAAGCTCTATATGGACGCAAGTGTAGATCGCCTCTGTGTTGGGCTGAAGTTGGTGAAAAGCAACTTACCGGGCCCAAAATTGTTCAAGAGACAACGGATAAGGTCTTTCTGATAAGAGAACGTCTCAAAGCGGCACGTGACCGGCAGAAAAGCTACGCAGATATGAGGCGAAAGCCTTTAGAATTTCAAGTCGGAGACAGGGTCCTACTAAAGGTGTCACCTTGGAAAGGTGTCGCGCGCTTTGGGAAGCGCGGGAAGCTGAACCCACGGTATGTTGGACCGTTTGAAATCCTGTCCAGAGTAGGCCCCGTAGCGTACAAGCTCAAGTTACCACAAGAGCTTAACGGTGTACATGACACGTTTCACGTGTCGAACTTGAAGAAGTGCTTATCCGACGAAACTCTCATCATCCCCGCAGACGAAATCCACATTGACGATAAGTTACACTTCGTCGAAGAGCCAATCGAAGTAACCGATTGGAAGGTCCAAAAGTTAAGACGCAGTAAGATCAGATTGGTCAAAGTGCGTTGGAATGCCAAGCGTGGACCGGAGTTCACGTGGGAAAGGCTGGACCGGATGAAGCAAAAGTATCCCGCCCTTTTTGAGAAGACCCCTATACCGGAGAGCTCGAAGTGAATTCCGGGACGGAATTCTCTTAACGGGGGGAGAATGTAACAACCGGCAAAATTAAGGTAATTCCGTACTAATTAATTAAACGCGATTAACGTAATTAAACGTAATTATGTGTTGATTATTTAACTGAGGCCTTAGGAAGATAGCAATTCCCAAATAATGCATAGGAATGCATAAGTTTAATGACAAAGTATGATAGGATCATGCGCAAACAAATCTATCCGGTATGGACACTGGCAATTACCCGGTAAAATTAAATAAGCGAAACGAACTCCGGACACCCGGAATATATTAAAAATAATATATTCACAAAATATAATGAGTTTTGGAAACACAAAGCCATACGTGAAAGCTTATTGTAAAAATCTCCCGGTAACGAATAAACTGCGCGTACCGCACCCGATACGCGCGTAACACGTAATTCCACCCGACAAAAGCCGAAATAAATTATCAGTAATTAAACTGAGCTAAATTTAAGGAATATTAATGGTATTTTAATATTCGGGTGACACGCGGTTAAAAACCCAAGAATACCCGGACGGTACCCGAAAGAGAGTGGCTTAAACATAATATTGGGTAATATTTAGCAAAGTGGACCCCACAAAAATACCCTTAGGGCCGGCCTATGGCCCACCCAAATGATTAATATCTTTTTGATTATCTCATTAGACCCTTCAAATTCTTATAATCCAATTATAATTAATATTAATCATAAGGATGCATGGATTAGCATTGGATAAAAATTGACAAATCCTCTCCTCTCTCTCTCTAAAACCCACGGCCAAGCACCCTCTTAATGTGATCTTTCAAGATTTTTGCTATCTAATATAATCTCACACAATCTAACTAAGATATTACATAATCTTGATAAGATACATGTAATCTTGTGGATTTGAAAGAGATCATATAAGGATTCATACAAGCATACTTGAACCCACAAGCCAAAAATCTTCTTCTTCCTTCTTCCTCTTGGCCGTAAGTTTACACCCCTACATTAACACTTCTCTTGCAATTTTTACACTAACAAATCATCTCTAAACCATCCTCCATCAAGACCCCTTTTGTGTGTTCAAGAGCTTGGAGCTTAACCCCTTTGGAAAAACACACTAAACCCCATCCAAATCCAAGGTTGTTGTCTTCCCTAGCCTTGAGCTAGTAGTAAGTTTTACCTTGTTTGATTATTAATGTTCATATTTTGTGCTTTTGAAAGCAAGTTGTACATTGATGGGTAATAAAAATGGATTTTTAGAGATAATGTGTTTTGTTAGATTAAAAATGGAAGAATAATAATAACATAAATGAATCTTGGATTTATATTAATAAATGTAATATTTGGAGAAAATGTGATGAAATGAACATACACTTGAGTTAATGGGTGATTTGATCATGATTGATGAGAAGGACTTGAATGTGATGGAAGATGATTTTAATCATCATAAGATGATAAGTTAATGACAAAAATAGATTAAAATGGGTTAGATACTCATAGGTGAAAAAGTTTCATATTCAAAGTCCACTCACTTGAATAAGTGAAAAGTTGATATTTTGGAGAAAAATATGAAACAAACATGTTAATAATATCTAGGATGGATTATAAGATTATTAAAAGTGGAATGAAGTAAAAACAACAAGCATTAAGAAAATGGTTGTTCAAAGTCCACTAAAATGGAAGAGAAATGCTAACCTTGCAAGAAGAAATGAAAAATGCAACAAATATAAGTTAAAGGACTAACATTATAACTTGGAAAGTCGAGGGACTAAAATATGTATTTTAGAAACTTTAGTCCGAAAATGCATTAACGAAGAGTTCGGTGTCAAAAGCATAAATAATAGCTTTCCAAGTGTAGTTTTTGACAAACATGAGAAACTTACTTGTGTGTAAACTAAAAGAAGCATTTTTATAAAGATGGAAGTTTTATAAAAATAAAAGAGTAACACAAGGATTTTATAAAAATAAGATTTTATAAAATATTAGTAAAGACTTGGGAAAAATTGTACAAAAATGGATACTTTTATATAAATGGGAATATAAAAGTATCGGAAACATTTTTGGGTTACAAGTTGGACAAGTTGGGCTAAACGTACAAAGTATATTTTCCAAGAAATAAACGTTCGGAATCGGAAGAAGGAATAATACTTCCATAAGAACGCGCAATGGAAACAAATATGTAAATTGCTAACTAACGAAAACGGATAAACGGACATATGAGAAAAATGCCATTACGGCAAGATGAAAATATGTATATGTATTTTAAGAGATAAAATATATATATATAACGAGGGTGAAACGTGCGTAACACTTTCCTAAGTGTAGAAAGAATATTCGTGGGAAAGGAAAACACAACGTAACAAATTAAAAACGCTAAACGACACATGAACTTAACAAGTAGTATCCACGCGATGGTATATGTACATATGCTCGTTTTCGACGAAATTCTAGTATATCTATTTGAATGGGAGAATAGATATGCGAGAAGGAAAACCGAGACGAGTAGGTGAAATATATCTACGAACATGTGAATACCGACAAGATCCTAGTACCTTTATTTAAATGGGAAAATAAATGTACGGTGTGGTGAGTCTAGTCGGGCGTTAAGAATATGTCACCAAACGACAAGAACTTAGCATATTTATTTGAATGGGAAAATAAATATGTGGCAAAGTGAGTCGGGTCGGATAATAAGAAATCACATTATATCGAGCGAAACGATCCTAAGTATAATTATTTAAGTGGGAAAATAATTATACGTTGGGTAGAGTCGTATCGAGCATAATAAGTGTACAAGTCACAAAGAATATTAAGAAGAATAATATATGACTTGTAAGGAAAGGGTAATCCATCGCCATTAAACCTAGGATACGAAACTATTAAACGGGAATTAGGATAAAGACGTGGTCGGGAAGTTGGGTGTACAACTTGCCAAGGCACATACACCATAGGTGTAGTGACTTATACGCCTAGAACATTTGTAGGTGCGGGATCACAAACTTTACTATTTTCTTCTTTGAGCCGAGCCCAGTTACAGGTGAGTCTCACGGCCCCATTTCTAAACTATTTAACGTTTTTACGGGGGAAAGATATGTTGGGATTTGTTTGACGGGTTGGACACTTGAGTTGTGATCGCCACTCGGGGTTGAGACCTCCCCACTATAATCATTAATTCAGGAAAGTAAAACCGAAGGAATATTTGGATAGTACTATTAGTGCCTGACAAGGCCCACCCCTAATCGATAGCGTCGATTATGCATCGGCGTATGCCTGGGGTGCACGTATTCTGAAATCAAGTCGTAGGAATACCGAGTAACGACTTGGGGCGGGGGCATTACTAATTGTCTTGGTTTGGTTATAGGCTCAAGTAAATTGTAGGACTTTGCAACTCCTATAAATGTCATAACAAGGATATTCCCACTTAATAAAGTTTTATTAAAACAAAACCTGTGAACTCACCAATATTTATATATTGACGATTTTTAAACATATCTTTCAGGTAATTGACTGATGAAGGTTAACGTGGCGAGCAAGGTCGGGGGAATCTCCAAGGCGGGCGTTGGATATCATAAAGGGGACTCGTCTCTCTATCCCAAGGATTTAGGGATATAGGGAGGAGCCTCCCCATTTATTTCAAAAACAATTTTAGATTATGTATGAATAATTTGACATGATTTTCAACGTTGAATAAATGCCGTTGTTTAATTAATATTGTGGTTTGCATTAGTCTTGGCTTAATCCTCTTGAACCGTTGCGCCACGTGTTTCCGCCATTGGCGTGGTGTGACAGTTTGGAGCACCGTGTACAATGCTTAATCCATCTGAGAAGTTCGCACCAAAAGCTGAAGAAGGATTCTTTGTTGGATATGCAACCCCGCTCAAACGGGTATTCAACAAACGGACTCGTCAGGTCGAGGAGTGGGCTAACGTTGAAGTTCAGCGGTATACTCAGAATGTACAGGGTAGCGGTCCAGACTGGATGTTTGATTACAATGATTTCTTTGAATCATTCAATCTAGATAGCTTGGTTGAAGAGGCTGTATTAAGATTATACTACGAGTGTGAAAACGCAGTGACATCACCGTTGGTGCGTCCGATCACCGTAACACCTCAAACAACTTCTAATGATACCAACGCTCCTGCAGCTGAAGAAGAAGTGTTCCAGGAAGCTTCCACAACTCTCAATTCATCGGAATCTGAAGATGACGATGATGTCACAAGTGAAGCTGTTCCAGATATTGCTACAGAGACACCTCCAGTGAACCCAAATCCAAATGGTGCTTCAACATCAAACTTGGGTAATTATCTGGATTCAACAGAGAATTTGACTACTCAAACGGGAGCGCAAGTACCTGATTATCCATAATCTCGGATACATCGGATTCACCCGCTCGAGCAGGTTATTGGTGATCCTGGTAGCAGTGTTATGACGAGGGGACAACTGAGGAATGCAAACTCACAAGAAAACCTTGGCGCTCTTGCTTTATATGCTAAAATACAAAAATCAGGTTTTCAGAATGACTGGTCGTTTGCTTGTTATGTTTCGCAGGTTGAGCCGCGGACATACAAGGATGCCCTTTTGGATGACGCTTGGGTAGAGGCAATGCAAGAGGAGTTATTACAATTTCAGAAACTTGGAGTGAGGACACTGACTGATTTAACTCCAGGACCAAAAAAGATTGGTACTAAATGGGTGTTTAAGTGTAAGAAGGATGACAGAGGAGTAATTGTTAGAAACAAAGCTCGATTGGTCGTACAAGGATTTCATCTAGCGGAAGGAATCGATTATAATGAGATTTATGCACCGGTTGCACGCTTAGAAGCTATCCACATGTTTCTAGCGTTTGCATCTTACAAGAAATTCAAGGTGTATCAAATGGACGTTGAAAGCGCGTTTCTTTATGGTGTGGTCAAGGAAGAAGTTTACGTAGGTCAATGATGTGTGTAAATGTATATATAAAAATAACACAAGCTTTAATTAAAACGACTCACCTAAAAACTACACACGCACGGCAAGTGTACCGGTCGCAAAGCAGTAAACAGATAAGACCGAGTATCGAACCCAAAGACGCAAATGCAACTCTAGATCACAACCTATACCGAATACTAGCCTAAATAAATATATACTTAAATTGGGGGTTAAACTAATAATTACAAACTTAGAAGAAACTAAATATAAATAAAATAACCTCAATTGCTTATAGGAACTAGGAACTTGGAGAAATCAGATAGGAAGAAGGCTGGTTACTTAGGTAAAATCCCTAGACACTAGCAATAAATCCTGAATCTGGTAATTAACTTGAGACCCTATTCTTATCTAATAAACCTCCTGTCAAAGATAGCTCACTAGACTTAAGGCGGGACAAGTGTAGAAATGCTAAGATGGATCTGGATCGCCCTAGCGTACCAAAATCCCACAGAAATCAGATTAAAACCTCTCATGGATTAAAACCCTCAAACTATGAAGCAGACTTAAACTCTACTGAAGAAAACCTAGGAAAACTCTAAACACGGACAAGCAGCGACTCCCGCCCTAGCGCTTGTCAAGTACCGAACAATGCCTAGGTAGTTACCTAGCAATTTCGAGTTAGCTTTCTCACCCTCAAGAATGGACTGCACGTTTTAGGTAAATTATTATATTAGTTTGTTATACTTGTGTCGTACTCCAACTCCAAATACTAGCACGCTAACCTAAGTTGACGAACTAGATTGATTTCAAGACCTAGGGGTATCTCTAGATGCCTAGTGCCACAAAACCAATAAACAAACTTCAAATAAAATTAACACCAACACACATATATCAAATCCAACAATAAAATTAAAATCATGTAATTCTACACATCAAAATTAAATTCCAAAAATCATTAAATACTGCATAAGACGTGTTTAGTTCATAAACCTAAGCAACCAAAAAAGTATTTAGTTCATAGTTATAATCAGAAACATAAATTCAAAGTTTATAAAAAACAATTTCATCATGTCTCTAAATTAATAAAAACGATAAAACAAACCCCCGGGTCTTCAAATAATTAATCTTTAGTGCACCCCGGACCTTCTCCGTCTCCAAAAATCCTCCAAAGCTCCTCTGGTCCTTTAGTCGATCAACCCCTGTGTGCGATTGAACGATGCTGTTCTAATATATATCTCCATCAAAACTTTTGCCATCCAACATATATACATATCTATATCCCTTATTTTTTTTGACCTACTTTGACTTTGTGGTTTTGTTTGGCTTGGGCTACGGCCCAAGTCAATTCTTTTTTTTTATTTATTTATTAATTATTATTATTATTATTTTTATTATTATTATTATTATTATTATACTCCGTGCTCTTGACTCGGGTGTTCTTGGCTTGACCAAAGTTCGTCATTTATACTCCAACGTCCATGACCACCTGCCCTCAAGTGTTCGTGTCTCAATTAAAATTCTTTCTTTTTTAGCTCATTCTCCACGAACACCTATAAAATAATAAAAACAAGTAATAGAGTACAAAAAACTAATAAAAACTTTACAATGATAAAAATAGACAAACAAACGAATACACACCTAAAACTACTAAAAACTATATACAAAAGACTCAATTAGAACTCAAAATACATAGGAGAATAGATGTGTTTTACGACACATCAAACATCACCACACGTAACTCTTTTTCGTCCCTGAAAAATAATTATGCAATCGGATCACAATCAAATAATCTGGCCTCAAAACATAGGTTACTTTAATTTTAAAAATCTAATCACGTGTCAACTGCGATTGCAGATATACTTGTCCTCTTAAACCCAACCGTCGGTTTCTAAGCCCCTTATCATGTTAGTTTAATTTTAGGTTCATTTAGTCTACCTAGGGTCTCACACTAAAGAAGCCACAGTTTCACCTAATCCTGCCTCAAGCTTATGAAACAAAAGGAACAACCAATTGACTGTTCCTAACCGTTTTATGTAGAAAACCGAGAGAATTTAAAATCATTTGTTGTTTTTTTTCTTTCTTTTTTTTTTCATCTCAGCATACTTAACTCAGAGGGTGTGACCAATCCAAGTCGCTATCCTAGTGGCCAGGCAGCTTAAGCTTCAACATTTTCGCTTTGATTTCTAATTAATTCATGAGCTTTTTTAGATATTTATTTTCAGACAATCCTAGAGGGAGTCAAGTCCGGAGTCACTATCCCTAGAAACGACACTATTGGCCTTGCCCTTATTTTATATCCAGCTCTATTTTTTTTTTCAACTTTTGATTAGAAATTCTAACGGTTTTAAACTTATAACGGTATTCCTTATACTATTATTGGCGGTTTCAACTTCCTCATTTTTTCCTAGATGAGAACCCACAAGGTATCCTAATATATTTAGGTATATTAGCTCAAAGGAAACTTTTCTACCGGCTGGGCCTACCCACTCATCCCAAGTCAACACGCTTTTGATTATTTATTCTTCTAATACATATAATATTTCAAAACCAGACACTTGATTTATCTATTAATTTCCATATTTTACAATGCAAACTTCAAAATCAGGGACATTTTTTTTTAATTTCTTTGTTAATTTTTTTTTTACTCAAACGACTTTATATACAAACTAAACGACAGTTTCCCACCCCCACACTTAAACTCTACATTGCTCTCAATGTAGGAATAGAAAACGACTCAAAACAAAAAATAAATAAATTCCGAATACAAAAGTAAAAAAAACGATGGCAAATTGGAAAGGACTTAATTGGAAAAAAAATTTCTTTGTAAGCTCGAAAACACTAGTCCAGTCCAGCTCGATCGTATAGCATTTTGGTCATGATCGGCTCTGACACAATGGTAAACTTTGGGCTTGCCTTGATAAACGATAAATAGCTTCGGAATCACCCGAATGGAGATTGAGTACGGGTGGTGCAATCCAAACCTGCACAAAACGAAACAAACAAAACTCGAGCATAATACCGAACCACACAAAAATAAAAAGACTCAAACTACTAACTTAGACTCATAATATAACAACAAACAAGAAGACGCACCTGCTTGGCAAAATGGCGGTGTGGTAGAACCAAGTGGGTAGAAAAAAAAATCTGGTTCTCGCTCAACGTGAAGGACACTGGTGTTCACAACACGCGTCGCAAGAGAAAAAAAAATATATAACTTTCCGTGGTAATAGCTGGTCGCATGAGGCGAACAGGTCAGCCCAAATTCCTCACATTACGTGAAAAGTCTTTTTTCAGAGAAAGTTAATTAATTTTTTTTAAAGAAAAATTATCTTATTACCCAAACTCCCACTCATAAAATATATATAAAGATAATACATGGGATCCGCTCATGGTGAAATTTCCTCTACCTAAGAAAACACGCAAACCTGCAAACAGACTCAAAGACACAAAAAAAAAACAAAGATAAAATAGAAAGATAAAAAGTTAAAAACCTATGAACCACTACCAAAGGACGGACCACAAATAAAAAAAATGAAAAGCTAGAAAAATAAATAAATAGGTATAAATATAAATTTACAAACTCTACAGAGCCTCCCCACACTTAAACTTAATCAGGGGGCTTCTCTTTTATCTGGACCCGATCCAACCCGTTTAATTTCACCCGGTCCATATTATTTAGCAAAATTACATTAGTGGAATTGAAAAATATTTTATTGAATTTAAATGGGTTGGGCCACCAACATTTAAATTTACCTGGACCAAACCTGATTCTTGGCATGTAATGAGGGGACTTGTTGTCTCTGCAACTCCTGACCCTCACCCTGTGTCGATCCAGGTGCCTCTTCGCCTTCTCCCGTGGTGGTGGCCATGGTGTTCTTCTTCTTCTTCCACCAATGCTTCTTTCTCATCTTCCTTGTTTGGTGACACTTGGTCAAAATCTTTGTCTACTTCTGGAGCTGACAAATCAACCAACTCGTCACCAAACTCTGCTTCCCCATCAGCTGCTTCTTCAAGCAGGTCAGTGGTGTCTTCTTCTTCCACCACTTCTTCCTCAAACAGCCAGCCTGTGGATTCTGAAAAATCCATATCTTCCTAAGCCTCCCTCCAGACATCTCCCCCCCCCCCCCCAAGGATATGCTGCTGAACTAGAGATCTGGCAAGGCTGCTCATCCTGCTGAACCAAAGGTGGGACTAAGGCGTCCATTATGGTATCTGGCTCTAACCCCGAATCCTGCAAAATATCATCCTCACAAGACAAGTGTAAAGAATCATATGGGTCAGTTAAATCATGCACAGAATCAGATGAGTAAGGACAAACAGTTTCAGCAACGGGACTAATACAATCAGGTAATGTAAGTGTTACCATCTCGTCTTGATCATCATATGTGAGATAAACATGCTGAACTGGAGGTGGGACTTCAACGTCCATTATGGTCTTCAGTTCATCCACCTGAGCCTGTAGCCTCTTAAGTGCCGCATCTTGTTCCCTCAAATAGTCGGTGCGCATGGATAGCAAAGAACGCATATCCTCGAGTATGAGCTGTTGATTAGCAAGGAAGGCGTCTTGCTTAGCAACAAGGGCGGAAAAGTCAGGCCTAGTGTGTTACGAGACATCTCGATAATCGGGATGTGGATACAAATGTTGGCTAGGTGGATACTCTGACGAGCTACCACCATGCCTTTCCTCATACATCTCATCTTGTAGACTATCAGGCCGACTTTTTATTCTATCTAGTGACTCAGATGTTGCAGGGTTAAACCACCGGTTAGCCTGCGGGTATGAAGGCTGGTATGATTGATATGGTTGCGGCTACAATTACTCGTTAAAATAATAATCCGTGGAATACCCCGATGAATATGAATGAGGGCATCTTACGGTAAAATGGGGTCCTCCGCAGATCTCGCACATGATAAAAAAAAAACTATATATTACGAATAAAAAATAATAATAAGAAATAAAAAAAATAGAAGCAAAAATTATTCACAAAATAGTAGACCAGAAACGGATCAGATAATTCTCAAGAGTGCCAATTGCGTCCCCGGCAACGGCGCCAAAAACTTGATGTGTGTAAATGTATATATAAAAATAACACAAGATTTAATTAAAACGACTCACCTAAAAACTACACACGCACGGCAAGTGTACCGGTCGCAAAGCAGTAAACAGATAAGACCGAGTATCGAACCCAAAGACGCGAATGCAACTCTAGATCACAACCTATATCGAATACTAGCCTAAATAAATATATACTTAAATTGGGGGTTAAACTAATAATTACAAACTTAGAAGAAACTAAATATAAATAAAATAACCTCAACTGCTTATAGGAACTAGGAACTTGGAGAAATCAGATAGGAAGAAGGCTGGTTACTTAGGTAAAATCCCTAGATACTAGCAATAAATCCTGAATCTGGTAATTAACTTGAGACCATATTCTTATCTAATAAACCTCCTGTCAAAGATAGCTCACTAGACTTAAGGCGGGACAAGTGTAGAAATGCTAAGATGGATCTGGATCGCCCTAGCGTACCAAAATCGCACAGAAATCAGATTAAAACCTCTCATGGATTAAAACCCTCAAACTATGAAGCAGACTTAAACTCTACTGAAGAAAACCTAGGAAAACTCTAAACACGGACAAGCAGCGACTCCCGCCCTAGCGCTTGTCAACTACCGAACAATGCCTAGTTAGTTACCTAGCAACTCGAGTTAGATTTCTCACCCTCAAGAATGGACTGCACGTTTTAGGTAATTTATTATATTAGTTTGTTATACTTGTGTCGTACTCCAACTCCAAATACTAGCACGCTAACCTAAGTTGACGAACTAGATTGATTTCAAGACCTAGGGGGTATCTCTACATGCCTAGATCCACAAAACCAATAAACAAACTTCAAATAAAATTAACACCAACACACATATATCAAATCCAACAATAAAATTAAAATCATGTAATTCTACACATCAAAATTAAATTCCAAAAATCATTAAATACTGCATAAGACGTGTCTAGTTTATAAACCTAAGCAACCATAAAAGTATTTAGTTCATAGTTATAATCATAAACATAAATTCAAAGTTTATAAAAAACAATTTCATCATGTCTCTAAATAAATAAATACGATAAAACAAACCCCCGGGTCTTCAAATAATAATCTTTAGTGCACCCCGGACCTTCTCCGTCTCCAAAAATCCTCCAAAGCTCCTCTGGTCCTTTAGTCGATCAACCCTGTGTGCGATTGAACGATGCGATTGAACGATGCTGTTCTAATATATATCTCCATCAAAACTTTTGCCATCCAACATATATACATATCCATATCCCTTATTTTTTATTTTTTTTTTTGACCTACTTTGACTTTGTGGTTTTGTTTGGCTTGGGCTACGGCCCAAGTCAATTCTTTTTTTTATTTATTTATTAATTATTATTATTATTATTATTATTATTATTATTATTATTATTATTATTATTATTATTATTATTATTATTATTATACTCCGTGCTCTTGACTCGGGTGTTCTTGGCTCGACCAAAGTTCGTCATTTATACTCCAACGTCCATGACCACCTGCCCTCAAGTGTTCGTGTCTCAATTAAAATTCTTTCTTTTTTTAGCTCATTCTCCACGAACACCTATAAAAATAATAAAAACGAGTAATAAGAGTACAAAAAACTAATAAAAACTTTACAATGATAAAAATAGACAAACAAACGAATACACACCTAAAACTACTAAAAACTATATACAAAAGACTCAATTATAACTCAAAATACATAGGAGAATGGATGTGTTTTACGACACATCAGTCAACCACCAGGATTTGAGGATCCTATCCACCAGGATAAGGTCTACGTTCTAAACAAAGCTCTCTATGGCTTGCACCAGGCTCCACGACAATGGTATGAGGAGCTCAGCACGTATCTTCTATCCTAAGGATTTAAACGAGATTTGGTAGATTGCACACTGTTCACAAAACGAACAGGAGATGACATTATATTTGGATCTACTAATGAACTTTTGTGCAGGGAATTTGAAAAAGTTATGCAGGAAAAGTTCGAAATGAGTGCGATGGGAGAGATGCAGTTTTTCCTAGGCTTGCAGGTGGACCAAAGACCAACGGGGATCTTTATTCACCAAAGTAAATATATATCTGAAGTCTTGAGCCGATTCCAGATGGATGATTCGAATTCGATGGATAACCCGATACAACCTAATCACGGGATTGGTGTTGACGCTAAGGGGGAGCTGACTGATCCTTTTACATACAGAGCAATCGTCGGATCTCTGATGTACCTCACCGCATCTAGACCAGATATAATGTTTGCCACATGTCTTTGTGCACGTTATCAATCGAAGTCGAAACAAAGTCATTTAGCAGCTGTCAAACGTATCCTTAGATATCCGAAGGGTTGTCCGTCGAGAGGACTTTGGTACCCTAATGATGATAATTTTGACCTAATAGCTTTTAGTGATGCAGATTGGGAGGCTGTGATAAAGACAGCAAATCCACAACGGCTGGATGCCAGTTTATGGGGAGCAGACTCGTGACATGGCAATGCAAGAAACAAACTGCAGTCGCCTTATCAACATGTGAAGCAGAATACGTCTTAGCTTCAAGCTGCTGCTCACAAGTTCTCTGGATACAACAACAGATGGTGAACTACGGTTTGCAATTTCTTAAAACCCCTATTTACTGTGATAATGAGGCCGCAATTGCATTAACAAAAGATTTAGTCAATCACTCGAAAGCTAAGCATATCCGGATCAAATACCATTTTATCCATGATTGTTATGCAAAAGAGTTGATCGACATGGTCAAAATCCACACTGACTATCAACGTGCAGATCTTTTTACCAAAGCTTTTGATAAATCAAGATTTGAATATCTGCTAAAAGCTAATGGTATAAAAGAAAAACAAGACTGATCATCACCTCGGTTTATCGCTTTTTAGTTTTTAGTTTTTACTGTTTTTCAGAATAATACAAAAACCCAAAAATATGTTTTTCAGTTTAGGGAGTTTATTTTTAGAAAAACCAAAAACATTGAAAAATTAAAAACCCATAAAAATTAGAAAAATCCAAAATGATTTCCAGGAGAAAAAGGGAAATGATAGTACATCAGTGGGGATCTGACACATGCTAAAGAAGTGTAATGCAATATAAGGCATGTGTTTGAGTCTGTGTGATGTGTTGATAGGCTTCGTAGACCTATTACTGCGTGCCTGATACATACATATCAAACGAATTGTTGTGTGGATGAACTCTTCATGGGCATATGGTCTTAGTACCGTAATTTCGTTTGGTAGGGTATTTGTACAAAATTCGGAGGTTTCGGGTCGTTATGTTATTAGTTATCAGGGGATAGCCTCTCTGATCTTCTGCTGTAAGTCATTACGAACCTAGATCAGACAGGGTATCTTTATAAAAGAGTTGTAAAGCCAAATCCTAAAGTTACCGAATTGAGGAACTTTCAATGTATGAAGATAATCAAAGATTATCTAATGCATCGTATCCAATCATTGATGCAAATCATGATTGATATCAGCCCTCAACCTGGTAGAGTACACAAGTTACTTTGTAGCATTGAGTTGCTGACCTGTACACCTCTGTACCTCATACCTTGTAAATTACAGATGGCGAAAGCATAATCACGCGTTACAATGAGTCTTTGTGCATTTACTTCTTGATACGGGAGTATGTCGTGTGCGTGGGAACCACAAACAATTGAGTTTCTATTATAAATAACCGTATCAGTCTAAAGCACTATGCATGAGAGCTTATGTGGATAACAATATCAGCAGTTTCCATATCACACTTTGTCTTTAATGATAAATCAAAAAGATCAACGGTGTTATCAGATTTCTCAATAACTGATATGATCCTCTTACCGGAAATTACAAAACATTTACTGTTTTATCTTTACATTTCAGCATTTTACATTTCTCGTCAAAAATACAAAACTCAAAAAGATTTTAGGTGTGTTTTAAACAAAACTTTTAGAAAATCCAAAAGATTTTACATTTCTATATTCTTTTTGATAGCCGATTGTGGTTGATGATGATTTTCTAAAGCTTGATGGACCATTTGATTTTTGTCATCTTTAAATGAGAAATAATGAATGTCGGATGCTTAAAAGTTGAGAAAAATATTGAACGGGACTCGATTTTGAGATTTGGTAAAAAGTTCAAAAATTCCAAATTTCATTCGCCCCTTCGATGGGTCGAATGTGGAATTTTGCCGTTCATTCGAACCTTCTGAATGGTCGAATGTGAGTGTTCTTATGTTTGATTGCACATTCGAACCATTTTTCTTCCTTCGAACCTTTAAATAGGGTCGAATGTGGAAAAATTTTCACATTCGCCCATGTCAAATGGTCGAATGTGGAGCCTATATATATATATATATATATATATATCTTATCTGCACTTTCGAACCCCATTTCAAAATATTTTTCAAATTCTGTGATTAAGACCCGTGTTTATAAAATCCTATCATTGTGATCTTCGTCTCTTACTGATCATTTTAAGCCATTGTTTGCAGGTTATCATCCATTATTCATTTCAGAATCGTTGATTTTGTATACAAACCCTAAACTGAATTGTTCCATGGATTATTGACTGTTATAGGGACAATTTTTGTTAAGGATTCAATGTTTAAGTATTTTAGGGGGAGAAGAAACCAAAATACAAGGTTTAATCACATCAGATTAACGAATTGATTGATTAAACCCTAGATTTTAGGAGAAAACACTTAAAAATTGAATAATCATAACAATTGATGGTTGGAAAAGATTAATCGTTAATGTTAGATGCTTTACAAATCAAAATGGCATGTTTTAAACACACAAAATCAAAATCTGCAAATTTTGAAGATGAACAGACACGTTCGACCACTTCAAAATGGTCGAATGTGACTTTTTGGTCGAATGTACCAAGTTCAAACAGTGAGAAAGTGGATAAAAAGGTCGAATGTAAATTTTTAAAACTGATTTTTCACATTCGAACCTTAATTCCACATTCGAACACCTTATTTCACACATTCGAACCTTCGATTGGTCGAATGTGGATTTACAAAATCAAAAATTTTAAATTTTGAATATTTTGTTCGTTTTTAACGTGTTTTCTTGTTTTGTTTTGCAGATCAATCATGTCTGAACCACAAAGTTCTAACATTCCCGCAGGTTTATCAGACAAGGCAACCGGGAAGAAACCTGAAGAGGATTTACCGTTTGAAGAGGCACATAACTGCTGTGCTTATCTAGGCGATTTGAAGAAACATACCGAATTCACCGGTATTGTTGATTTTCTGAAGAGAAGTCGTGTTGTTGATGCTATTGCTACTCCTGCCATCATATACAGAGATCATCAAAAAGAGTTCTGTACGAATGCTAGAATGGATTTTTGGGACAACGAATCTGCTATTGTGAGTAAGATTTAGGGGAGTTAGTGATTATTTCTAAAGACGACATTAGACAAGCATTGAAGTTGACAAATAAGAAGGCTGATCCGAGAGTTTTATCTTGGATTGAGCAGAGGAAGTGTTTCTTGAGAATGAAATACAATGGACCGATTACTGATGGTTCATTACATAAAGGAAAACTGTGCCCGCAGTTCAAGTACCTTACTCACGTCATGCTACATGTTTTCAGATCTGTTAGTGGAGGATGCGACGTGATGAGAAAGAGTATTAGCTCTTTAATGGTTGCCCTGATTTTAAACAAGCCATTCAACGTATCTGGAATGATACTTGAACACATGCTAGAACCATTGAGAGGATTGAAGAATAAGAAGTTTCTTTTATACCCGAGATTCCTGCAAATGATCTTTGATGAGAAGTATAAGAATTTGAGGAAAGATCCTACTCAGATAGTAGTACAGGATCACATGAGTCTGAACACATTAGTAAGAATGAAGGGATATAAAGGTGTGCCGATGAATGAGAGACCACCGATGAAGAACTTGGTTGGTCACCTAATCAATCCAGGTTATGTAGATCCAGGTGTTGATAAAGCCAGGAATGCAAACAGTGATTCTGATGAAGATAATCCATTATGTCCTGTTGATCCTGAAGCTAAAAGGAAAAGACAAGTTGTGAATGTTGGTGCAAAGAGTGGTAAAGGGAAAGGAAAGGAAAAAGAGGATGATACTGAACCACCAAAGAAGATATCTAGGAGAAAGAAAAGTGTTGCTAAGAAAGGAACACACTTGGTTGATGAAGAGTCGATGGATTCTGAAGAGACTCAGGTAGAAGAGAGATGGGATTCTGACAATGAGACTGTGAAGTCCACCACGCCCAAGGCCAC
The DNA here is from genome assembly GCA_030844895.1 of Ambrosia x helenae. Lineage (NCBI taxonomy): Eukaryota > Viridiplantae > Streptophyta > Magnoliopsida > Asterales > Asteraceae > Ambrosia > Ambrosia x helenae. The sequence continues at coordinate 94,729,850 of CM061233.1, read as the reverse complement.
TGTGGCTGGTGAGTCTGAAAGTCTGAACAAATCATTGGAAGAACAAAGAATGAAAAGTCCGGTAGTGTTGGACGATGTTGACGAAAGTCTTGGTTTGGGTGCTGATGATTTTGGTGGATCGCCAAAGACTGGAGAGAAACAGAAAAACCCAACTTACAAGAAGAAGGCTAAAGCTGTAGAGATTGAAAAACCGATGAAGAAAAGAGCTAAGGATATTGAGAGTCTAATTGCAGGAAAGAAAGTTCCTGTGATGTCTAGTTCTAAATCTCCCGTGACATCCCCAGCAGCCAAGAAACAGAAAACATCTGCTGCTGAGCAATCTAAACTTCCAACTGATGATTTCAATGCTGCGTTGGACAGAGTCTTGAACAAATTTAAGAAGAAAAAGACTCCAATTGCTGAGGCTTTAACTCCGAAGGTTACTGCATCAAGTGATGTGATGGATGCCGTGAACCAGAAGCTGACTGAAATGATGAAAATCATTAATCAGCAACAAACTGAGATTGAGCAGTTGAGACAGAATGATAGAAAGATGTTGGATGTAGTTGAATCTTCACATGAGAGCCATGAAGAATCATCTGCTAAAATCAAGCTACTCCAGAAAGAAAATCAAAAGTTGTTATTACATGAGCAGAGAAATACACGAAGGTATATGACTATGAAACTTGAAAACAAGAAGTTGAGAGAGAACAACAAGAGCATGAAGAATATCATTGATGTGTTATACTCGAAAGCAACTCAGTTGAAAGAAGGAGAAGAGGATAAAGAAAAAGAAGAAGAGCTTGTTGATTTCGAATTATCTGAAGAGGAAGAAGATGATGAAGAACTTGAACAGGATGCCGGTGATGCTCCCGAGAAGAAGAAGAAGAAGAAGAAGAAGAAGAAGGATGGTGATGATAATGATAGTTCAGGTGATGATTCTGGTGATGGTAATAGCTCTGGTGATGCTAGTGATGATGATGATGATGATGACACTGATAAGTATAAGTATGAAAAGAGAGAGTCAGGAAAAGGTGCAGGAGAGTCTAGTTCAAAAGCTCCTGGTGGTAATACTGACGATGATGACATTTTCTGGAACGAGAAGATCAGATCTTTATCTGAAAAAGACAAGAAGTTATATCGCCATATGTTGACTGATAGAGTCTGGACGATTGAGATGACTGGTAGATTTCCAGAGATATTTGAGTCAGATGATATGAGGGTTGAACTGGAATATAATGATCCTGATCTGGAAGATGGAGAAGTTTCTGCAGCTGTGACTAAAGAAATACTGGAAGGATTGGCTAAACAGGCTGGTAAAACTCTTGAGGAGTTGATGAGTGAGAACCAAATACCGAACATTCCTGAGAAAGAAGCAGGAAATCACTTTGATGATAGAGATGTTCCAGTATTTGAAGAAGTTGAGATGGAGGATATTACAAGTGAGGAATATCCAGAATATTTCAAAAATGATAAAGATTCTAGATTTCCTGAATTCTCTGAAGAGTTGCTAAGTCAAGCTAAGAAATTTGCTCGTGAGAAAAGCAAGAAGTTTGTTGAAGAAGTGTTTAAGAATTCAGATTGTCAGAAGCCAAATGTTGAAGAATCAGACGATCTGAAAGACTTGCTGAGGAAGCTTAAAGAAAAAGAAGCTAACCGCCCTAAGACTGAAGTTCAGGGTAGTTTCTACAAATTTCATAATGAATTGTTCAAAGGTAAAGCTCTCGGATGGAAATACTTGACGCAGCCAAGGTGTGTCGCTGTGAAATGGGAAAAAGGAATTTTGTACTTCAACAGATTCCATGACATAAAGACACTACCGTACTGGGCTGTTCGCGATATCTGCAGACATACAATGTCAGGTGCTTCAGTAAACAACAATCTTGTTGGTTACTTTGCAGATCGCATGGCGAGAGAGAGCAGAACGAAATGGGAAGTGTTCACCCCTCAGTATCCTAAATGGATAGTTCACAAGAAGGAAAGAGATCAGATTACGGGGTTGAACAAGGTTACTTTGAAATATAAACCACTGACTGTTTTGAAACATATACCTTTGATGTCTATTCCTCAACATTTTATGTGGTGGTACTATGACTGGAAAGAACGGCTATTATCGTATTGAAGGATGGGAAGAATGACTTCAAGAAGATACCTATCTTTGACCCGATGTGGTTAATCAATTGCTCTCATGAGGATATTATCATGTTATATTACAATCTGATTAACTGTGAAGAGAAAGATAGTGAGCAGGCAGCTAAATACCAACGTGTGGTATTCTTATGTTTTGCATGGGATATCAATGTGGGTTGTGATTCTGATAAAAAGCTGGGGAAGTTTGTTCAGATTCAGAAGATTGAAAAGAAGAAACTAAAGCAAACTCATGAACCAGTCATGACGAAATAACAGAAGAAATTGTTGCACATCAAGCTGATGAATAAGAGAATGGATGAAGATCGAAGGCTGAAGCAATTCAAGCAATAGTCGAGGGGAGTTTGTAGATACACGAAGTGCGACTAGTGCTATTGAATTGCGAATTTCATTATGTTTTGCTGATTACGAATGGTCGAAGGTGGAATCAATTGGTCGAATGTAGATAGTTTGGTCGAAGGGAGAAGCTCAGAGAGGTCGAATGAAGTTATGATTGTATATACATGTTGGTTCGCCCACATTGAATGGTCGAACCTGAACATTCGCCAAAACAAATGGTCGAATGTGCAGGTCTATATATAGGATGAATCATTTTCTAAGTTTAACTTTTGGTCATTTTTGTTTCCCTCTCTGAGTGTGTCTTCTCCCTAGGGTTTTGTTGAGTCTGTAACTGATATCTATCATTGTAAACAAAGTTTTAAAGTGTTAATCATAATGTTTATCAATGAAATGAAAGTGTTTGAGATGATTTGCGTGTTTTGCTAGATATATTATCATTTCGTAATCAATTCAGGGATTCCACACCTGAATTGAACTTGTTTGATCATAATCTTTGCTTGTAGATCCGATCCTATTCACATACAAGGTTAGGTATTGAATATTGATATTAGAGTTACTAGCTGATTACCCGGGAGGGTCCCGGGTTGAAAAATCTAATTTTACGTGATAACCTAGCAAATGGCTCAAGTTAACTAACCACAAAATCTCTCAATCATTGCATGTTCATAGTATTCTAATCAGTAATAACTCATATTCCCTAATCTAAGACCTAATCAGTAATCATCTAAAGAATCACTTATGTAAGCTGCAACTATTCAAAAACCCATCACATCTCTCTAATTTCTCACATTCTAATGGCTCTTATAATTCCTAACCTAATCAACTAAACAAACACTTAAGTTGGAAGTTGTAACCATTGCATCTCATTATGCCACGTGGCATAATCAAGAGATGGTTGAGGCCACCATTGAACGCCACGCCAGCAACTATCAATTCTTCCCGGGGGCGTCCCGGGGTTGAAAAATATAATTATTCTAATAATACTAATACTAATAGTAATAATTATTACTCTTGTAATTAAATAAATAAAAAAATAACATTGCTATAAGCTGACACCATGTGTTGCAGTGTTGCGCGATTCTTTCTCCTACCTTCTCTTGATGAAGTATACCTAGTAAAATTCCAATGATACCATGGCGATTGGGCTGATTTTCAACATCGTAGATAAGAACCTGGTTTAAAAAGAAAAAAACATGATTAATGAATAACATGAATACTTTGTGTGTTTTTTTCCTGTATGAACGAAACCCCACAAAAAAAAAATAGTCGATTTTTTCTCCGTTTTTTATATAGGACTATGGTACTCGTTGGAAAGATAATAAAACGCTCGTAATTTGGTGTAATTTTTTTCTTTAAAAAATCCCGTATATAAAAGATATAAACGTTTAAAAATTATGGGAGGAAATATGATAGAGAAAATTTAAATTTTAAATTTAAATTCTTTTTTCCTAAAATAACTCAATTTAATTAAAAAAAGAAAAAAATTTCAAAAGCACTAAAATCTTTCAATTATGATGCCACGTGGCAGTTTTATGGAGAGAATGAAGGCACCATTGCACGCCACGTCAGCAATGTTCAATTCTTTTATATATATATTAATAATAGATAATAGATGCATTTTTTTAAGCCTTTATGAAAGGTGTTAATACTAGAGTTATACATTGTATTTAGGTTAGATACCAATATTAGAGTGTGGGGAGGGGGGGGGTGACGTGAAGATGGTTTCAAGCCCACAACACCGCCCCTAGTGGTGTGGACGAGGGCGGGAACCCCATGGGCGGGGGGCATTCCACCGTCATGGGGGAGGAGGGAAGGTGAGGTGGAGGATTTTCATTGGTCCTTTAAAAAAATTGAAAATTTTGAAAAGTAACCGTTGCATCTTAAAAAAAAAACTAATCAAATTTTGAATAAGTAACCATTGGATCTTAAAAAGTAACTGTTGGATGTTTAAAAAAATATTATATATTATAACATTACGAAGAGTAGTTATTCCAATCCTCCAGTATATACTCCGACGAGGACACAGAACGATCGCCATCACGATCGTTCGACCTAGCATCCGGGCGGATGCAGCCAAAGTCGGAGCCAAAGTCAGGACTTGGAAGATAATATGGTTCATCATCCATACTCACATACTCCCCACCAATGTCCGTTTCGTACCCTTCTTCATTTGGAACCGAAGCAGAAGGGTTTGGGTGAGATTGGGTTGTGTCTCCACAAGTTGTAGCTGCCCCAATCCCATCACAGCCATGGTGTAGTCAATAGCCCAGATACATTCCTCATTTGTAGAGAGGAGCATCTGGATCGATACCAGCAGAACCTGGTAAAGGAGTAATGGTTGTTAGTCAACGAGGAGGAGTGTACACTGGTTGACGAGGAGGAGTGTACACTGGTTGACGAGGAGGAGTGTACACTGTAGGAGGAGGATATGACAGTGGTTGAGGTTGGGGGAGAAGAGGATGGTTGTCAACGTCGTCGGCGGCGAGAGAATCGCATGAGGTTTGAAGGACCGGCTGAGTCGTTATGATAACCACCACCCATATCTTTCTTTTTGTGTGTGTGTAGATTGAATTGTGTGATCAAATTGTGACTAACTCTGAGTATTTTATCTTGTATTTATAAGCTTAGAAAAGTAGCCGTTTGAAAGTAGTTGTTGAAAAGTAGCCGTTTGAAAAGTAGTTGTTGAAAAGTAGCCGTTGGAAAAGTATTCGTTTGGATATTATTTTTTTATTAAATATTTATATAATTAAATTTATTAAATAGATTTATTGTCAATTATATAAAACGTGGCACATATACTTACTTTTTGATATATCACAACAAACAGTTAAGGCGATTTCCGGCATGAGTAACCGGCCCCGGAATATCCCCATTCCCGACAATATCCGCCCCCGCATCACCAAACTATTCGTCTCCAATCTCCCGACGGCTGCAGTGGGAATGACTTGGCCACAAAAGTAAGGTCTTACGGACAAATCTTTGATTTGTATATTGCCCGGAAAAGAGATAAATCCGGTAAGCGATTTGGCTTTATCTCTATGTTAGATGTAAAAGACAGGAAGGAATTACTTGCTAATCTACGTGGTATTCGTATTGGTGACAACAAGATTTGGTTTAACATTGCTCATTTTGTGTTAGAAGAAGGGGAGATCGGTGGCCATGCCCCACGTGGTGTTCAACATAATGATAATAATATACACACTAAAGATTTTGAGAGACAAAATAATAATATGCATAATGATAATATACACACAACACAAAGAGAGAGTGAGGGTCAGCGGGGTAAGAAGTTTGGATCTTTTGTCTCTGAATCCAGATCTTTCAAGGATTTATTAGTGGGGAAGAAGATTAGTGTGATGTCTGAGGGTGATGCCTTCAAGACATTGTATGGGAGAGCGTTGGTAGCCAAGATGGTGGACGTCAACGCAGTTAAACGTATTTTTATTATTCTCAATTCGTTTTGTTCCGCTAAGTCGTCGGTGCATTATCTTGGTGGATTGGATCTTCTCATTGCCTTTGAAGACTGCATTCAAGCTAAACTGCTCATGATGGGGCGGTAATCTTGAAAGACTCCTTCTCTTCAATCTCTTTTTGGGAAGGGCAGTCCTTGGGCTATGAAAGAGTGGCCTGGATTAAAATACAGGGGTTCCTCTACATCTTTGGTCCAATGAGGTTTTTGACTTGATCGGAGGTTCGCTTGGGCCGATTGTTCACAAAGCTAACGTGTTGGAGTCCGATCGTGATTTGTCCTTCGAATTCGTCGATGTTCTTCGGGGAGATGCTAAGAGAGTTTCGGAGGAGATCACTTTGGAATGGAAGAATCATAAGTATCGGGTTTGGGTTCACGAAGATCAAGGAGACTGGGTGCCAGATTTTGAGGAACCGGATTTGAGCCGTCTTTGTCAGATAACACACCGGTTGGTTCTTCGAAGACCACTCCGGTCAATGTTGATACTACGCCGGTGTTTCCACCGGGAACGGTTCCTTCTCCCACCGGAGATGTTTTTATGGAAAACTTTAATGAAGATCCGGTTTTAGTGGAAACTCCTGTTGTTTCTAAAAATGCGGTCAACTCTGTTAATGATAATATTGACTCAGAGGTTTTTTCGGTGAACTCCCATAATCAAGGAAATAACACCCACGATTGTACTATGGTTTCTAAAAGGACTGCATGTGCCAATAAGACAAAGAAGAAGGGCTTTGTTTGTGTTCTATCCAAAAAAAGAAAGCAGGCTTTGTTCAAAAGATCTCTTAGTAAGTCTAACTCTAGCTCTGGCCCAAATAAAAAGAAAAACAAAACCAAGCCCACTAGTGGAGACCCTTTTGATCTAGAAGAATTTATTGGACCTATGGACCCATTGAAGGTTCTAGCCCAAAAGAGGATTGCTTCACCATCTGGACAGCCTCTTACGGCTTCAAGTGTCTCTAGTCCTGCAGAAGATCACCATGTTACTGTGAACCGTCAACAGCCGATTCCTATCCAATCTTTTGACCAGCTGCTGGGGGTTTCGGAAGCAGCCATCTTGGAGGTGGAGGAGACTATTAAACTTGGAGTTTCTTTGGGGCACAATTTAATGAAAGTTCATCTCTGGTCAATGATGTCGTATGTGAAGAAGGGTTACAATCGGTTCAGGTATGAATTGTCTTTCGCTGAATATTCGGGGTTTGGGGGTAGCTGGTAAAGACTCTTGGGTGAAACGGTTGAAGTTTGAAAATGGTGTGAATTTTATTGCTTTGCAAGAGACCCAATGCAAAGACATGTCCGATTTTGTGAGTCACAGGTTTTGGGGAAACTCGGCAGTTGAGTTAGATTATGTTGAGGCCAGGGGTCGGTCTGGTGGTTTAATTTCGTTGTGGGATCCTAACAAGTTTTCTATGACTTCTGTTCTAAGAAATCAACACTTTCTTCTTGTTAGTGGCTCTTGGAAAGAGGATGGGTCTTTGATGAATTTTATGAATATCTATGCCCCTCATAAACTGGCCAAAAAAACGGCCTCTTTGGGAGCATATTTCGCAAATTATTAGAGAAAGGGATGGGCTGTGGTGTCTCCTTGGAGACTTCAATACGGTGCGATTTAGGGATGACAGAAAGAATTGTTTTTTTGATCAGGCAGATGCGGATGTATTTAATTCCTTTATTGTGTCTTCGAATCTTATGGAGTACGGTATGAAAGGGGGCATGTTCACCTGTTTAACTAAAAAAGGCGAAGCTTTGAAATTAAGTAAAATTGATAGAGTTTTGGTTAATGCGAGTTTTCTTTAATCGATGGCCAGAAGCATGTGTTCGGGTGTTACCTAAATATTTATCGGATCACAGTCCGCTCCTTATTACGGTGGAGCACGTTAATTTTGGTTCACGTCCCTTCAGGTGGTTTAACTCGTGGTTGGATAGGGATAATTGTGAACAGGTGGTTAATAAAACTTTGGGGGAATTTCATATGTCGGGTGCCGCGGATGTTGCACTATCTTCCAAGCTCCGATATTTGAAACTTACTCTTTCTAATTGGAAGAAACAGGTTGAGAAAAAGGAAGGGGCGGAGTTGGCAAGTATGAAAAATGATCTAGAGCGGTTGGAAGCGGAAATGGACATCGTGATTTGCTAGAAGAAGAAGAGTGGGTTTGGCAGGAATGCAAGAAAGGTATTGAATCTATTGAATTTTTTCACGCCAAGGATGTCTTGCAGAAATCGCGGGTTAGTTGGGCGAAGTTTGGCGATGATAATACTGCCTATTTCCACAGGCATATGAATGGCCGCAAAGCATCGAATGCTATTCAAGGTTTAATGGTGGAAGGGGGATGGGTCTCGAAACCGAATTTGGTTAAAAGAGAGGTGTTGAGGCATTTTAGTAAACATTTTAAAGAAGAGGTTCCCTCTAGACCGATGCTATATTGTGATGATATGAAGAAAATCCCAGCCGATTTGGTGGGCGGTCTCACAACGCCGTTTACCAAAGAGGAAATTAAATTCGCGGCTTTCGAATGTGGCAAAGATAAAGCACCGGGTCCGGACGGTTTTAATTTCTCTTTTGTTCGCCATTTTTGGACTCTCCTAGAGCCGGATTTTGAAAGGATTTTTGCGGAATTTTTTGAATCAGGTACTATTAGTCGTGGTTGTGGTTCGTCCTTTATCACACTTATTCCAAAGATAAAAAATCCCATTGGCTTAAAAGATTATCGGCCTATTACATTGGTGGGAATCATTAGCAAACTTATTTCGAAAGTCTTGACTCTAAGGCTTAAGAAAGTTATCGGCTATGTTATTTCGGACAATCAAACGGGTTTCTTAAGTGAGCGGAATATTCTTGACGGGCCCTTAGTTGCTAATGAAGTTCTATCTTGGTGTAAACGGAGGGCGAAGAATGTTTTCTTTATGAAGATTGACTTTGAAAAAGCATACGACAACGTCAATTGGGGTTTTCTTCTTTCTATCATGGATCAAATGGGATTCCCAAGTAAGTGGTGCTCTTGGGTTAAAGGTATTCTAGCCTCGGCGAGATCTTCGGTTCTTGTCAATGGCTCGCCTACCTTTGAGTTTCAATGTCACAAAGGTTTGCGTCAAGGCGACCCCATATCTCCGTTTTTATTTCTTATAGTGATGGAAGCTTTTACATGTTTGTTCAATAAAGCTATTAATATTGGGGTCTTTGAAGGGTGTCGCTTGATAAAAATTGCCCCGTCGTCTCCCATCTCCTTTTTTGCGGATGACGCGCTTGTAGTAGGCAAGTGGTCGTCGGAGAATATCTTGGTTGCGGCTAGGATTCTTCGCATTTTTTTATATTTGTTCGGGCCTTAAAATAAATATCCATAAGTCCTTTCTTTATGGCACGGGGGTTCAAGATGAAGAAGTGTTGTCCTTGGCCAATTTAGTGGGGTGCCGAGTGGGTGTTTTCCCCTTTGATTACTTGGGCGTTTCTGTTGGTGCTAATATGAATCGAATAAATAGTTGGAGAAAAGTGGTTGAGGTTTTTGAGACGCGGCTTTCTTCTTGGAAGGCTAATTTACTCTCTATTGGCGGGAGAGTCACTTTATTGAAATCGGTTTTACAAAATCTTCCTATTTATTTCTTTTCCCTTTACAAAGCGCCAGTAGCGGTCATTGATGTGCTAGAGAGGCTTATGAAACGTTTCCTTTGGTCGGCATCTTGTGACAAAAACAAAATCCATTGGGTTTCCTGGGAAAGGGTGACTCGCTCTAAACACAAAGGGGGCTTGGGCATCACTCGCCTTATAGACACTAATCAAGCTTTGCTTTCGAAATGGGCTTGGCGCTTTCGCGTGGACGAAGGTTCCTTATGGAAGAACATTATCATGGCTTGTCACAATGGTAGAAGTAGATGGTCCAGGCTTCCTCGGATTTCTGGAAAAGGTAGTGTTTGGTCTAATATCGTGAAGTCCTGTGAACGCTTTAAGTGTGGAGATAAGATGTTCTTGGATCTTATGAGAGGGATTCTTGGAGATGGCAGTCGCATCCGTTTCTGGAAGATTCTTGGCTTGCGGACGTTCCCCTTATGCATAAATTCCCTCTTTTGTACCGAGCCTCTAGCAGAAAAAGAGCCCTTATTTGCAATTGCAGGTCATACGGTGGTTGGTCTCCAGTTGACTTCTCTGCTCCAATGAACTTACAGCAAGTGGAGGAGTGGCCTGGGCTTTCGGACTTGCTCACTCAAGCCCAAGTCACGACGGAAAGGGACTCATGGGAGTGGGCCGGCGACAGATCATTCACAGTGGCCCAGGTTAAAACTAAAATTTATGAAGATAAGGATTACGGCTCCTTTTACAAATTCAAGTGGGTTGGGTGGGTTCCGTTAAAATGCAATGTTTTTGCGTGGAGGGCAGAGATGGATAGGATCCCGTCGGTTGAGGCTTTGGGTATACGAAATGTGACTCTCCCCAATGATAGATGTCATCTATGTGATGTTGTCTTCGAGACTACGGATCATATTTTTTCGGGCTGCGGCTTCTCGCATGGGGTGTGGGCTAGTGTTTGGCACTGGTGCAGGTTAAAGACAGTCTTCGTTTTCCACACAAAAGATATTTTAGACCTTCACAAACAAGCATCGGGAGGCAAGTGGGGCAAAAAGATTGTTCATGGCATTATCCTATCGTCTCTTTGGTTCATTTGGAAAGCTAGAAATGATAAAATCTTCAAAAATATAAAACGTGGCACTCCCCCCTCCCCTTCCACTCCCCATAATTTTCACCTTTTCAAACCTTGGTCCCACAAGTGCCACATGGCGCTGCCCCCCCCCCCCCTCAACCCCCCATAGTCTTAGTATGTTAGAGTTATACATTTTTTAGCCTTTAGAATATGTGTTAATATTAGAGTTACATTGGAGTTATACATTGTTTTAGGTTAGCTGTTAGCATTGGAGTTGTACGTTGTTTTAGGTTATATATTAATATTAGAGTTATACATTGTTTTAGATTAGATGTTAACATTAGAATTATACATTGTTTAAGGTTATGCGTTAACATTGGAGATACATTGTTAATTGTTTTAGGTTAGGTGCTACCCGAAGCTTTCCTGCATGTAACTGTAAAGCGCATCAGTCTATTTCATATGTAAAATTGATGTGTTATATTAGATTTATCAACCCTGGGATGCTCATTGGGTATAATCTAGTTATATATATATATATATATATATATATATATATATTGCAAATCAATAAAATATGGTATAAGTGGGTTAAACGGGTCAACCCGCCCGGGTTTACCCTAACACGACCTGTTTAGCCGTTCAACCTGAAAATAACCTGAACCCATTTAGACTAAACCTAAACCCATAAATTTCGTATTAGGTTTGGATTATGTTTTGAGGTCGTGACAGAAATTCTCGCCCCTAGCCTTTCAGTTCTCAAATTAAAACATATTCATGTGTTTTATTCAGTCATTTTTTTGTATTTTATTCTTTCAATGTTTTTTCAATGTTTAGGGTTTTCATTTTACTTCGACTGATAATGTTCATGTGTTTTATTCTTCGGTTTTCTTCAATCGATGATGATGAGGGTTCTCTCATCTGAGATGTTAACAAAGATATATGCTGCTGCTGCTTTTCCCTTTGGGAGTTTGGGGTTTCTTGCAGCCCATTTACTACTCCAAAGTAATTCATTGGATTTCTTGCAGCCCATTTTCGGCCCAATTATATTTCTTAAATTCCAATTGTTTTATTTTATTTTTTTTTAAAGAAAATTTCCATTTTTTATAAGGCAAAGAAAATTCTAAATTACACCATCAATTTCACTACTTTCGTTTCCTTTTTTTTTTTTTTTTTTTAAGTAAACTTCATTCGTTTAAAACGCATCACAAGCGGTCCTCAAAACGAGAACTCTAGGCTTATTTAATTAAAATGACTGATAAAATCAATTTAAATGTGAAGACCCATTTATGGCTTTCAAAACACATTTATAACTTTCTTATGTGTTTACGTCAAGTTTCTATCATCCCAACCGCATTTTTTGAGAGATAGTTTTACGATGATGAATCAAATAAAATCAAGTTTATGCAATCGTATTGGTGATGATTTCTTGAACACTTACGTAATTTGTATTGTAGAAGTAGATGAGCTTGTCAATGTTACTAATGAAGAACTAATCTAGCGATTTCAAACGATGAAAACACATAGACATAGAGGACAATTGTAATCGACTTATTTTATATTATTGTATAAACATTTAATGAAGTATGTAATTTCATCATCATTTTTTTCCTTCTTTAGGAAAAGAAGTTCACGACCCGTGGGCCTTTTACCTTCACGCAACATTGCTTCTTCAGGATTTTGCCCATCATGAAAAAATTAGCCTATCAGTATTTGTGCCATCCCTAAAAAATACTATGCATTCGGTACTGTTTACATATACGAACGAGGAGTAGAATGATGAATTAGACAACTGATTTGTTGACTTCAAATTGTGACGCCTAGCAAAGACAAATAAGTATATTTGTTTGAATTTCATTTTTATTATTTTAGCATAGAGTTTCATTTTGACTTTTATGTGCACTAGAAAGTAACAAGGTTAATGTGTTTTTTTTTTTCAATTTTCCAAACAAATAATATATTTTAATATTTAATTTATTTGTATTCTAATTAATACTCAATGTCTGTATTTGTTGAGTACTGATTTATAGGAAAAATTACAGAAATCGTTCTTTATGTTTACATCGATTTTCAGTGGTTGTCTTGAACTTCAAAATTGATGAGAATCGTTCTTATGTTGTAAAATCTTGCAGCTCTCGTCTTTTAATACTAACTTGTTAGTTTTCATGGTTATTTCTGACCAGATGGACCCCACATGAGAATAAATTGGTCTTTTCACTCACTAATCAAAAAATATTTTAATACACAAATAAAAAAGTACAAATATTTAATATATAAAACAATAAGAACTTTCTAAAATTAAAGATATTTTATAAAAGCACATTTCTTACACCACCAGCCGCCACCACCTACTACCACCCAGCCTTTGACAGCCACCACAACCCAATCTTTGACAAAGTAAACCCAAACCGTGCCTTAAAAATCCCATCCTTTCCATTATTGACAAACCCATCGAACACCATCTTCATCCGGGCCATAAAACGTTACACCGCCATTCACGACCTGCAATCACTATCTTCACTCAAGAAACCCCAAATCCAAAAACCCAACCACCATCTTCACTCAAGATCGAACACCCAAATCCAAAAATCCTAACCACCACCCTCGCTCAAGAAACCCCCAAATCCAGAAACCCGAACCAACGTCTGAGCCTGTATACACAATCTGAGCCTAAAGGTGGATGGAGGTGAACAGGGAGGTTTGCTAGTCGAAGGCGGTAATATAATCTGTAATTTTATTTTTTCCTTTATTTTGAAGCTTCTTTATAGATCACCTAGTGAGCTGGAGCCAACTTATTTTAACGATTTAAGGTATGATTAAAGGTTGTCTACACTTGCTAAACCACAGGGAGGTGGACGATGGTCGTGGTTACAGGTGGAGGGAGGTGGTCCTATTCAGTTTTGCTCACTGTAATGTGTGTCTGTTCCAGTTGTAATCGTTATTATTTTCCTAATACGTAATAAGAGAATATGTTTATGAAGAATGTTATGGTCATTGTGTGCCACTACAAGAAAATGGGGTATTTACCCACACATAGTTTACCTACACATGTTAATATGTGGGTAAATACCTACACATTTCTTCATATGTGTGGGTAATGGTTAATGATATATCTTCCTAAAAACTAACACTTAATATGTGTTGGTGAAACATTTTAGCTACACATAACGTTTGTAGAAAAATTTCCCCCAAAAATTGTCAAATCAGTTAGGTAAAATTACCCACACATGTGATAAAAATTTGTTACGTGTAGGTAAACTATCTACACATATATACAAAACTAATATAAATGTGGGTATTTGTTTATGTCTACCAACACATAATATTTGTAAAAAAAAAGAATGTAAATAAATTTAGCAAATGAATATTTATTTTATTTTTTGAAAATGGCGTGACAAAATAAACAACTACACATATTAAACAATGTTAAATATGTGAAGCTATATACATACGCACAATACTTAAATAATTATGTATAGATAAATATAGAATGGCATGGAAATAAACATTTTAAACAAAAATAAGAAAAATAAATAAACAAATTAAAAGAGAAAGGAACACGATTATAGATAGATATATATATACGTGTATTTATTACATACAAAATTTTTAAAATATAAGTATTATAATTAATACAAATTAATTAATAAATAGTAGAGTCGAGCAAGCTCGAGTTTAAATAAATAGTCACGAATTGAGCTCGAGTTTCATAATAAAATTGGAGCTTATATGTTAAACGAGCTCAAATGAGAACCTAGATGAGTACACCTAAGAATATCTGTTGTGGCCTGCAAGCAGCCTGCCGCGAGCCACAACTTTGTACACCTGGCTAGCGCTGTCCACAACATCTCCACGTGATTGAGTCAGCGAGCGATGGGACGTGAGCCAGCTCGCGTTCGTTAGCGGGCTGGCTGCACGTTTCAAATTCAAAAAATTAAATTTTCACCCACCAAATTAATTACCCCCTATATTTATTTTCCAAGCCATCTTCTTCTTCACACACACAAACCATCTTCTTCTTCACACAAACTCAAACCCTAAAGCTTCAATTTTCAAACCCAACTTCATCATGGTGCAGTGGACTGAGGAGGAGGAGTTAGCACTCATGCTGGTGTACCAACAAGTTCACGGTGACGCTGCTTCGTCAAGCGGTGGCTATGGGGCTCGCGACCCACAGTGGCACCGGGTTTTGGCCGAGTTCGGTACCCTTGTAGGGGGTACCAACCGTACCAATGACTCCATCCCCCACAAGTTCGGGGACATGAAATTGAAGTGTAAAAATTCGAAACCGCGTACAAAGCGGTGAAGGTGGATATGCCTGACGAAACCGATGACTGCTCGTCGCCTTCGCCAAAGTGGGGTACCCTCGGGCGGTTGGCCATAACTTTCACCACGTTTCAGCGTGGCACATGTTACGCTCGGGCCTACGTTAGGTTTTTTTTATTTTAGTGTAATTTCCTTTTTTTTAGTGTAAATTTTCTTTTATTTTTAGTTTAATGTTTGTTTTTATAAAAAATTGTTGTAAATATTTAAATAGATTTGGTAAAAAAAAAAAAAAAAAAAAAAAAACTCACTCACCTTGACCCATAACACCGTCTAGCGAGCGACCACCGTCCGCTATCCAGTGCCAAGTAAGCGTTGATGAGGCATAATATTATTCGATAAATCCCCCACTCACCTTAACCTACAACGGATAGTCTAATTTGAAATGCTTTTAAACTTTTCATTTCTATCCCCAAATAAGGTTTCCCGCTTCTAATTTAACACATTCCCTCTCCTTTTCCTCTGTTTCCCCTTTTAAGTTTTAGTATTTTCTATAAACTCATAGTGACTTATTAATAATTATTGTTCTGTTAGTTTAAGTATTTTAATTTTTATAACTAGTACTTTTGTTTTGTGTGTTGAACAATGATGTTTCTTCATTTTTAATAAAGAATGGTAACTTGGTCACATGTTTCATTATTGATTTTGTATTTGTTTGTATGTATTTGAAGATATCTACATATGTCGTGGTTAATGCTCAATATATTTCTTTCTACACATTAGAATTGATACCTATGCATCTACAGTTTTTACCTACACATAATATTACTTTTATCTACACATATATTCCTGCCACATCACCCGCCATGTCATCTGCTACGTCATCTGACACATCAGCAGCCATCCAAACAAATTTTTATATTTCTAACCACACATATAAATTAGTTTTAGCAACACATATATGTGTAGGTATAATGCACTATTTACCTACACATAACTCATGTGTTGCTAATGATCTTTCTCTACAGGTCTGAGTCTACACATCACCACACTTAATTAATGTGTAGGTAAAGATAATTACCAACACATAATAGGCTTTTACCCACACATACTATGTGTGGGTAAAGACCCAAATTTCTTGTAGTGTGCGTTTTTGGTTAGCTTACGTTTATCATTTTGCTAGACCTAAGGAGATTCCGCACCCGAAGTTTGAAGGTTGTGAGATATTGTGGAATTAATTTCCATTTTGATCCTACAAATGGTATCAGAGCATCAGGCTCAATCTCACAATTGCAAATTGATAAAAATCATTGAAAACTGATCTGAATTATGTTAAAGATCTGAATTTTTCTACGGTTTTGAAACTAGTTCACAAAACATGGTTTTTCATTGATTTGGTGTGTGTTTTGATGTGTTTTTAATCAAATTCTTATTTAAAACTGTTCTAAATCAAAATCCACACAAAACCTATCCATGTTTACATCAATTGGTGAAAAATTTTCAAAATTTGATCAAATTCGTATGTTTTTTAACGTGAAAATGATGAACAAAATTGAACAGGGGAATAGCAGCATAGTTTGGGCAAATAGAGAGTTATTACTTCCAATTCATCTTCATTTTGTGAAGAGTAGCTCCTTTTCTTTACCCATTCATGTTGATTTTGCTCCATTCGTGTGAACTTTTGGGCGAATAACTTCTTGATTACTTCTAGGGATGTTCAAATCGCCCGACGGTCGTGACTAGCTCAGAAAATGCTCGAAAAAATGCTTGCTTAATTAGCCGCTCAGTTGTAAATGAGCCGATTTGTAACATTTGCAATTTTTCCTCATAACTCAATTACAATTTTAAGGACCTAAAGTGACAATAATCCAAAAAGGAAAATTTCAAGGACTTTAATTCAACTTAATATTTGGTTTAAATTGTAATACCTGAAAATTCAAATAATATTCGTTTATTATGGCAAATTCTTAAACGATTTTACATCATCGTACGACTGACACATTTTTAGCAAACTTTAATTCTTATGTAACAAAAGATTATTATTTAATCACAATTATAATAATAAATTTTATATAATTCAACCAACACGTGACATAACTTAAAATTTCAATTTACTCATCTATTAATATATATATATAAAAGAACTGATAGTCGGTGACATGGCGTTCAATGGTGGCCTCAACCCTCCCTTGAATGTGCCACGTGGCATAATGAGGTGAAGATTTTATTATTTTTGAATTATTTCATTTTTATCTATTAACTAGGCGAGATCCCGTGTGGAAACACACGGGAGGACCCGGCCAACACTTATCCGCTACACAGTATCCACTGACGCGTCAGCAGACCAAACCCTCCAAAGCACTCGATCTATCGTTAAAAGAAAAACTGTATTTTGTAACGTCTGTTTATTTCACAACATCAGTTAATAATACACTAAGGCAATAGATTGTTTGTTACTAAACGGTTTGTAATTCAACGTCTGTTCGTTTCGCAACTCTATTCATTACATCAATTAAGCAGGTTTTTTAAAACACCTGGTTGCAAAAAACTGTTGATTCAAACAGTTGTTAATTCAACGGTTTCTTTCAAACAGTTGTTGCATTAACCACCGACTGACCGACACGTCAACAGTCCAAACGTCCGCTGAGAGAACCACTGTTTCGCACGACTGTTTATATCTTTTAACACTGATCAAATGTTTAATAACTGAAAGGTAACAACCAAGAAACAAAAACTCTACAGACGGATTAAAAACCTGTATTCAATATGTAGCGATATATAAAAACCCATATCTAATCAACGTTAAACAAAACAAATATAATCAACTTTAAATATCAATATACATTATGAATTCCATCTTCATAACATTTGTTTATACATATGAATATACATTAGGAATTAATAAACTTAAGCTTCAATTCCTTTGAAGGTACAATTCCTTTTGTTCTTGAACTTTAAGCACTTTAGGCATATGCAACTCAATATGCGTATTAACTCATTGATATGCGATGGATGGTATCCACGGTGTGACACCCGGCAAACTCAGGTTAGTAACGTTGACTAAACTAGTAAGTCTACCTTAGCGAGTCATGCATATTACGTCCTTAACGGGGTCAGTCGAGTCGATATGATGATTCTGGGAATCATCGGGAGTCGGTCCATAACTATGGGTACAAGGATCGGCGATTCGTGGAATCGCCGGGTTTAATGCACACACGAGTCTCGAGTCCCGGGAATTGGTGAACGGATGTAAACGTGTTAGTTATCATGCATTATATGTTTGAAATCATTATGTGACTTATCGGTATGTGAATACGTGTTTAAATATGTTAAAATAGTGTTTAACGCGCCAAAAACCCATTCCAGCACCTTATAGGCGATTAGGAGCCTGGGGGACTCCTAATCGCGTGAACAGTAGGCGATTACAAGGGGATTGGGGGAGTAGGAGGCCTAATCGCATGAACAGAGGCGATTAGGGTCCCTACTCGCGAGTAGGAGGCCTAATCGCATGAACAAGAGGCGATTAGGGCCCCTAATCGCCTGACCTGGACTGCTAATCGCTAGTACTGCAGAGTCCGGGTCAAAACACCTATAAATAGAACCCTTAACTCCCCAAAACACCTCTAGAACAACCCTAGCTGCTCCCAAACCACCCACACACCTTGAAACACCTCTGGAACTCTTTTTGCTACAAAAATCACCATCTCCAAGCTTACACACCTTCCTTTAACAAAATCCAAGGTGTGTTCTTCATCCCTAACCTTTGTAAAGTTGTTATTTTGAGTTCCCCAAAGGTCCAGACCTTGTTTTACTAAATTGTGTCTTTAAAACCCTTTTAAAAGAGTTCTAAAACAAGTCTACACCATAATACTTGCTATATGTGGAGTATTTGTGCATATGAAGATTGTTGGTGATTATTACATGAATGTTTCCATGAATTTGTTGTACTTCTGAGGTGTAAGTGTTGTTAGGATGATTATCTATGAGTTTAAGCCCTTGTTATGATGTTTAGGTGCAAGTATGCATTTTGACCCATTTGGGTAATTCTTGAAGAATAGGATGTATGATGTGATTCATTGCTTGTTTATGGTTAGAAATCATACTAGGATGATGATATAACATGGAGATGATGAATTGCTACTTGTAGGAGATGAAATCTGATTGTTTCCATTTAAGGAAAGATAAGGTTGGTAGGTGAAACCTAGTACTTTGCCATTTTAGGAAATAATTGCATAGAACATGCTAGATCAGTGATATGTCGGGGTTTTTTGCTTGAAATGGGTTGGTAAATGGTTTAGGTTTGATATTGGGTGTCGTTGCATGTTTCGGATCTGATTTGGAGGGTTAAACGCGCGAAAATCCGTTACACAGCAGCTGCAGGCGATTAGGAATCCTAATCGCCTGAGCTGGGCGATTATGCAGACATTATTGGCGATTGGGACCCTACTCGCCTGATACATCAGGCGATTAGGCCCCTAATCGCCTGTAGGCTGAAGCCTACTCGCGTGTGACTTTCCTAATCGCATGTACTGCTGCCGTGAACGCGTTTTGACATCCCGGAACACGATTTGACACCTAGGAACATGCTAGGAACCCCGGGATACACCCAATGACTTAGTAAGACGTGTTCGGACCTATTTATGCGTTAATTGGACATTATGCTAGACTAGGTGAACTCTTGCGCGTATTAAGTGTTTAATTGCATATGTTGCATGATGTCTTGTATTTTCCTAACACGTGGGATGTCGGGTCACCAATGGGACGTCGGGTCTTGTCTGGCACGGTCGGTTTAACAATTAAAGGTGTTTTCAAACGTTTATGGTCACGGTCTGGACATTCGGGGACTAGTTAGCCTGCGGGTTATTAGTCCAATACTTATTCACATCTTATGATAGGTCGCCGCTATTTGGGACTATCATAACATAATTACTTAACTGTTTTCAAGTAACGCAATCCAAGGTGAGTGTCACAGCCCCACTTTTACCGTTTTACTTTCGGGGGAGAAACATGCTACTTATTTAGATTACTCATCATAGATCATGTTATACTATGGTTATTTCACGTACTATGCGGCCTTTACAGAAAGTCCCAGGGGGGAACCATGAATGTGCGGGGATGCACAACGGGGGAAATGTGGATAGATCTATTGGGCCTTACAAACCTCACCCGACGGCTGGGAGCCGGGCGGGTGCATATTGTCTCTAATACTTTGGGGGTTACCGAGGCATCGGTAATCCCGTCCGTCTGGGCTGGCTTCAACACTTATACCGGTTTAGTAATGGATTCCCAACCGCAGTAGTAGCAATACTTAACGTCTAGCTAACGTTCTCATAACATAGTAGTAACGGGAAATGATCTTACCGAATTTATAACAACACTTTTATGAAAGAAAACCTGTGAACTCACCAGCATTATATGTTGACATTTTTGGCATGTTTTCTCAGGTCGCTAAGGTAGCAGTCAATGGGCTAGGCGCACGGAGTCATGAACAGCGTCTAATATTTTGAAGCATATTAAACAATGTCTTTGTAAACAATGATATGTCTTTTGGTTGTAAACAAGAATGCTTCCGCTGCTGGTTTACAGCTCAAAGCATGATATTTTGGTTTTAAATACAATTATGAATGCATGTTTTGTTGTATGTTTATTGTGATCGTTGACTGAGATCCTGGTGTGTCACGCGCCTCGCGGTAAAACCCCGCACGTGGAATTTGAGGGTGTGACAGATTGGTATCAGAGCCAACGGTTATAGTGAACTAGGACTGCATGTAGAGTCTAGTCTATAACTGAGTCGCACACACTAGACGGTCACAATTAGTCGAGTCTTAGCAAGTGGGTAACAATATGACTTGTCGGGGGTGTCGGTGTCATCGTCTACTACGCTACATCATCTATTACTCCTTATCATCCTATTTCTTGACTCATCCTTACTATGATCTGATGGCGAACGATATACTATTGAACTTTCTTGACGGCGGTGTACATTGGGGTAGCTTCGGCGTACTCTTGAGATCTGTCCAGGGATTTGGACATCTCCCCTCTATGCCCTAATGAACACGCTCGTTCTTATGCATACTATCTTGTACTTATACTTATGATAATACCATGATTGGGCGCTAGTGTTCGGTGACTTGAACTTCAAACTTAAATCGCGCCTGGAGGACCATGTGGAACAGTTTATCATGTCGGGTGCACACGAGATCATAAACTGTGATGCATGGGATCCCTGGCGGACTTTGGGCTTGAACGGATGGACCCGAGCTGGGCTCGGTCTAGTTTCTTGAAATTCCTAATGGGTTATACCACGGGCAAGCCTAAATCTTTTGTTTCATGTTGTGACAGAAGATGTCGGGAGCTCGTGGAGGTCGCAGAGGCGGCCGTGCTGGCGGCCGTGGTGGCGGCGGTGGCCGCGGGAATATTAATATGACCCAAGCCGAATTGGATAACTTAATGCAGCAGCACGTGAATAATGCTCTGGCAGCATTCCAAGCCGCTCATAATGCTATGGGTGGTACGTCGATTCTCACCTATTCTACCTTGTTCTGGGGTACTTTACCTTTTCTTGATTCTCACCTGCGTGTCTGTTCCAGGTGGTGCTGTCAATCCTCCTCCATCCCAGTGTTCCTACAAAAAGTTTATGGATTGCAAGCCCCACAACTTTAGTGGCACTGAAGGGGCAGTGGGACTGCTCCGTTGGTTGGAGAAAATTGAGTCAGTTTTCTCGATGTGCAGCTGCCCGGAAGGTGACCGGGTGAAATATGCTTCTGCGACCCTGGAGGGTCAAGCTCTGACTTGGTGGAACTCCACCACCCAGACTATGGGTATTGGGGAAGCCCACGCTATGCCCTGGGCGGAGTTCATTCAGTTGCTGAAAATGAGTACTGCCCGAGGGATGAAATCCAGAAGCTTGAGCATGAGGTCTGGAATCATAAGATGGTGGGTTCTGAGATTGAAGCTTATACTGCTAGGCACAATGAGTTGGCGGTGTTGTGCCCCGATCTGCACGCACCCGAATACCGAAGGATTGAGCATTATGTTGCTGGGTTAGTACCGGAGATTGCCGGGTTAGTTGCTGCGGGCAATCTCACTGTTTATTCTGATGTGGTTCGGTCGGCTCACAGGCTGACCAACATGAAGGTGGCTGAAGGGGTCTTGCCTCCTCGAGGCGCTGCTGTGAAGGCTCCTGATAGTAACAAGCGGAAGTGGGAAGCTGTGGGGAAAGGATCGAGTTCGGCCCAGCCTCAACAGGTAAGGAAGTCTGATACTGGGGGATCGTCGTCTGAGCAGAAAATGGGGGGTTATCAGGGGAGGTTGCCAAAGTGTGAACGATGCTGGTTTCATCATACTGGTCGTTGCGACAAGAGCCATTGTCGCCGGTGCAACAAGGCCGGGCATGTGGCTCATGACTGCAGGGTTAATCTTCAGGGTAACCGGAACCCTCCTGCTACACCTACTCTGACTCCTCCTGTTGCTGCTCCCCAGGGAAATCAGGGGAAACAAGGGTGCTATAACTGTGGTGAGCTTGGTCACTACAAGCGTAACTGCCCCAAGTTGAAACAGGGTGAAGCCGGGAAGAATGGGTCGGGTAATGGAAACAATGGGGGCGGAGGCAGGAATGCTCGCGCCTTCGTGATTGGTTCGAGCGGTGTTCGACAAGATCCTGACACTGTTACTGGTACGTTTCTTCTCGATAATCGCTATGCTACGGTTTTATTCGATTCCGGCGCCGATAAGAGTTTTATATCCCTTGGGTTTAGTCAATTGCTTGATAGGGTACCTACACCTTTAGAGGCTAAGTACTTGATAGAATTGGCTGATGGTAAGAAAGTTGAGGCGACGCACGTCCTTAGGGAGTGTCACCTTGAGTTGTCGGGTTATTCCTTCCCTATTGATCTTATGCCGGTGTCCTTGGGTAGTTTCGATGTTGTCGTGGGTATGGATTGGTTGTCGCTGTATCATGCTGAGATCGTTTGTTTTGATAAAGTCATTCGACTTCCTCTCCCTGATGGAGAAATCCTGTTGGTGCACGGTGAGAAGAGCGGGGTCCCATTGAGTATCATTTCGTGTATGAAAGCCTATAAGTATCTTCGGAAGGGGTATTCTGCCATTCTGGCACTTGTTTCGGTTTCGTCTGAAGAAGAGAAGAAGATTGAAGATATTCCTGTTGTCCGTGACTTTCCCGATGTATTTCCCGAAGACTTACCTGGTCTTCCGCCTTATCGCCAGGTCGAATTTGGTATTGAACTTGCTCCGGGTGCGGCCCCTATTGCTCGTGCCCCTTACCGCCTCGCACCTCCCGAAATGCAGGAGTTGTCGAACCAGTTGCAGGAGCTGTTAGAGAAGGGTTTCATTCGACCTAGTTCGTCCCCGTGGGGAGCCCCTATTTTGTTTGTCAAGAAGAAGGACGGAAGCCTACGGATGTGTATCGACTACCGGGAATTGAACAAGGTTACCATCAAGAATCGCTATCCTCTTCCTCGCATCGATGACTTATTTGACCAGCTTCAGGGTTCTAGTTTCTATTCGAAGATCGATTTGAGGTCGGGGTACCACCAGTTGAGGGTTCAAGAAGCTGACATTCCGAAGACCGCCTTTCGAACTCGCTATGGCCATTTTGAATTCCTGGTCATGCCTTTTGGTCTCACCAATGCACCTGCCATCTTTATGGATCTGATGAACCGTGTTTGTAAGCCTTATCTTGATAAGTTCGTGATTGTCTTCATTGATGATATTATAGTCTATTCCAAGAACGAGGTGGACCACCAGGAACACTTGCGTCTTGTCTTGGAACTCCTGAGGCGGAAACAGTTGTACGCCAAGTTTTCTAAAATGTAGCTTCTGGTTGCGTGAAGTCCCAGTTCCTTGGTCATGTAGTTAATGAGAAAGGAATTCACGTTGACCCAGCCAAGATTGAAGCCATTAAAGACTGGGAAGCACCAAAGACGCCATCTGAGGTGCGACAATTCCTAGCCTTGCTGGTTATTATCGTCGCTTTATCGAGGGATTTTCGAAGATCGCTCAACCCCTCACCTCGCTTACCCATAAGGACAGAAAGTTTGACTGGGGTGATTCGCAGGAGTCGGCCTTCCAAATGTTAAAGGCTAAACTCTGTTCTGCTCCTATCTTGTCCTTGCCTGAGGGTACGGAAGATTTTGTGGTTTATTGTGACGCTTCTATCCGGGTCTCGGTTGTGTACTGATGCAGCGCGAGAAGGTCATCGCCTATGCTTCTCGTCAGCTCAAAGTTCATGAGAAAAACTACCCCACCCATGATCTGGAATTGGGTGCGGTGGTCTTTGCTTTAAAGATATGGAGGCATTACTTGTACGGTACCAGTGCACTATTTACACCGATCACAAGAGCCTCCAGCATATCTTTGATCAGAAGGTGTTGAATATAAGACAGCGTCGCTGGGTCGAGCTTCTTAATGATTACGAGTGCGCTATTAAATACCATCCTGGCAAGGCGAATGTGGTCGCAGACGCCTTGAGCAGGAAGGAAACGGCTAAACCTCGTCGTGTTCGAGCTCTTCAGCTCACTATCCATTCCGGCTTACCCGATCGAATCCGTTCAGCGCAGCAAGAAGCTTTGAAGGAGGAAAACCTTAAAGCTGAAACCATGCATGGTGCTGATAGCCACCTTGAACTCAGGTCCGATGGGTTACACTATTTCGCTGAACGTATTTGGGTTCCTTTATTTGGGGGCTTGCGGGAGCTCGTTCTTGATGAAGCTCACAAGTCCCGGTACTCTATTCACCCTGGCTCCGATAAGATGTATCAAGACCTAAAGATACTTTATTGGTGGCCGAACATGAAGGCGGACGTGGCTTCGTACGTGAGCAAGTGCTTGACCTGTGCCAAGGTCAAGGTCGAGTATCAAAAGCCATCCGGCCTTCTGCAACAGCCTGAAATTCCTGAGTGGAAGTGGGAGCGGATTACGATGGACTTTGTGACCAAACTCCCGAAATCGCCCAGTGGTTGTAACATGATCTGGGTAATTGTTGATAGGTTAACAAAAGTCCGCGCACTTCCTCGCTATCAAAGATACCGATGGTCTCGAGCGTCTGGCACGGTTATATCTTAAGGAAGTGGTCTCTCGGCACGGGGTGCCTATTTCT
The DNA here is from genome assembly GCA_030844895.1 of Ambrosia x helenae. Lineage (NCBI taxonomy): Eukaryota > Viridiplantae > Streptophyta > Magnoliopsida > Asterales > Asteraceae > Ambrosia > Ambrosia x helenae. The sequence goes on along the minus strand of CM061233.1, from coordinate 94,704,908 downwards.
ATTATTTCTGATCGTGATCCTCGGTTCGCCTCTAACTTCTGGAAATCCTTGCATAAGGCTCTGGGTACTCAGTTGGACATGAGCACAGCGTATCATCCGCAAACCGACGGTCAAAGTGAGCGAACAATCCAAACGCTAGAAGACATGCTTCGGGCATGTGTGATCGACTTTGGCAAGGGGTGGGAGAGTCATTTACCGCTGGTGGAATTCTCCTACAACAACAGTTACCATTCTAGCATCAAGGCAGCTCCGTTCGAGGCTCTTTACGGGCGGAAATGCCGGTCTCCTCTTTGTTGGGCTGAGGTGGGTGAGAGTCAACTCACCGGCCCGGAACTTGTGTACGAAACTTCCGAGAAGATCGTACAAATCCGTAACCGCTTGGCAGCAGCTCGGGACCGTCAAAAGAGCTATGCCGATCGTCGTCGCAAGCCTTTGGAGTTTGAGGTTGGCGACAGGGTTTTGTTGAAGGTATCTCCGTGGAAGGGCGTTATACGTTTTGGGAAGCGGGGCAAATTGAATCCTCGGTATGTGGGACCGTTCGCAATCCTGGAACGGATTGGACCGGTAGCATACAGGCTTGATCTGCCAGCTGAGCTCAGTAATGTTCATAATGTCTTCCATGTTTCTAATTTGAAGAAGTGTTTGGCGGATGAATCTTTGGTTGTTCCTCTCGAAGAGATCAAGGTGGATGATCGTCTACGTATCGTGGAGGAACCGGTTGAAATTCTTGACTATAAAATCCGTAGCCTTCGCCGGAGTAAAATCCGCATAGTCAAAGTCCGTTGGAACTCTGATCGTGGACCGGAGTTCACGTGGGAACGGGAAGATCAAATGAAGGCTAAGTATCCCCATTTATTTCCTAAACGCGCGTTCGAATCAAGACATGTCTCTGCTGAAGCTGAATGAATCTCGGGTCGAGATTCCTTTCAACAGGGGGATGATGTGGCAACCGGAAAATTTTTCTTCTCTTTCGTCTCTTCCTTTTTGGCCTTGGACAATTTTCGGGACGAAAATTCTTTCAACAGGGGGATGATGTGACACCCGGCAAACTCAGGTTAGTAACGTTGACTAAACTAGTAAGTCTACCTTAGCGAGTCATGCATATTACGTCCTTAACGGGGTCAGTCGAGTCGGTATGATGATTCTGGAATCATCGGGAGTTGGTCCATAACTATGGGTACAAGGATCGGCGATTCGTGGAATCGCCGGGTTTAATGCACACACGAGTCTCGAGTCCCGGGAATTGGTGAACGGATGTAAACGTGTTAGTTATCATGCATTATATGTTTGAAATCATTATGTGACTTATCGGTATGTGAATACGTGTTTAAATATGTTAAAATAGTGTTTAAACGCGCCAAAAAACCCATTCCAGCACCTTATAGGCGATTAGGAGCCTGGGGGACTCCTAATCGCGTGAACAGTAGGCGATTACAAGGGGATTGGGGCGAGTAGGAGGCCTAATCGCATGAACAGAGGCGATTAGGGTCCCTACTCGCGAGTAGGAGGCCTAATCGCATGAACAAGAGGCGATTAGGGCCCCTAATCGCCTGACCTGGACTGCTAATCGCTAGTACTGCAGAGTCCGGGTCAAAACACCTATAAATAGAACCCTTAACTCCCCAAACACCTCTAGAACAACCCTAGCTGCTCCCAAACCACCCACACACCTTGAAACACGTCTGGAACTCTTTTTGCTACAAAAATCACCATCTCCAAGCTTACACACCTTCCTTTAACAAAATCCAAGGTGTGTTCTTCATCCCTAACCTTTGTAAAGTTGTTATTTTGAGTTCCCCAAAGGTCCAGACCTTGTTTTACTAAATTGTGTCTTTAAAACCCTTTTAAAAGAGTTCTAAAACAAGTCTACACCATAATACTTGCTATATGTGGAGTATTTGTGCATATGAAGATTGTTGGTGATTATTACATGAATGTTTCCATGAATTTGTTGTACTTCTGAGGTGTAAGTGTTGTTAGGATGATTATCTATGAGTTTAAGCCCTTGTTATGATGTTTAGGTGCAAGTATGCATTTTGACCCATTTGGGTAATTCTTGAAGAATAGGATGTATGATGTGATTCATTGCTTGTTTATGGTTAGAAATCATACTAGGATGATGATATAACATGGAGATGATGAATTGCTACTTGTAGGAGATGAAATCTGATTGTTTCCATTTAAGGAAAGATAAGGTTGGTAGGTGAAACCTAGTACTTTGCCATTTTTAGGAAATAATTGCATAGATGTGACACCCGGCAAATTCTGGTTAACAACGTTGTCTAGATGAAAGTCTACCTTAGCGAGTCACGCGTATATTGTACTTAACTGGGTTAGTTAAGTCGGGTTATGGTTCGGGAACTATTGTTAGTCTAGAAGATCATTGGATGTTGGTCTAGAGGTTCGTTAGATGTCAGTCCTTAACCAAGTGTACAAACGGTGACGATTTGTAGGATCGTCAGGGCATACGGAACGTACGAGTCTCGAGTCCCCGGGAATTGGTGAACGAGTGTAAATATGTGTATTTACTTGTGTTATGTGTTTACAATCATTATGTGACTTGTCGGTACGTGAATATGTATTAACATATGTTAAAACGGGGTTTAACGCGCAAAACGCACCAACCAACCCCTATAGGCGAGTAGGAGGCCTAATCACCTATAGGGGAGGCGAGTAGGGAACCCTAGGGGCGATTAGGGTCCTACTCGTGTGTAGTTAAGGGCGAGTAGGCCCAATCACATGAACATTCAGGCGATTACAAGCCCTAATCGCCTGAAACTGCTGCATACTCGCTAGTTACGTGCTGGACGACTAAAAACGACTATAAATACCATACTTAACCTCCTAAACTTCATTATACCAACCCTAGTTGTCCCATAACCCGCCCCAACACATAAACAACCTCTGGAAGGCGATTTTTGATCAAAACTCAAGGTTTCAAGCTTGAATCATCATATTTTCATAATCCTAAGGTTTGATTTTCATCCATAACTCTTTATAAACGTTTTTAATCAATCCCTAATGGTCCAGACCTGTTCTTAAACGAAAAAGCTTTCTGAAAATCGTCAATAAGGGTTGTTTAATCGATTATAACTAATATACGTGCGTTATGGGTGTGTATGATTAGAAAGTTAGGGTTTTTATGATTCATGATGATGATTTGATATGTTATTATGGTAGATCAGTATTGATATTGATATTATGATAATAGGAATCTCAGTAATTGAATATTAGGGTTATGATTACACGTGTTAGTATGATGTTGCATGCTATGTGAATTGGTGTTTTGGATTACTTTGGTTGCATGCAGGACTGATTATACGAGGTTGAACGAAGGAATTTGGGTTAAACATGTTTAGGATAGTGTTTGGGATGATATTGGGTGTTACACACGTTCTGGATCTGATTTGGAGCGTTAAACGCGCGAAAAAACCGGAACACAAAGGTTACAGGCGAGTAGCATTCTTAATCGCCTATGTTATAGGCGAGTAGGGTGCTAATCGCCCATATTATAGGCGAGTAGAGGTCTACTCTTGTGTAAGATCAGGTGATTAGCCCTAATTGCCTATAAGTTCAGGGAATAGCCCTAATCACTAGAAAATTCAGGGGAGTAGCCCTAATCGCCTATAATTAGAGGGGAGTAGCCCCTAATCGCCTATAATAGGGGCGAATAGGATTTCTAATTGCTAGTTGACTTTCCTAATTGCTAGTTGACTTTTCCTAATCGCGTGTACTGCTGCTGTAAGTGTAAATTAGCATTCCGAGACCCGATTTAACATGTAGTAACATGCTAGGAACCCCGTAACATGTCTAATAACTTGGTAACATATATTTGGATGTATTCCGGTGATACGTGAACTATGTGCTATAACTTGTTGTGTGTTAACGTATGTTAAGTGTACTTGCGTTATTGTATGTTTTGGAGCGTAAACATAACACGGGGAGTCTCGGGTCACCAATGGGATGTCGAGTCTTGTACTTTGGGTCGGTTAAACAGTTACGGTGTTTTCAAACGAACTTGGTTATGGTCTGGACATCTAGGGACTAATTAGCCTGCGGGTTATTAGTCTAAATACTTGTAACTGTCGTATGTTAGGTCGCCGCTTACGGGACTAGCATAGCAACTGGGTTTACTCGGTTAAGGGGTAGTAACGCAATTTAAGGTGAGTTTACGGCCCCTCTTTTAAACTGGTTTTTATACTTTCGGGGGAAGAAAACATGTTAAAACGATTATTTGGTAACTACTGTCATACTATGGGTTTCTATTGTGTACTACACGATCTTTGGAAGTCCCCCGGGAACCATGAATGTGCGGGTTTGCACAACGGGAAATGTGAATAGCGCTATTGGGATTGACCAACCTGCTCGTCGACTTGGAGGGTCGGCGGTGCATATTGTCTCAAACAGGAACAACAGGAACAACAGGAACTACATCGGGCATATACTTAGGTATTCGCGTTAGTAATGGTTTTCCAATCGTGGTAGTAACAAAACGTACGCCTAGCTAGCGTATACTGGTTTTCGATTATTATAGTATGGACAGGTGGCTTGGTACTTGGATACAAAACCTGTAAACTCACCAGCATTTTTGTGCTGACGTAAACTTTTACATGTTTTCTCAGTCGCTAAGGAGCACGACTGGACTAGGGCGCACGCGTCTGCACGGCGTCTAACTAGGGTTGCATGGTCTTTTGAACGTTGAACTATTATTTTCATTGTTGAGATACTGTTTTGAATAAGCTTCCGCTGTAAACGGGATTTTAAACTATGTTTTGAAATTGCATTTATATTCATTTAGACTTGTTTTATTGTGATCGTTGGTTTGGATCCTGGTTTGTCATGCGCCTCGCGGTAAAACTCCGCAAGTGGATTTTGAGGGTGTGACAGATTGGTATCAGAGCCAATGGTTATAGTGAACTAGGACTGCATGTAGAGTCTAGTCTATAGCCGAGTCGCACACACTAGACGATCACATGGTACTAAACGTTATAGTGGTTTACGTATGGTCTTGTCGGGGTGTCTCTAAATCGTTGGTCTTTCTACTTACATCATCCGTTCTATCTTAGGTTGGGTTACTTATTATCTAGGGCAGTGTATCTATTGGAGTAACTCGTGTACTCTTGAGATTGTCCAAGGCTCGGACATCTCCCTTTCGCACTCCAATAGAAACACTTGTCATAGCTACCGTAGTATTACGGTGTGTAGCTAAGAGTCTATGTTCGGTGATTTGAACTTTGAACTAGGAGAACACTGGAGGACCATGTAGAGCGATTTATCATTTTGGTGCACACAAAATCATAAAACGAAATGCATGGAAGCCCTAGTGAGCTCTGGGTTTGAGGGGATAGTCCTGGATTGGATCTAGCTTTGATCTTGTGAACATTAATGGTTATCTTTAACTGCGAAACTAAATTTCTCGATCTTTCTGCCAGAATCATGTCTGGAGTGCGTGGAGGACGTGGAGGTGGTCGCAATGGTGGACGTGGTGGTGTCGCGGTGGTGCTGGTGGTCGTGGTGGAGGTATTAACCTATCACAGGCTGATCTGAACAACTTGCTCCAAGCTGCCTTCCAGTTAGGCACAACGTGGTGTGAAGTTGTATTTATATCCATTTTCTTTGCCTCATTGGTGAGCCTTGTTTATCGTTATTCGTGGTTTCTCATATACGTTTCATTTCAGGTGGTCCTGTTGACCCACCCCCACCCATGTGCACCTACAAGATGTTCCGGGACCTGTAAGCCCCAGGAATTCTCTGGCACTGAGGTGCGGTTAGCTTGCTAAGGTGGTTGGAGAAAGTGGAGTCGGTATTTCTGATGTGTAACTGTCTTCCAGAAGATCGGGTGAAGTATTCGGCTGCGTTATTTCAGGACGTGGCATTGACTTGGTGAATGGCATCACCCCGAACATGGGTATTGGGAGGCATATGCTATGCCATGGGAGAATTTTGTGCAGTTGCTGAAGCGTGAGTATTGCCCGAGGGGAAAGAGTACAAGAAGCTGGAGCATGAGGTGTGGAACCTCAAGATGACTGGGTCGGAAATCGAGAAGTAAACTGTGAGCGGAATGAGTTGGCAGTGCTGTGTCCCGATCTGCACGTGCCAGAATATCGTAAGATGAACACTATGTCTCAGGATTAGTACCGGACAATTGCAGGGTTAGTGGCTGCTGGAATCATCCTACTTATGGCGAGGTAGTTCGATCCGCGCCCCATAGATGACCAACTTAAAAGTGAATGAGGGGATTTTGCCTGCGAAGGGTTCAACTGTTAAGGCCCCAGAGAACAACAAGCGCAAGTGGGAAAACGACGGGAAGGATCTGGGTCTGCACAGCAGGGTAAAAGGTTTGATAATGGGGGTTCATCTTCTTCGGGTAATAAGCAGGGTGGTTATGCGGGAAAACTGCCCAAATGCAACAAGTGTGGACGCCATCACCAAGGAACTGCGACAGTAACCGTTGTCACCAGCTGCCGCAGCGAACAGGCCACTATGCTAAAGATTGTCGGGCTACACTTCCATCGACTCAGGCTCCGACCAACCGCTCAGCTCCGACTACTCAGGGACTACAGGGAAACAAGGATGCTACAACTGTGGTGACACTGGGCATTACAAGAAGGATTGCCCAAAGCTGAAGCAGGGTGGGAACAACGGGAATGGTAACAACGGGGCGGCGGCAGAAATGCACGTGCCTTCGTCATTTGAGCTGCTGAGGCTAGACAGGACCCTGACACAGTCACCGGTACGTTTCTTCTCAATAATCGTTCTGTTAGCGTGTTATTTGATTCTGTGCCGACAAGAGTTTTGTATCCATGGATGTTAGTCGAACTGCTAGATGTAGTACCCGTACCATTAGAGACCAATATAATTATTGAGTTGGCTGACGGTAAAACGATTGAAGCTACTAGTGTTTCTTCGGAGTGTCAATTAGAGTTGTCGGGTTTAGCGTTTCCCCATCGACCTTATGCCGGTACCTTTGGTAGTTTTGACGTTGTGGTAAATGGGTTGGTTATCTTTGTATCGCGCGGAGATTGTCTGTTACGATAAGGTTATTCGGATTCCTCTCCCTGATGGAGAATTCCCTTCTGTGTACGGTATCAAGGGTGGTGTTTCCGCTAAACATCATCTCTAGCATGAAAGCCCTTAAGTGTCTTCGAAAGGGTTATCCAGCTGTTTTGGCGCTTTTAACTGTTTCCTCTTTGAGAAGAAATCGACGATATTCGGTGGTACGCGAGTTTCCTGATGTTTTTTCCCGATGATTTATCTGGTCTTCCTCCTCATCGTCAAGTCGAGTTCGGTATTGATCTTGTACCAGGGGCTGCTCCTATTGCTCGGGGACCCCTACCGTCTTGCACCTCCCCGAATGCAGGAATCGTCTAGTCAGTTACAGGAACTCTTGGACAAGGGTTTCATCCGGCCAAGTTCTTCCCCTTGGGGAGCCCCCGATTTTATTTGTTAAGAAGAAGGATGGAAGTTTCCGATTGTGTGTGGACTACAGAGAATTGAACAAGTTGACCGTCAAGAACCGTTATCCTCTTCCACGTATTGATGATCTATTCGACCAGCTTCAGGGTTCTAGTTATTATTCCAAGATCGATTTAGGTCCGGTTATCACCAGCTGCGCGTCAGGGAGGCTGACGTTGCGAAGACTGCTTTTCGAACACGTTATGGCCATTTCGAATTCTTGGTCATGCCTTTCGGTCTCACGAACGCACCGGCGGTTTTCATGGACTTGATGAACCGCGTCTGTAAACCATATCGGACAATTCGTCATTGTGTTTATTGATGACATTCTGATCTACTCCAAAAGAGGACCGAACACGGGGAACATCTGCGGTTAGTTTTGGAACTCTTGCCGACGGGAACAACTTTACGCCAAGTTCTCAAAGTGTGACTTTTGGTTACGCGAAGTTTCAATTCCTAGGACATGTGGTTTAATGAACTAGGAATTCATGTCGATCCAGCTAAAATCGAAGCGATCAAGGACTGGGGAGCACCAAAGACGCCAACTGAGGTGCGGCAATTCCTAGGCTTGCGGGCTATTATCGTCGTTTCATTCAGGGTTCTCGAAATTGCTCAACCCCTCACCATTCTCACTCAGAAGGATAGAAGTTCGACTGGGGTGAACCACAAGAGTCAGCGTTTGAAGAACTGAAGTCTAAACTGTGTTCTGCTCCTATTTTGTCTTTACCTGAGGGTCCTGATGATTTTGTTGTTTACTGTGATGCTTCCCTTCATGGACTCGGTTGCGTGTTGATGCAACGCGAGAAAGTGATTGCGTATGCTTCTCGTCAACTCAAAGTGCACGAGAAGAACTACACAACTCATGACTTGGAGTTGGGTGCCGTGGTATTCGCGTTGAAAATTTGGAGACATTACTTGTACGGTACCAAATGCACCCATCTACACCGATCACAAGAGTCCCAAACTATATTCGACCAACAACACTTTGACCCATACGGCAGCGTCCGCTGGATTGAACTTTTGAACGACTATGATTGTGCTATTAAGTACCAACCTGGCAAGGCGAATGTTGTAGCAGACGCCTTTGAGCAGGAAGGAATCTACTAAACCTCGTCGCGTTCGGGCGTTGCAGCTCACTATTCATTCATCGTTACCTGATCAACTCCGTTCTGCCCAATTGGAAGCTTTGAAGGAGGAAAACCTTAAAGCTGAAACCATGCACGGTGCCGACAAGCACCTAGAGCGAAGGCCTGATGGCCTGCACTATTTCGCAGAACGTATATGGGTTCCTTTGTTCGGGGGACTACGGAGCTTGTCCTTGATGAGGCTCATAAGTCCCGGTATTCTATCATTCCTGGTTCGGATAAGATGTACCAAGATCTGAAGTGCTTTACTGGTGGCCAAACATGAGGTCAGACATAGCCTCATACGTGAGCCAAATGCTGACCTTGCTAAGGTCAAGGTGGAATACCAGAAACCGTCGGTCTCCTGCAACAACATGAAATTCCGAATGGAAAATGGGAACGGATTACTTTGAATTTTGTCACAACAACTTCCTAAATCACCAAGCGGGAATGATAAGATATGGGTGATTGTTGATCGTTGACGAAATCAGCTCATTTTCCTGCTATTAAGGAGACCGACACCATGGATCGTTTGGCTCGTCTTTACTTGAAGAAGTTGTTTCTAAGCACGGGGTACCAGTTTCTATTATCTCGGATCGTGACTCCCATTTTACTTCTCACTTCTAGAAGTCTTTGCACAAGGCTTTGGGTACCCAACTAGACAATAGTACGGCTTATCATCCACAGACTGACGGTCAGAGTGAGCGTACGATTC